>CM029013.1:65466507-66066507 GCA_016801055.1 Panax notoginseng | reverse complement strand
ACACATAAAATGTACAGATAAAATGTCCTAGAGCCTTGTATCGAAAAATTGAATATTTGCAATGATCTTACATATTTTTCTTAGGACTCAAAACATCTTCATTCTCTCTGAATAATCCAACAAACACTTCGTGAGATAATTTCCTGAAATCCATAATACACAATTTAGTACTGACGAGTAAATCATCATCAAAACATTTAGGCTAGAACGTGAATTAATCAGCATTCTCCCCCTTTTTAATGATGACAACGTATATAAATGAAAACTCCCCCTAAATTCATGCACATTTCAGGAGAAATTTATAACACCTGCATGTTAGTATCACACTAAACCAATTAAAATCATTAATATGCATGCATCACAATCAGTCTTAAAACATGCTTATCAACAGTTAACATCCAGGCAACCATGCCTATCAAAAACAAGTAAAAACCATAGTCTTAAAAAATTAAATCACAGAATCTGACATTTTCTCCCCCTTTGGCATCATGCAAAAAAATAAGACTTCAATCAATATCTTCGAGATTTGCCCTCTGTTCAGCACGATTGGTGAAGTATGGTCGATGACGAAGACAATGTAAACGCTCTTCCAAGGTGTAATCGTTTGCAAATCGAGGTGGTCTAGGAATAGAGGTTGTAGGAGGAAGCTCCATATCCAGAAAATCTCCCTTGTACTCAGCCATCCAGTTATTCATTGGCCATACGGGAATTGGAGAATACATTGTTGGAACATGAAACCTTTGACCAATAGCATTGAACCTTGTAGCCATAAAATCTGCTAGTTCCCCAATTTGATAACTAACAAATTTCACTTCTTGACTTAATTGACAAGTGTTTTGATTAACCTTTCGTTGGAGTGCTTCAACCATACCTGACGTCTGAATCTTAAAACCCGCTTGAAGGTCAATAAATTCATCTTCAAATCGATGATATAATTTATTGATCTCAGGGGCATCCATTGGTAACTTCCCTTTCTCAAGACACACAAGACGATTTCTAATTTCCACTAACTCATCTTTCAAAGAAGTTTGATTTTGTAAAATCTCAGTCAAAACATTCATAATGTCAGGCCCATGAGAATTTGGCAGAGAAGATGAAGATGAGTCTTGATTAGGAAAAATAGGAGGAGGATCAGGGAGAAGACGAACAAACTTACTAGCAAGAAAAGTAATATGAGATTTTGTCAAATTAGCAGTATCGATAAGCTCATGATTTGTGACAGAAATTTCATCATCAAAAGATATTTTGAAATGTTGGAAAAGTTGTGTTAAAAACTTGCTATAAGGAAGACACTTCTTGGTTTGACGAATGCAACTTTGCATATGAGACAACATCATTTGAGAAAAATTGAAAACCGTTCCTTTGAGAATCATAGCGATAACAACCAAATCTTGGTAAGTAAAATCAGCTCCCCCACCAAGGCGTGGAAACAGATTATACCGAACCAACTTATGTAATACACATGCATTAGGACAGACACTGACAGTTTTTGGTAGAGACAGAGATGAAATAGAATAGTCATTCATGACTATATGAAGTTGTTCTAAAGGATGAAAAGGAATATTGGCCGCTCCTTTGAGAGTGAAAGGACATAGTCCAGTAGAAGAAACACCCAGAATACTTCCAAAATCAATACTTGTGAAAAATAAAGATTTACCCTTGACAAATGTGGTAAAACAGTCTCCATTACACTCAAGATTGGTGTAAAATTGTTGGACCAACCGAGGATAGGCAACAGTAGGAGGTAACAACATGGAAAAAATGTTGCACTCGGTGAAAAGTTTTTCCAAAACAGAGTGTTTGAGATAAAAGAGGTCTAAAGATTTTTCATACACAAATTGTTTTGTAGCAATGGAGTTTTTAAAACGTGTTTCGAAACTAGGTCCTCTAAAGAAATTTTCTTGCAAATCAAAGGAGGATGAGCATGGGTTTACCAGATTCGAGGGAGACTCTGGCTGTGAGAAAAATTGTTCGTCATCCATGGGCTGCTTCATCTTTTCTTGGTGAGACGGTTCGACTTCGGAGGCTTTTAAGAACAAAAAACTGGAATCCGAGTCATCTGATAGTGTAACATCGGATAACTCATAAACAGAAGATTTCTTCTGTACTCGTTTGGATTTCATCTTTGTGCCCATAGGATGCTTCAGCAATGATCCATCTTCGTTTGATTTCCCAAACGATCGATTGCACTACAAGAAAATGCTCTAACAGCGACCAATCTTATCAGCGACCGCTTTTTTTGGTCGCAGATAGGATTTTTAGCGACCACCTTTAGCGACCGCACTTGAATTTAGTCGCTAGTTTATGTTAGCGACCGATATCGGTCGCTATTCGGTCGCAGACTCATTTTTGCCTCCAAAAAATTGGCTGGAAATGTTGGCGCGCTGCTTATTTGCCACCAATAAGTAACAGCGACCGCATTCGGTCGCGAATACTTCCACATCATTAAAAATCAGCGACCGCATGCGGTCGCTGATAGCGGTCGCAAATGTATTTCAATAAACCAGTATCAGTTCGTCACTGTCGACCAGAACAGAAGAAAAAAAGAGGGAGAAGAGGCAGAAGGGGGAGAAAAGAAGAGGGAGAAGAGGGGAAAACCGCTGCCAAGGTGCACCACTACCTCAGCCGCCGCCGACGCCACCGAGAAGGGGGAGAAAAGAAGAGGGAGAAGAGGGGAAAACCGCTGCCGCCACCCACCACTACCTCAGTCGCCGCCGGCGCCACCGTTACCTACAAATCTTTTGAAAGGTATGTTCAATTGTATTAACCTAGTTCGTTAGCTTGTAAATACTAGTGTTTGATTTAATGATATGTTAGAAGTACTTGGACAGTGATGACTGACATTGAGGAGGGGGGCTGGATTTGATAGATTGTCGTGGATATACTAGTAAAATCTCGTGTATTGTGAAAGATGCAATCAACTGTGACCATGTCTGTGTTGGTCTTGCTTCTTCTTTACATATGCATGTATATATTTATATGCATTGTTCATTGTGATGTAGGGACCCCTTCATTTTCTTTTGTAATTCAGACTACTGTAGGTAGGGTGCGTAATCAATCTGATTTTTGTTGAATCTTTTTATTGAATAGTGGTAATAATTTAAGAAAAATAGTATATATTGCAACTAAATTGATGTAGTGGGTTAATTTTATGTATTGATATAGTAGGATTCATAATTTCTGAGATATATCTAAAACTGTGACTACAAAGAGTGAGCAGCAGTAAAGAATGACAAACTATTTTATTTCTTTCCCTTCTGACTTCAAAGAATAATAATCTAAGAATTTCAACTTAATGAGCAATAAGTCACTTGACAATACTAATGAGCAATAAGTAACTTGACAACTAAATACAGAAGCAAAAGCAGTGTTTGACTGACTGCTATGAAAAATAATCAATTATTAGTTCAACTTGTAATCTGCATTAAATTTCAATTCCTAACAAAAATAAAGTTTCAAGTCTTGCCAAGTAGGGATAATGTTATGATTATTTATATATTTCTCTTGGTTTGTGTCTTGGGTGCCTAGAAATGACAATATATGCATGCCGTCGTGCATGTGGCTAGTCCATATTATAGGGGAGACTCTGGCGAAATTTTTTTGTTGGTCGGGTAGTTGCGAACATTTATAAAGTACAACGAGCTAATCAAATGCTTAGTAACTAATCAAATGTACACGCAGCGCTTAAAAACTGAAACTGAAACATACGTTAGAACCGTACTTAAAGCAAGATATATCCTATATAAGGGACTAATAGGACTAATAGTCCCACATTAAGGGACTAATAGTATGCCTTCTTCTGCAATCTTGATATACGCAGCATATACAGACCATATATGATGTAATGATTCGTATTCTACCCCTATGAATCTATTGGCTTTAGGTTGGTGTTAGTTAAAATATGTAGGATGACATAAGACCATACTCTAATTTAAGATCCATAACAATATACCATGCCTTTGGGTAGTCGATCTCAAGCGGTGTAAATTTGTTTTGGCATGTATCCTTGTTCAATTCCCGAATAATCATATATGATGCACACTCATGTTATATATGTATATATACATCTATATGTATTTATAAGCATCATAAATGGGATTGAGCTGAATTGTAAATCTCTAACAAGGGAATACAATAAATTCATGTCAACATAGGTACCGTGCAATCATGGACCTCTATTTAGACCGTAGTTGGATGGCACGACGAAAGTCAAGTGCCCAGATAGGTGCTACAGCTGAATTTAGAGCTGGTTGCCAAGTATTTTTGGAGTATGCGTATAGTCACCCGGAATGTATGAATGGTAAGTCGCAGATACGATGTCCATGTTTGAAGTGTAAGAATGTAAATTATATGGATAGAGACATGATAAACTATCATTTACTTGTTTCTGGGTTCATGAGAAATTACGAAGAATGTTGGTGGGCACATGGGCAGAGAAGAGATGGTGGCATCACACAAGTACATAATTCTGGCAGTAGTACTCATCGTATGAATGAAATGGTTCATGATATTGCATGGCCAGATTTTGATTGGGAGCAAGGCAGAGAACAACCTATGAATTCTGATGCCAAAGAATTCTTTAAGTTGTTAAACGAGGGTAGCGAGCCATTGTGGCATGGTTGCACCAAACACACTATATTGTCTGCAGTGGCGACATTACTTAACATCAAGGCTGATCACAACATGAGCCATGAGTGTTTTGAGTCGCTCTTGAAGGCCATTAAGAGTATGTTGCCTGACGGTGAGAAATTACCTGGTAACTATTACTTTTGTAAGAAAATGGTGAAGAAGTTGGGTCTTGGATACCAAAAGATCGATGCATGTCCCAACGATTGCATGTTGTTTTATAAGGAAAATGAACAGATGACAAGGTGCACGTTTTGCAGTCATGATCGGTTTAGGCCTAATAAAGAGGGTGTGACTACAAAAAAATCAAGTATACCGTTTAAGATTCTAAGGTATTTTCAAATAACACATCGGCTAAAAAGATTGTACATGTCTTCAAGAACAGCTGAACATATGAGTTGGCATGCGAAATCTCCAGCTAAAGATGGAGAACTAAATCATCCCGCAGATGGGAAGGCTTGGAAAGATTTCAACTTAGCACATCCTGGATTTGCATTGGAACCTAGAAATGTGAGGCTTGGATTGTCCACCGATGGTTTCAATCCGTTTGGCCACTCAGCTGTTCCGTACTCATGTTGGCCTGTGATTGTTACTCCGTACAACTTGCCACCTTGGATGTGTATGAAACAGCCATACTTATTTCTTTCACTCTTGGTTCCTGGTCCTAAGAGTCCTGGAAAGAACTTAGATGTTTACTTGAGACCTCTTATAGACGAGTTGAAGGTATTGTGGGAGGATGGAGTACAGACTTGGGATGTTGCAACGAAAACAAATTTCAACCTTAGGGCAGCGGTTATGTGGACTATAAGTGACTTCCCAGCTTATGGTATGTTAGCTGGATGGAGTACACACGGGAAGTTGGCTTGTCCGTATTGTATGGAGCATACAAAGTCGTTTAATCTATCAAAAGGTCGAAAGCCTTGTTGGTTTGACTGTCATCGTCGGTTCTTACCGGTAGATCACCCATTTCGAAGAAATAGAGAACACTTCAGGAAAGGGAAAGTAGACAATGATATACCTGCACCGCGATTTTCGGGAACGGAGATGCGAGATCGTGTGATGAGATTGTCGGTTATCCCATTTGGTAAGGTTGATGCCACAAATATAATCAATGGGTTTGGCGAATCTCATAACTGGGTTCGGAGAAGCATCTTTTGGGAACTGCCTTATTGGTCTACAAATTTGATTCGTCATAATCTAGATGTGATGCATATTGAGAAGAATGTGTTTGACAATGTGTTTAACACTGTGATGAATGTTACGGGGAAGACAAAAGATAACGATAAGCCACGTTTGGACATGAAAGATATTTGTAAGCGTCCCGGATTAGAACTTTACGAATCTCCTAATGGTAAGATTGTCAAACCGCATGCAAAGTACACATTGTCCAAAAAGCAAGTTGAAGATGTATGCACATGGGTTAAGTCTCTGAAACTACCAGATGGATATGCATCAAACATTGCAAGGTGTGTTACGGGTGGGAAATTGCAAGGGATGAAGAGTCATGACTGTCATGTGTTCATGGAGAGGCTCATGCCTATAGCATTTCGGGATCTGCTTGATAAACCAATATGGGATGCTTTGACGGATCTTAGTCGTTTCTTCAAAGACTTATGTTCAAAATCATTAAATGAGAAGGACATGTCTGTACTTGAGAAGAACATCATAGAGATCACGTGTAAACTGGAAAAAATATTCCCACCTGGTTTTTTTGACTCCATGGAGCATTTGCAAATCCATCTTCCCTATGAAGCTCGTGTTGGGGGTCCAGTTCAATATAGATGGATGTACCCTTTCGAAAGGGTGATGGGAAACCTTAAGAGAAAGGTTAAGAATAGAGCTTATATCGAGGGGTCGATATGCGAGGCATACAGTTTCGATGAGATATCTACGTTTGTCTCAGACTATTTTCCGGACGAAGTCTTGACAAAGGCCAATCGAGTATCGAGACATGATGATGGGGGAAATGTTGAACTAAATGGTCGACTATCTGTATTTGGTCTATCGGGCCGCGCTTATGGAAAAGGGAAGCGCATATTCCTCTCTGAGCAAGAATTACATGCTGCACATACTTACATTCTTCTCAATTGCGAGGAGATTGACGAATTTGTGAGGTACACATGTAAACTTGATAATTTATCTTTTAAGTTGACAATTTATTCCAATATGTTAATGTTTATAACATGGTATAGATTGTACGATGACGAGTTAAAAGTGAAGCATCCCGGCATAACTGATAAAGATGTTCAAATCAATCGGGATAAAAACTTTGCACTTTGGCTAAAGGACAAAGTAAGTTTAATTTTTAAGCACGTAATATATATATATATACTCCATGTTAACTATGACTTCATTTAATAAGATGGAGTTTTTGTAGGCTTTGACTAAGGGATCAACGATTCCGGCTAATGTACAAGTCCTAGCTATGGGACCAGACAGGGACCAAGTCACCCGCAATGGTTACAAAATAAATGGTTTTGAATTTCACACAAAGGCATATGAGCACGGTAAAAGAACAACGAACTCTGGAGTGTGTGTCCAAGGAGATTGTTACAATGAGCTTGGTCGTGCCTTTTATGGGGAGTTGGAGGAAATCGTAGAGTTGTCGTACAAGGGCACGTACGGTGGTCATATTCACTTGTTCAAGTGCCATTGGTTTGATTCAGAAAAAGGGATACGTGTTGACAGACATGGAATCGTCGATATTGACCTCCATAGGTCTGCGTACTCCAACGAACCGTTTGTATTACCAACTCAAACAATACAAGTATACTATACTCCTAGTCCAGTTAGGAAAAGGGATAGACCGCCTACAGATTGGCAAGTTGTAATTCATACTCCCGCGCGTAGTCGTGTCCAAGTAATAGACGGGGATTTCTACCAAGAGGAAATGCTTCAGAGACCTCCTATAATAAATATAGAGGACAACAATGATGTAATCCAGTTAGAGGGTGGAGATGAACCTGATGAATTGGATCCCGAGACAGTTATTGTGCAGGATGACAGTGATATTGAGAAAGAGTTATTGACTGACACTGACACAGAATCTGAAGATGGTTATGAATCTCCGATACTTGTACAAAATGATTCTGACTCATCAGACAACGATTTTCATTAAAATGTATGTTTAGTTTTAATTGTACAAAATGTATGTTTATGTTCATGTTCATGTTTAGTTCATAATTATGTACCTTTCATTTATGTTCTCTATATAGGAATGTTCTCTATATCCTTAACTATATCATTTATAGTTGTTGTAGTTAACTATTTTGCAGTCATGTTTATGTACCTTTCACTTATGGTAATCGTAGTTAACTATTTCATACAATTAATTGTCATTCATACTTTCATACTAACATCCTAATTTTTTTTATTTATAGATGTCTTCTGAACCTGTTGCACGAAAGCGCGGGTTGGGTCGGGGCCCTAATCATGTGCCGAAGGCCCCGGCTAATCCGGATGATCGCATTCTTATACAGATCCGTCCTCCTCCAGAAAGCACGTAAGTTAAACATCGTGTATATATAAGGGTTTAATATTTCCATTGTTATAAATATATTTTAATGTAAATTATTGTATATTGTAGTGATTTTCAAGATAGTAAAATTGTGAAGTGCATTTCACAATTATGCTTACAGAACTGGCCTACGCCAGTGATTACATGGGCGAGCACACCTCTCGCCCATAAGGATGCAGTTTGGGCTGAATTTCAGGTATATTTATTTAATCACTCTGATAGATAATACATAGTTAATCAACTAATAGTTTAGTAATGTTGGATTATGGTATTATAGTAGTTTTAATATTATTATTGTTGTTTTATTTGCAGAAGCGGTATAGATGGGACGACGCACATGCATCAGTTATTCAAGCACTGTTCTGGCAGAAGTGCGCCGTCCGGACTAAAGATAATCTAAACAAAGAACGACAGAAAGCCCTGCACAATGCTGAGATTGACCATCCAGGACAGGGTGAGCAGTATATGCATGAGCATTGCCCCTGGTGGTGCGCACATCCCATATGGGTGCAGATGTGTGAGCAGTGGAGAGCTGAGAGCTGGGTCAAGAGACGTAAGACTGCCGCCTCGAACAGATCCTCAGGTGTATCTGAAGGCGAAAAGGCAAAAGGCACGTACAAGGGCGGCAGTATATCTCAGCTGCAACATATTGCTGCTAGGGTACGTATGTATAACAAGCTTATTGGCTTAGTTATTTGTCTTTATGTTTACAGTCATGTTTTGTAGCTAAAATATCATATGTTTACATATTAATATGAGAACATGAACTGTAGGAGTCTGAGTCTCAAGGTCAACCTATCAATTGGTTAGATGTGTATGTGGCCACCCGTGATGGTCTGCCTGATGCTGTTCAGATAGCGGTAATAAGTTAACTTTAAATATATTATAGTCATGTTTTTTAGCATTTCGTATTTATTTTTAACTATTTATTTGTTGACCTTCTGACAGGACACTTATAAGGGCTTAATGAACGAGCGCTATCCTGAAGGCACCCCGCGTCCGGCGATTGATCAAGAATTGTGGGAGAGGGCGTCCGTCGTGAAGAAAAATTATGTTAAAGGTCAAGGACAAAGACGACGCCCGACCATCAGTGGCACAGGCAGCTCTGCTACCCAGTCTACACAGTCTACACAGTCATCAGGTCATCCAGCCTATCATACTCCTGCTGACTGTGTGAGAGCGATCTGTCAAAATCGTGATCTTCTTCTTATACTGGGCGGGCATCTGCATTCTCTGAATCCTGATGACTTGGCAAAGGCAGTGGCGGAAGCAGCAGCATCACAGCATCAGGGTGGCGACCAGGTACTTTTAATGTTTCATTACGTACATTGTCTATTATTTAGCTTTCCCCAAGTCATAGCAGTATCAACACATGTAACATATATGTTTTATTCTTTTGTTAATTACAGGGTACTAATTTGAATGATCCATGAAGAGCTAGACCAGTCATGCATGTTAGATTTGTAAAGCCTTGTTAGACTTGTTTTTTAGATTTTTAAAGCCTTGTAATCTTTTAAACTACTTATCTTTGGACTGTATTGGTTTACGATTCTATTATATGGATGTTTACGATTGTATTGTGTTGTGTTGATTTAGATTCATTCTTTGGACTGTATGTATGGATGGATGTTTATCATATAGTAGTTATCATGGATGGATGCTTATATATACTGCTGTGTGTTGGGATAAAAAGCAGGTACAAAGCAGGTTATTTTTGGGAAATCAATAAAACAGGAAAAATGTTTAAAAAAAAAAACAAAGTCAGCGACCGCGTGCGGTCGCTGATACAGTATTAGCGACCCAGTAAGGTTCGTCTACTTCAGCGACCGCATGCGGTCGCTATTACCAGTCGCTGACACGTGTACCACATCACGTCTGACGCATGACTCAGCATGAGTCAGAATAGCGACAGCTGAGGTCGCTGATTGCGGTCGCTAATAATGCGGTCGCTATTGTTGGTCGCTGATGTCTTTTTAGCGACAAGATTTTCTGCGACTACTATTAGCGACTGCATCCGGTCGCTGATACCCATCTGCGACTATATGCGGTCGCAGATGTGCGGATAGGCAACAGTAGGAGGTAACAACATGGAAAAAATGTTGCACTCGGTGAAAAGTTTTTCCAAAACAGAGTGTTTGAGATAAAAGAGGTCTAAAGATTTTTCATACACAAATTGTTTTGTAGCAATGGAGTTTTTAAAACGTGTTTCGAAACTAGGTCCTCTAAAGAAATTTTCTTGCAAATCAAAGGAGGATGAGCATGGGTTTACCAGATTCGAGGGAGACTCTGGCTGTGAGAAAAATTGTTCGTCATCCATGGGCTGCTTCATCTTTTCTTGGTGAGACGGTTCGACTTCGGAGGCTTTTAAGAACAAAAAACTGGAATCCGAGTCATCTGATAGTGTAACATCGGATAACTCATAAACAGAAGATTTCTTCTGTACTCGTTTGGATTTCATCTTTGTGCCCATAGGATGCTTCAGCAATGATCCATCTTCGTTTGATTTCCCAAACGATCGATTGCTAGCTCTGGTTTTCATGGTGTGATGAATGTTGTGAGAGAAACAAATAGTGATGAAGGCGATAGATCTGAATAATAGGTAGAAGGCTGAAGATAAAGACTATTCAAGAGTCCATCACCGAAAAGCGAGTGTCTTTTCAAATTTCGAAGAAGTCTGTTCGGCTATGGTTCCGAATTCCAAGGTAAAGATCTCTACGTTTCCCAATTGATATCCGGCGACATTAATAGAAACGCGTATGGTTTAAACAGATAAGGAATGTCAAACAAATATACTTTATCGAATATCATGCAGAAAAATAAATGATACATATAGTATAATCTGCACAAAAGATTTTAAATACGTGATCACATTAAACCATGCACATTCCAAGTTCTCTTCTTAACATGCAGAACCTTTCTTCACTTAAGGGTTTAGTAAAAATGTCAGCTAACTATTTTTCTGTTGGAATAAAAATTAATTTAATTAATCCTTTTGAAACATTATCCCTTAGAAAATGATGTCTGACTTCTATATGCTTCGTACGTGAATGTAACACAGGATTTTTAGAAATATCTATAGCACTAGAATTATCACAGTATATAGGCACATTATCACATAAAATATCAAAGTCACATAGAGTTTGTTTTAACCATAAAATTTGAAAGCAACAACTCCCTGCAGCTAGATATTCACCCTCGGTGGTTGATAAAGCAACTGAAGTTTGCTTTTTACTATGCCACGTAACAAGACTGTGACCTAAAAATGTGCAAGCACCACTGGTACTTTTTCTATCAATTTGACACCCTGCATAGTCAGCATCTGAATATCCCATTAGTTCAAAATGATTGCAGATTGGATAAAATAATCCCAAATTTATTGTACCACTTAAATATTTAAAAATCCTTTTAACAGCTTGTAAATGAGATTCTTTAGGTTTTGCTTGAAAACGTGCACATAAACAAACACTATACATAATATCCGGTCTAGATGCGGTTAAATATAATAAACAACCAATCATGCCTCGATATTTAGTTACCTCCACATCTATACCTTTTTCGTCAGACGTAAGCTTTATTGAAGTGCTCATTGGTGTAGCCTTTGAATTAGATCCTTCAAAGCCAAACCTTTTGAGAAGTTCTTTTGTATATTTGGTTTGATGGATGTACATACCATTCTTCGTTTGTTTGATTTGGAGTCCCAAAAAGTAATTAAGTTCTCCCATTAGACTCATATCGAACTCCCTGTGCATGCACTTAGAAAACCACTCACAAAGAAAATTATTAGTAGCACCAAAAATTATGTCATTTACATATATTTGTACAATAATAATATTTTTATTTTCATGCTTAATAAATAATGTAGAATCAATTTTTCCTCTAATAAATCCATTTGAAAGTAAATACTTACTCAACCTTTCATACCAAGCCCTTGGAGCTTGTTTTAGCCCATAGAGAGCTTTTTTTAGCTTGTAGACATGGTTTGGATATCTCTCATGTTCAAATCCAGGAGGCTATTTTACATACACCTCTTCATTGATGTATCCATTGAGAAAGGCGCTTTTTACGTCCATTTGATAAAGTGTGAACTTCTTGTAACATGCAAATGCTAACAAGATGCGGATGGACTCTAGTCTAGTGACTGGAGCGTAAGTTTCTTCATAGTCTATCCCTTCTTGTTGATTGTATCCTTGAGCTACTAGCCTTGCTTTGTTACGAGTGATAGTTCCATGCTCATCAAGCTTGTTCTTGAATACCCACTTTGTTCCAATGATAGAAACATCTTTAGGAAGAGGCATAAGTTCCCGAACCTGGCATCGTTCAAATTGTTGAAGTTCTTCTTGCATTGCCATTAGCCAGCTTTCATCTAGGATAGCTTCCTTAGCATTCTTTGGCTCGACTTGGGATAGAAATGCTGAAAAAGCACATTGATTTTGCAATCATCTTCTTGTAGTGATTCCTTTGTTTATATCTCCAATGATGTTTTCTGGTGGATGGTTCTTGAGATATCTTACAGTTTTTGGCATTTGTACATCATGTATCACTTCTTCCTGTTGAGGAAAATCTGCCTCAAGCTCTTGTGTTATTTCTTGTTCTACTCCAGGCGAGTTTTCCAATTCAACTTGCTGGATTTGTTCATTCGGCTTGCTGAATAGGTTCTTTTGGTTTGTTGGATTTACTAAGATCTCCAATGTACCTGCATCCTCATCTCTTTCTTTTGGAAGATCATTGTGAGTTTCATAAAATCGAATATGAACAGATTCTTCAACACTCAACTTGTTAATGTTAAATACACGATATGCTTTACTATTCTGTGAATACCCAATGAAAATTCCTTCATAAGATTTAGCATCAAACTTTCCTAGGTTATCACTAGTATTTAGAATAAAACATTTAGATCCAAAAACTTTGAAATAACTAATATTAGGAATCTTATTATTTAACAGTTCATAAGGAGTCTTCAAAATAATTGGACGAATAAGTACTCTATTCAAAACATAACAAGATGTGTTTACAGCTTCGGCCCAAAACTTTTTAGGAAGATTACTTTCTTGTAATAAAGTTCTAGCTGTTTCTTGTAATGTCCTATTCTTTCTTTCTACAACTTCATTCTGTTGAGGGGTTCTAGGAGCAGAAAATTCATGACTAACACCCTTTTGATCACAAAATATTATAAAGTCTTTTAGAAACTCAGTACCATGATCACTTCTTATCCTTACAAGTTTTAGACTATATTTTGTTTCCAAGTTTCTGATCAATTTTTCAAATTCTTTAAATGCTTCATCTTTAGTTCTCAAAAATAATACCCATGTATATCTAGAGAAATCATCTACTATTACAAAAGCATAAAACTTACCATTTATACTAGGTTGTCTTTCTGGTCCAAATAAATCAAGATGGAGTAGTTGTAAAGGAGAAGAGGTTGATACCATGTTCTTTGCCGTAAATGATGTTCTTACTTGTTTCCCGAGTTGACAAGGAACACAAATTCCCTTCTTTTCATATTTTATTTTCGGTAATCCTTTGACGAGATTCTTTGAGGATAATTTCTTGATTAAGTCCATGTGAACATGTCCCATCCTCTTGTGCCACAAAGTAGCCTCGTCTTGTACAGATGCTAGACATAACTCTTCATCCTGTTGCTCAAAATCAATAGTATATATATTTCCTTCTCTTTGTGCAACTAGAGTAATATTGTTAGTACCATGAGAAATAGTGCATTTTTCTTTATCAAAACTAACTTGATGACCATTATCCATTAATTGACTGATACTAATAAGATTAAACTCAAGTCCATTAACAAGATGTACATTATCAATATTTACCTTACCATTTCCTATTTTACCTTTTCCGATTATTTCGCAGGTTCGATTATCTCCAAATGTAACTATACCATTTTTCTTCTTGATTTTTAGCTCCACGAACTTTGTTTTGTCATCAGTCATGTGACATGAGCATCCACTATCAAGAATCCATTTTTGAGAAGGAACCTTTGCCTTGAGACATGCCTGTCAATAAAAAATGATTCATCTTTTTGGTACCCACATCTTTTTGGGTCCTTTAATGTTAGTTGCATATAAATCATCCTTTTTAACCCAAACCTTTTTAATCTTATTTTTCTTAAAGCAGTTTATGTCCAAATGACCTTTAATGCCATAATTTTTACATGTTGTGAAAGGAGAACAATGATTTAATCTAAAACGTGATTTTGATTTTAACATTTTCATATTACCCTTTTTATGCATAGAATTATAACCAATTCCTTGTCTTTCAAAACTCGGTCTTTGTTTACCTAATATGACATTTAAATTTTCTTCACCTTGAACGAATTTAGCAAGAGATGATTCTAGTGAATCTATTTATTTTTGAAGTTCATTATTAGGAAGAGTTTTAACAGGTGATTTATCACTAAATGCATCAATACAGACATCTCTCATTTTTAGTTCATTTGTCAATTTTTGGACTTCATTATTAAAAAAATTTACTTTATTGAAAAGTATTTTGTTATAATTATCTAAATAATCTATCTTAGCAATCAAAACCTTTTCTTCTTTACATGTAAATTCCTTTTCAATATCTTTCTTTTCATCTATTAAAGAGTCTACTTCGCCCATTAATGTATTTACCAAGTCTTTCAAAAAAGCATTCTTTTCCTTCAATTTATCATTTTCTTGTTTCAAAGAATTAAACTCAAAATTAAATACCTCATTTGATTCACCTTCTATTCCCATGAAGCATACTTGAGCTATCTCATCCTTGGCGTCGACCTCAATTTCAGATTCTTCTTCATCACTCCAAGTGACCAGTGCCTTATTTCTCTTATTATCCTTGAAGCCCGTTTTTCCTTTATTCTTTAGTTGAAAACAGTCCTTCTTCAAGTGCCTTGGACGACCACATTCAAAACACGTCTCCTCAGTTTGCTTTCCTTTGCCTTTATTTGAGTTGAAGATATTCTTTCGTTTATTCTTTCTTTGAAGAAGTCCTTTGAGTCTCCTTGTCATCAAGGCTATCTCTTCATCAGAATCATCAGCAAGCTCTTCTTCATTTCCTGCATTAAGAGCTAAAACCTTTCTTCGAGGGATTTCGTCCTCATCGTTATACCTCTTCAACTGATGTTCATATTCCTCAAGTTCACCAAAAAGGGTTAATGTATCCATAGTAGATATAGTAGAGGAATCTTGAAGAGTAGTGATTTTAGAAGCAAACCTCTTGGGCATAGCCCGAAGTAACTTACGGTTTATCTCACTTTGTGGAATAGATTTGTCCAGTAGCTTTAGTGAGTTCAGAAGAACAAGGAACCTTGCTTGAGCCATCTTTATAGTTTCATCTTTCTCGAGTTTGAACATTTCATAATCATGCATGAGCATGCTTAGCTTTACTTCTCGAACTTTTGATGTTCCTTCATGGCTTACCACTAAAGTATCCCACATCTCTTTGGCTGTGTTGCATGAGGAGACTTTATCTATCTCGGATTGTACCATGCCGCTGAGAAGTGTGTTCATTGCTTTCGAATTATATGATACCATGTAGATTTCGTTTGGATCCATTTCTAGTAGAATCTTTGGTGTCTCATCCTCTCTTCGTGGAATAACTGGTCCGTTCTCCACAACCCACCATTCCCAAGGATCTCTTTGAAGATAGATCCTCATTCGGAATTTCCAAAAGTTGTAATTTTCTGTTCCATACAGCAAAGGAGGTCTATTGGTTGATTGACCTTCTTTATTGTTGTTCCCGAACTGTGCCATGTCAGAATCTTTCCCTACAAGTCACCTTTAAGACCAAGTAAGTAGAGCCTTGCTCTGATACCAAATGAAATTCAGATAAGGCACACTTAGAAGGGGGGTTGAATAAGTGTGGATACAAACTATGACCAATTAAAAACTTTAAATCCAATTACAGAATGTAGTCAACTATATTTGTGAAAACAGTTTGCTGAATGAATATGGTCTACCGAATTAAACTTTTGTTTATGAAAATATCTTGGTGTTTTTGTAAGCTAAATAAAATATTTTGTGAAAACAGATAATTAAATTTAAGCAAACTAATTAACTTGTGAGATATAAAGATAGAGCAAGTAATAAAAAATAACACCAAGATTTTTACGTGGTTCGGTTATTACCCTCTATATAATAACCTACTCCACGTCCAATACCAACTAGTATTGGAGACTCACTTTTATTTCTTTAAAAATGACCCTTGTTACAATACAGATTCTATCAAATTGAATTACAATAATTCACTTGAGCACACTTGCTCCTTGTGCACCAATGCACCCCTTAAGCACCTATACTTCCTTGAACCTGTTTGTAAACAAACCTTAATCCACCTGGATTAAAACCTTTAGACAACACTTAGTCTAAAAATATAAGATTACAATTTATAGAGGTCTAATGATCAAAGCAAATAAATAATTTGACAATGCAAGGCTCAACTAAATGTATGCAATGATCAATTAATAATAGAAAGATATTACCGATTTATAGCCCACGGAAATATGCTGAAAATAATCAGAATTGTAATAGCACAGCAGCTAGAAATTTTGCACAGAAGATAAAATTGTTTTTCAAGTATATGAGTGCAATAATTGATTCAAGTGTTGTATTTTCTATTGAAATCAATTCTACTTTTTATAGCCCAAAAAAAAACAACCGTTTATGAAAATATTTCCGTTGTAAACATTTTAATCTGTTAGAACCATTAGATACAATGAGATAACTATCATTCCAATATTATTCCTGTTTGAAAAATAATTACATTGCTACAGAAATAACAAACTCAATTGACTTTGGATATCTTGTGAAAAATGACTCTATCAGTTTTGACTAGAGAGACCAAGTCACATAAATAACTCAATGAACTTAATACTTATCCAATATCTCAAGTAATGATGAAGTCTGCCGCCACTACTATAGCAACAGAAGCAAGTAATAGCATTAAAATAGGAGATATGGACAAGATATTCAAGATAATGATTATCTTACTTTTCCAAGACAAAGGCATTTAACTTTTAGTCAACAGATAAAAGACTTACCGCCACATTACATGCATGTTATACAATTTATATAGAATTACAACTCTCTTATAACACATGTAATATAATTCATTTAAACCGAATAAAATTCATCACATTTATATTATGTATGCATGAAAAAATAGTTTAGCATATAATTAAGCATGCACAAAACATTAATTTAAATGCACACATAAAATGTACAGATAAAATGTCCTAGAGCCTTGTATCGAAAAATTGAATATTTGCAATGATCTTACATATTTTTCTTAGGACTCAAAACATCTTTATTCTCTCTGAATAATCCAACAAACACTTCGTGAGATAATTTCCTGAAATCCATAATACACAATTTAGTACTGACGAGTAAATCATCATCAAAACATTTAGGCTAGAACGTGAATTAATCAACAATAAACTAGGTAGAATTAAGTGCAGCTCTAGGATTTGTTCATCAGCCTTCATGTTGTTTTGTTATTGATTTTGAAGCGTGGAAATTGTGTATTCTATTAATTCTATATCAGCAGAAGAGGATTTTCCATTCACCTACACATACCATGCACATTCTACTCGTGACTTTAATTTGTAAATTACGTACCTTGGTATTTTATGCTAACCATACTTAGACATGATTCAATTCATCAAACTTTTCAGAGTGAAATAAAGATTAGTCATGAAATTATATAACATGAACAGATAATTATGGAATAATAAACAATAGTTCATCGTCCATGCTTTGATATTTCCAAAGAAAATATCCTCTCTCCTTAATTCTTTTTCTTCTTTTTCCCCCTTTTCTTACAATTTTTTTAATTATGAAAATTGATTTACAGACCAACATTTAGTTTTTATAATCACAATAGCATTTGTTATAATTAAATAATTGCAAGTTTAGGGATATTTTAGTGTAGGACTAGCTACAATTAATGAATGCAAGACAATATAGATTAGTTTTTTTATTTATTATTATTATGGGTAGCGGGAATATACAGAGTATATAACTTATTCCATGCGGAATCATTGACAAAATATGTCTAAAACATAATGGTTGGTACCTACTTATTATAAGGTAAATAATTTTAAATTAGAGAATTTAGTATTTTTATATACTAAATATGAGCCAATTTATAAATTCAGCAAACTCAAACCTATTTAAGAATAAGGTACATATATAATGGCTACAAAATAGATTCCTCCGACAAGGCTAGATATTGAACCAAACAGATGAGTTTGGTGTTGTAATAAGGATGAATTTCTTGTACATAATATATCAGCTACATCTACATTATCTTATGCATGGAGATAGGATATATATTAGTAATTAGTTACCTGTTGCTCTAGGATAATACTTTCTCTGTTCTTAAATAAGTGATGTTTTAGAAAGAAAGAAAATTATTTCAATTTATTTATCGTTTACAACTTTCTAGGAGAATAAATTACTCATTCGGTTCCATAATAACTGTCTTGTTAGCTTCATGCACATGAATTAAAAAAAGTCATTTAATACTACTCCCTCAGGCCTCAGTTCCATAATAATTGTCTGTTTAGAAGAAAAAAATTGTTCTAATTTATTTGTCGTTTACAGCTTTCTAGGAGAATAAATTATTTATTTTTCTATATTACTCCTAACTTCTCTCATTCTTCCAATAAATTTTCTTTCTTGCATTAATGATTTCCAACTTTCCATAAAAGGGTAGTGATGAAATTTCATACAAATTTTAATTCTTATAAATAATACTAGTAGTATTAAATGACTTTCTTAATTCATGTGCATGAAGCTAAAAGACAGTTATTATGGAACCGATGGAGAATCATTTAAGAATTAAAATTTGTATGAAATCTCTCACTACCCCTTTATGAAAAGTTAGAAACTATTACTGCATGGGAGAAAATTTATTGGGAGAATGAGAGAAGTTAGAGGTAATATAAAAAAATAAATAATTTATTCTCCTAGAAAGTTATAAACGACAAATAAATTAGAATAAATTTTTTCTTCTAAAAAGACAGTTATTATAGAACCGAATGAGTATTTACTTTCTTACATCACCCCTACCTTCTCTCACTGTCCCTAGAAATTATCTCTCTTGTATTAATAGTTTTCAGCTTTCCATAAAGGGATAGTGATGTAATTTTACACAAATTTTAATTATTAAATGATACTCCTTCCGTTCCTTAATATAGATCGTTTTAGATAAATATTTTTGTTCTTAAATATAAGTCGTTTGAGAATTTTAAGTAAGTATTAATTGTTTAGTTTCTAATATTACCCCAAGTAATAAATATAACTTTGGTTCTTTCATTATTTTTTTGCCCAATAAATAACACTTGTTTTTTCCAATACAAGGGCAATATAGACAATTGATAGTATATTTAATGTTTTATAATCATTTCCTTAATAATTGTGCATAACTTTAAAAACCTATATTAAGAAACGGAGGGAATAATATTAAATGACTTTTTTAATTCATATATAAAAACTTTAAATAACATTTATTTAGGAACGGAGGAAGTAATCCCTATGCATTAATCACCTATATAAGTAAAATGTAGCTAGTACCATCAAATAAAGTCATGTAAGAGACACTTTGGAGGACCTCGACTTACAATTCCCCTATTAATTAGTAGTTCCTTAATTGTACTGATTTTTGATAATTGTCATGATCCTCATTGTTGAGCAAATATTGTGTGAATAATTACTTGACACAATTTCACTCGCTCAATTTTAAATACGCTTAGTTGTTATTAATGTAGGTCGGACCCAGTCAAGATATATTCCCTCCGTTCCTTAATACTTATAAGTTATTTTAAAAAAATATTTTTGTTCATTAATATAAGTCGTTTGAAAATTTTAAATAAGCATTAATTACTTAGTTTCTAATACTATCCTAAATATTAAATGCAACTTTAATTCTCTCATTATTTTATGTCTAATAAATAACAATCTCTTCTTCCAATATAATGACAATATAGACAATTCATATTATAGTTAACGTTATACAATTATTTTTTTAATAGTTATGTACAACTCTAAAACGACCTATATTAAGAAATGAAGGGAGTATCTCTTAATTACATTCCTTCATTTTAGGGGAACATCATTTGATATCATTCCAATTTTAAAATCTAATTATTTAATTTGAGTGATTTGGGAATTTATTTGATTCAGTGGTTTAGCCTAAGTACTTAATTTCTGGTTAGAAAAATAACGAGTCGTGCTACATGTGAGACAAATCTATGTCGACGTACGTGGGTATATGACATAAAAAAAGAAAAGAAAACAGACATTATTAATTGTTTTATCTTATCACTTACACCCTGTTTCTGAGTTTTGAACAGAAAAAAAAAAAGAATAAAAAACTTAAATTAGAATAGAAAAGAAAAGAATAGAAAACTTGAAGTTTTCCTTTGTGTTGTTTCTTAGTTTTTAAAAGAAAAGAATAGAAAATTTAAAATTGAGGACATGAATTGTAATTTAAAATTTATTATATTAAAAGTTGAGGATAATATGATAATTATAAAAATATTACTTATACCAATTTCTTTTCCGTCCAAATCAGGCCAATTTTGGACGGAAAACTTTGGCAGAAAAAGTGGCTAAGTTTTCTATCCATTTCATTTCTTTTCTGTTTATTAAAAAACTCAGAAACATAAAAATTGGAAAGAAAACTTAAATTTTCCGTCCATTTCTTTTCTTTTCTTTTCTGTCCATTTTAAAACTCAAAAACAGAGCGTTAGAGTAATCTAATTACTTTCAAAAAAAAAAAAAAAAGAGTAATCTAATTTTGTCAACTTATATGTCATTTTTCAAAAATAATTTGTTCGAGCTAGTTCACAAGTCCTACGTACTTTCTTCTTTATCATTGCAAAAAGTTGTTGTCTTATATTATACCTCATTTGTCTTTAAAAAATTGGCTTGATCAATTGATTTTTCTGGTCAAATTAACTAATTTTAGAATTAAAAATTAAGCTTATTTATTTATATTTCCAAACTCATGAAAATTGGTAGTAATAAATTTGATGTAGTTTTTTTATGAATATAGTTATTGCACCTATATTTTAAAAAAAATAGTATAATTTATAATTACAAAAATGATCAATATAATTTAAAAACTCAAACTAATTAATTAAGCCCCTTTTTAAGGGATTGAAGGAGTATTAGTAGTTTAAAATGTTGAACTATTACTTCATCTCTTCTAAAATTAGAGACATATTTTGACTTTGTAAGTCAAATTATCAAATCATAAAATTTAAAATCATTACAAATTTATTTGAATTTAATACAAACAATTATAATTATTGCAAACCGGTTAAACTTACTAATAATTATCATATTTTTTGGCTTACAAAACTTAAATGAAATCATATTAGTTTTGAATTTTAAGTTTTCATAAATTAACTTAAAAATGAAAAATGTATCTTAGTCTTTGGAAAATTGGGAGTATCATTTTATCCTTTATTTTGAAAGGAAAATCTTAAGTTGAGTCCAATGAATGAAAAGTTTATAGACGTTTTGTTTCAAAATTGAAGATACATTATTTAATAAATTTAGTAAATGTAACAATTCAAAATTTATTTGAATTTGTCAAAAGTTACCTAATTACCATATTTGTTGCTTTCCCTACACTATTAAATTTTTATTTCTTTTAAATTTGTGAACAAATTGGCCTAAAAATATCTAAATATATATGTAAACAAATTTTGAAATTTGGAATGCAAGGAGTACGAAAAACCTTTATACATACATAAAATGCAGATATACTCGTGACCTTAAAGCTGCCAGATATGAAGTTTGAATGTTAATAACTTCACACGCAAAGCTGGCTAATAGATAATATTTTCTGTTCTTTGAATTTATACAAGTCATATAGCAAGAGACAGTACGAACGGAAGTAACAAAATTTAATACTAGTAACTTTTCCTCAACCAAGGAATCAAATTAAGCTATAAATAATCTGTACAATAAAAAATAAAAAAAAAAGTTTTGCATATTAATCAGTATTCACTAATCCCAATCTTATAAAAAAAATATTACTCTCTTAACAAAAAAGAGATTCTTATTTTTTTGTGTAGACATTTAATATCTGTTGGAGTTTTAAGGTGTTCATAAGACACTTTAACATAATCTTTATATCGGTTCAAGATGAATTTTTTTGAGTGTTTAAAACAAATATTTAGCTTGTTTTTGTAACAAGGAGGGCAAAAAATTTAGTTTATATTATAGGAAATGTGCCTAAAATTAAATATTACCAAGTTTCACCCATAAACTAAACATTATATACAAGCTAGGTCACTGATTTTGGTAATGGCTGATGTATATTATAAGAAGAGTAAATGAAGTTAATTCTCAGAATGATCACAGGAATATTATTAATGTCAAAAATAAATCCAGATTCAACTTGACTACTGCCTTTCACACGCGTACTCTCTCCCCAGCATCAATGTGAAGGGCTCAAGAGAAAGTTCTATCTAGTTTCTTAATTTAACTTTTTAGGTTTGACAAGAAATTAAATAGTTTGAATTTTTCTCAGCAGAATCACTATATATCTGACAACTGGCTGCCTCATAAAATTGTTACTGCTACTAGCTAGTTGTTACTTGTGTTGTGTATTGAATAACATAAATTAGTTCAAAAAATTAAATCATAAGTTCAAATATATATATATACTAATTTGTGCAGATTGATAACATGTCAGTTTCACTTGAAGCTCTTGCCATGGCTGGCGCTGATTATCTTGATGAATCTGGCATGACAGTGGAAGAATGGGCACGCCTCGAAACCGAGACTCCTTCCCATTTATTAGCTGATGAAGAAGAAGAATGGAGTAGTGAAAAAGAAGATCATGAAAGAATTGAGATTAATAAGAGGAGATTGAGCTCCGATTCAAGAGTAGGATTAATGCATAGCATAATGAAGAAAAAGAATATAGTGATGTTGATGGCCTCCATGATCATGCCATGGATCACTTTAAGAGTTCAGATTAAGAGGAGATTTCTTGATATATTTAATTAATTAGCATGTGATATAATTAATATGTTGCCATTTCTTAATTTTATTTATTTTTCAATCCTTATTAATGTAATTGTAATTGATCTCTTTGTTTATGTAAAATTTTTTTAACATCAGATATATCCACCTGATCCAAATCTCAAATTTGATATATGCAATGGAACTATATATATAATGGCCAGAAAAAAGCAAAATCGTTAATTAGGTTTTTGGTAATGTTTACGAGCAAAATCATGTGCGTGCTTAAGTAAGGGTGTAAGTATTGAGTTGCTCAGATTTGGTTCTCAAAATTTATCGAGTATAAAATAAGGTTTGATTGATGCTCATTTAGCTACCGAGTCGAGTACGATTCCGAATCGAGCCCGAGCAGTTTGGACTTTCCAACGAATACAATCCGAGTATCAATAGAAAATTATAATTTGAGAAGGTTCGAGTAATTTATCGAACCTTAAAATGTGCTCATATTTGACTCATTTATATTTTGAGTCGAGCTCGAATCGAAATTTTAGTCGAGCGAGTACGAATCGAGCCCGAACTGTTTGCTCATTTTACAGCCTTATGCTTAAGAGGCAAATGGTCAGTTTGCTCTTGTGATGACAATTTTACCCATTTATTTGAAGGAAATATATTTTAATTTACAAATTAACTATATATTTTACCCAAAAACACCCTAATTGATTAATTATGATCAAGAATGGTCAATGGGTACAATCTTGAAAGGGTGAATGTATATTGTTGGGGCCTGATATTTCTTTCATTGGGCCTGACTAATTGGGCCCATCCGTTTAATTAGCCTAGTGGACCTTTATCACTAAGTCTTATAGTCATTGGGCCTAACATTTATATTGCCTTTATTGTATCCCATTAATAATGGGTTGGGTCAAGTGGCCGGCCCATAAGATCTTTTAAATATCTAAGACTTTGACCGGTAATGATGAAAAAGGAGGAGGGCAGTTGACCAAGCACCTGCAGATCATTAATGTGGATGGGATCTTATCCGGCCGGCGACAGGAACAGTGGAAAAAAGGTGACAACCTGCATGCACACGGCTGAGACCACAGAGAAGCAGGAGGCTGTGTCAGATCATGGTTGGTGGCACAAAAAACCGAGTATGAGAGTATAACCTAGCAAGGGGGTCTCCTAACAAAAGGTACGCATACACTTTCTACCTAGCTCAACACACTAGACATTTTTACACCCTCCATTGTTAAACCTTGAACACCTGTATTGACTCTCACGCCGGAGCTATCCCCCGACGGTCCAGCCGTCAAGCTTTTGGTGTTGATCGTGTTTTCTGTGCAGGATTAGGGCGTCTTACGTGATTGGGACGTCATCAAAGATCTTGGCGTTAACATTGGCGCTAGAAGGAGGGCTGAGTTCTAGTGTTCCAGAGCTTTCAATCACAAACATTTATTTGTTCCACGCTCTCAGGATGGGGAAGAGCAGAGCAGACACGCCTGAAGGACAACCGATGACCGTTGGTGACTCACCGCCACGGGTTTCTGTTAGAGATCGTTTGAGGCCCACGCTAAGTGCTCATGCTAGCACAGCCTCCAAGCGGTCACATGGAGACTCTCGTCCAAGAGCCGTGGGCAAAGCTAAGAGAAAGTTAATCTTCACGACGGATAAGGAATCCGGCCGCGACCGGAAACAGCTAGACCACGACGAGAAGACCTCCCGATTGGCTAAGATGGCGGAAGAGGCCGATAGGGCCATGGAGTCACTCATAAAGCAGAGGCAGGATATAGCCGAACAGATGTCCCGGATGGAGGAGTTGAGGGATGAAGCATCGAGTTACGTCCAGTCTGAAAGGCGTGTGCATCGCAGCGGGAAGGAGCCGGTTCAGTCAGAACGTGGGTTTCAAAGCCAACATCGGGAGAGAGAAAGATCGAGGAGCCCTACTCCTCGAAGATCGAAGGAAGCATTCCGTCGTGACGTCCCTACAGGGCAGACCCGAAGTGGTAGGAAAGGCCGATCCAGAGAACGAACTCCAGAGAGCATGGAGAGGGCACTCATTGTCACACACTCCCACCACAGTCGTCGGACCCAGAGGCGAAGCAGATCCGGGGGCCGTACACCCGAAAGTCGGGTACTTCGCTCAGAAGACCGTCGTCGCGAAAGTCCTTCGGAGATTGGGGGTATTAGGATCAACGACCGACCTACTCCGAGAAAGAGAGAGTCGTCGGAAAAGGGAGTGTCGTCGCAGCCGGAAGGAGTAGAATACCTTGTAAAAGAACTGAAGGCACTCCAGAAGCAGTTGGCCGAGGTCCAGCAGGTGAAGAATACTCCGGGAAAGAAAGCATCCCCGTTTTCCTCGGACATTCTTAAGGAGAAGGCGGACACCTCTAAGAAGTTGCCTCACATGGAAAGTTACGATGGTTCGGGAGATCCTTACGACCACAGCCAAGCATTTGACCGGTTGATGGACTACTACGATTTCGCTGACGCTGCTAAATGTCATATGTTTGTTACGACGTTGAGAAAGGATGCGAGGCAGTGGATGGGAAATTTACCGGCAGATTCAATTTCCTCGTGGTCCGAACTCTGCGATAAGTTCCATGCTCGTTTTGGGAGTAATCGAAGGAGGGGGAAGCCCACGGGCTCTTTGGCGCAGGTCAGGCAGTACACCGATGAGTCTTTGGGTCAGTATGTGAAGAGGTTCCGAGAAGCCGTTGGCCAGGTGTCAGATTTGAACGATCTCCAAGCCGTGGGTTTGTTTCAGAACGGTCTGGACCTAGTAAAGTCGGAGAAGCTGGTGAAGAAGTTGATGTTCAATCACCCGAAGAGCCTGGCAGAGGCATTCGATAAGGCAGAAGGTTATATCGTTGTGGAAGAGGCTATGAGTAGCTTGAAGCGTTCCTCTACGGAACAGATGAAGGAGGCAGATGCCCCTAGAACCCGGGATGATCCGAAGAAGACTGGGGGGTACAGTGATAGATCGGAGAATCGTTCCAAGAAGTTCAACAACTCGTGGCGACAAGGAGATGCTCGTCCGCCCGCTTCGACCCCGAAGGTGAATAAGGTTTATACCAAACTGAACACGGACAGATCGGTGATTCTAGACCAAATCCGGAACCAGCCGTTCTTTGAGCCACCAAGGGACAACTATAGGACCGGGCAGGGCAATCCTCGAAAATATTGTAACTATCATCAAGCCGCAGGCCATGGCACCAATGAGTGTTGTAATCTTAAGGATTTTGTGGAAAGAAAGATCCAGAGCGGTCTGTTAGTCCAATATGTGGCCGAAAAGAGTCACCAAGGTGCCGACCGCACCGTTCAGTCAGTTCAAACGGATCCTCCTGTGCAGCCCGTCCCGAACCCGCCACCAAGGCATGTCATCGACGTAATAACAGGGGGAACGTCGGGGAAATTGGTAGGAAGAAAGAGAAGGGGATACCTAGATTCGGTTATGTCCATATCAGGTGCCTCTTCAAAGATGGACAGACCATTTCCCGGAACTGTTATATCTTTTACAGACGCGGACTATCCTTTGGAGCCCATTGATCCACATGAAGGAGCGTTAGTGGTCACCGCGCAAGTGGGCTCGGTAGACATGAAGCGTATGATGATAGATAACGGGTCTTCAGTGGATATTCTGTACGCCCACGCATATCAAAGAATGCATCTTGAAGGGCGAAAGATGGAAGTTGGGCAGGAGGCTCCTCTATATGGTTTCAGCAACGATCCGGTCAAAGTTGCAGGCACTATCGAACTCCCAGTGGTCTTCGGCACAGCCCCTCAGCAGGCGGAAATAATGTGTAAATTCTATGTTGTGCATGTAGATTCGGCTTACAACGCCATACTGGGAAGACCTACCCTGACGGCTCTCCAAGCCGTGACCTCCATCCCCCATTTCAAAATCAAGTTCCCTACAGCGCACGGAGTCGGAGAGGTGGCTGGGGATTTGGATCTAGCCCGACGCTGTTATCGGAATGCGTGCATCTCTTCCGGAGTAGGGGTTAGCAAGCAGAAACAAACCATGGCAATCGAGATTGAGCCCTTCACTGAAAGCAGTTCCGAGCCATTGGTAACACCTGCGGGGGAAACGGAGGAGATCGAGTTGGTCCTCGGGAAAGCGGACAAGACAGTAAAAATTGGTTTGGGTCTACCAGAGCCTCTTCGGACAAATCTTATGGAACTCCTTCGCAGCTATGCGGACATTTTTGCATGGGAGCCAAAGGACATGCCTGGGATTAGCAGAAGAGTTGCTGAGCACCGATTGGAGGTAGATCCCTCGAAGAAGCCTGTTCGGCAAAAGAGGCGGATATTCGCACCCGAGCGACAGAAGATAATTGACGAAGAGATCGCCAAGCTGTTGGCTGCTGATTTTATTTTTGAGATCGACTACCCACAGTGGATGGCCAACGTAGTATTGGTGCAGAAGCAGAACCAGAAATGGCGAGTTTGCATTGATTACACCGACCTAAATAAAGCTTGCCCGAAGGACTTTTATCCTTTACCCCATATTGATCAACTTATTGATGCAACTTCAGGTTATGCTCTACTAAGCTTTATGGATGCTTTTTCAGGTTATCATCAAATATCTATGTGTAGGGAAGATATCCCGAAGACAGCATTCATTACACACCGTTCGGTGTACGCCTATAAGAAGATGACCTTTGGCCTCATAAATGCTGGTGCAACCTACCAAAGAATGATGAATTTTATCTTCCACAAGCAGCTGGGAAAGAATATGGAGGTTTATGTGGACGACATGATCGTTAAAAGCGGGCAGGTTCAGAAACATTTGGATGATCTGGAGGAATGTTTCCAGACTGTCCGACAGCACAAATTGAGGCTTAATCCCGCAAAATGTACCTTCGGCCTCGGTGCAGGAAAGTTCTTGGGGTATCTGGTCAGTCAGAGGGGCATCGAAGCTAATCCGGAGAAAATTCAAGCAGTCCTTGACATGAAGACTCCTCAATCATTTAAAGACGTCCAACGCTTGACCGGTAGAATTACAGCTCTGAGGAGGTTCATGTCTAAATCCGCAGAGAGGTGTCTACCATTCTTCGACACACTGAAGGGGCCGAAGAACGCTAAAACTTTCCAATGGACCTCGCCCTGTGAAGAAGCCTTCCAAGGCATAAAGACCTATCTGTCCTCTGCTCCTCTATTGGTAAAACCCACTCCGAAAGAAACCTTATATCTATACCTTGCAGCAAGTCCCTTAGCCGTTGGAGCGGTGTTGATTCGGGAGATCAGCGGAAAGCAGCACCCGGTCTATTACGTCAGTCACGTCCTACGAGACGCCGAAACCAGGTATCCAAATATTGAAAAGATTGCCTTTGCTTTAGTAATTGCTAGCCGAAAGCTTCGGCAATACTTTCAGGGTAGGCTCTTGATCGTCTACACAGATCAACCACTGAAAAAGGTAATGGGCAAGCCGGAGGTTTCGGGGAGATTGGCAGCATGGACCATGGAATTGTCCCAGTTTTTCCTCGAATACCATCCCCGAACCACTATCAAGGGACAAGCTTTGGCCGACTTTGTGGTAGAATGTTCCTTTACCGAGGCAGATGCCGAGTCGCCGGAAACGAGGACATCTGATCGAACTGTTACACTTCTTCAGCACGGTCAGAATGCATGGACACTGTATGTAGATGGGTCTTCCACAGTAAATGTCAGTGGAGCAGGGATTATTCTGACCAGTCCGGAAGGGTTCAAGGTACAACAAGCCATTAGATTCGGGTTTAAGGCGACTAACAACGAGGCCGAGTATGAAGCCGTTCTAGCTGGGGTTCGGCTGGCGAAGAGCCTAGAAGTCCAGAAATTGAGTATCTATAGTGACTCTCAGTTGGTCGTCAAGCAGTTGTCAGGAGAATATGAAGCTCGGGGGACGAGGATGATCAGGTACTTGGCAGAGTTGAAAGACCGACTCCGATACTTTGCTTTTCACGAATTTCAAGGCATAGAGCGTAACGATAATTCTATTGCCGATGCCTTATCAAAGTTGGCCACTACAGATGCTGTCGTGTTCAACGGGTCAGTCTATTTGGAGGTCTTACAGCAGCCTAGTGTTCAACATGACTCGGTGATGTGTATCGAGCGACCTGACTGCTGGATGACTCCCTACATCAATTATTTGGCAGACGGCGTCCTTCCTTCGGATCAGATGTTAGCAAAAAAGGTCAAATACAAAAGTGCCAACTTCGTTCTCATTGACGGGGATCTTTATCGGAGGGCATTTTCGTCACCATTATTGAAATGTCTGGTCCCGTCCGAAGCAGAGTACGCCCTTCGGGAAGTTCATGAGGGTATCTGTGGTGATCACATGGTGGCTAAGTCGCTGGCATACAAAGTTCTTCGGCAGGGGTACTACTGGCCAACGATCTTCAAGGAGGCTACGGAATACGTGAAAAAATGTGATAAATGTCAGCTCAACAGTCCGATCCCGCATCAGCCACCGGAAGAGCTATACTCGATTCTATCTCCTATACCCTTCGCTGTCTGGGGGGTTGATATACTGGGTCCGTTACCGAAGGCTAAGGGGCAGGTCAGCTTCGTCATCGTCGCCATTGATTATATGACCAAATGGGTCGAGGCGAAACCACTTCGGCTGATAACGGAACAGGAGTGTCTGAAATTTATAAAAGAATTCGTAGTGTTTCGCTTCGGGATCCCTCAAGTGGTGATATCAGACAACGGACGTCAGTTTGTGGGATCAAAATTTGAAGGCTTTCTGAAGGAACTGGGGGTTCAGCACAGGAAGACGTCAGTGGCTCATCCGCAATCGAACGGGCAGGTCGAAGTGACTAACAGAACACTCTTAAACGGGATCAAGCGCAGATTGGACGAAGCCAAAGGAAGATGGCCGGAAGAGCTGCTCAGCGTATTGTGGGCTTATAGGACTACGCCGAGGACAACAACAGGGGACTCGCCTTTCAGACTGGCCTACGGCACTGATGCCTTAGTCCCAGTTGAGATTGGATCTCCAAGCCTTCGAGTTAGTCAGTTCAGTGAGATCTACAATGACGAAGGATTAAAAGCCAACTTGGACCTGCTAGAGGAAGTCAGAGAAATGGCTATGATCAAGTTAGCAGCCTACCAAAGAAGAGTCGCCAAGCACTACAACAAAGGGGTAAAGTTCTGAAGATTTGAGGTGGGAGACCTCGTTCTCAGAGAGGCCGAAGCATCTACACCGCAGAACACTGGGAAGTTGATGCCAAACTGGGAAGGACCGTATGAAGTGGCCGAAGTACCAAAGCCCGGGACATATCGACTGAGGGCCTTGGATGGATCCGAAATTCAGAACACATGGCACGCAGGCAGGCTCCGAAAGTACTTTCAATAGAAACCAAGTCAGTCCACTGGGAGTCTGTACATAACCGTTCATCATCAATAAAAAGTCACTTCTTTCACAACTGATCTTCGCATCTGTCCTAATGTCACAGTGGAGTAAGGAGGTATGGTAGGACTCGCTGGCCATTCGATGGCAGCCAATCTATTTGATACCCCGTGTGGTAGTCAAATCCCGGATCCTATATTGATTTTTACCAAGGGTGGTAAAATCAATGGTCACCGAAGTAAGGAGGTATGGTAGGACTCGCTGGCCATTCGATGGCAGCCAATCTATTTGATACCCCGTGTGGTAGTCAAATCCTGGATCCTATATTGTTTTTTACCAAGGGTGGCAAAATCAATGGTCACCGAAGTAAGGAGGTATGGTAGGACTCGCTGGCCATTTGATGGCAGCCAATCTATTTGATACCCCGTGTGGTAGTCAAATCCTGGATCCTATATTGTTTTTTACCAAGGGTGGTAAAATCAATGGTCACCGAAGTAAGGAGGTATGGTAGGACTCGCTGGCCATTCGATGGCAGCCAATCTATTTGATACCCCGTGTGGTAGTCAAATCCTGGATCCTATATTGTTTTTTACCAAGGGTGGTAAAATCAATGGCCACCAAAGCTAAAAGGTTCGGACAGACTTGTCGACCATTCGATGATAACCGCACCGTCCGGTGATCCTAAGAACCTTATCAGGCCCTTCGGGGTAGACAAGCATCGTCATTCAGACTTCGTCCAATCCCTCGCGACATCTACCTCACACTTCGGTAACGAATAAGTATTCCTTTACTTTATTATTATTGCCTAAATCATTCTAAGTGTTGAGTTCGGAAGGCCATGTTATTTAGCTTCGTCTTACCTGTTATACGACTTGCTTAGTTGCTAATTAACAGTTTAAAGTTAGGCCCACGGAGGAGCTTGTACATTTTTCAAATTAAATCCATATTGAAGTGCTAGTAAACAGTGAAAACCGAAGTCATAAAGAATGGTACCGATAACACTGATATTTTATTTACACAAAGATGTTTACAAAGCGATAGAAGCTTTACAAAAATCCTACAGCTAAGGGAAAGAAAACCATCTTCAGAGATCGGCTTCGTCTTCCGAAGAGTCCAGGATAGTCGGTTCAACCTTGGCAGCGACAAGTCTTGACTTGTCTTTGCTTCGGCATTCGTCGTATCCATCCGAGAACATCTGGATGATCTCCTCGTTCAACTCAGCAGATTTTCGGTATTCTTGTTGGATTTCCCTCCGAAGATCTCCGGTTAGAGGAGGACCCAAGTCTCTCAGAGCCCGAAGTTCGCGAAGCTCCTCTTCGAGTTTTGCCCGCTCCTTCAGATGTCTCAGATCCCTGGCCTCAAGGTCGTGTACTTGTATAGCCAAGCTCTTATTGGTCTTCACCATCGTCTCGTTCTTCCCAACAAGAACCTCGTTCCGACGAACCAGGTCTATGTTTGAAGTAACGGTCAGCTGATAGGTGGCCTCGGATGTCTCCAACTGTTCTTTCAACTTATTTAAGTCCTTCTGAAGGCCTTCTTTATTGAAGATAGTGATACCATGAGCCCTTCTCTCCCTCTCCAGAGCAGAAGCCATAGTGGCCATCTCTCGCCTGGCCGCATCTTCTTCGGCTTCAGACTCTCTGTATCGGGGGAGAAGTCTCCCGAAGACAGCATTTGCCTGCAGACATTTAAAGCGAATTAGTAGAAGAAACAGATGATCCCTAGATATTTCAATTGAACCAACTCACCTTAGCCTGGTAACTCATGCCCTCCTCGATCAAATCCCTGATCGAACTGTTTCCGAACCGATGGTCATCGGTCTCCCGAACAAAGGAGTCGAACAGCTGAAAAGGAAAGTTCTCGTTAAAATCAGGCCATACAGTGGGAGAAGACGCAGCTTCTCGCCGGAAGGTAGAGGAAGAGGGTCTCGGCGGAGAAGGCACTGATGGTTCAGGAGGCGGTGCTGGTTGATCCTCGGAGGACTGCTTCCTTTTACGAGACAGAAGAGGAGACTCATTCAAGTTTTCGAGCTCATCTTCTGAAACGTGGATCTCCACAGGGATGACGGGGGGAGGCTCAACCGCGGCAGAACGAGGAACTCGAAGCTCATCGGCAGATAGAGGAGTCACGTGAGTCCTCCTTTTCTTTATCCGTAGAGCCTGCATTCGCTCGGTCGCAGGCAAGTCAATCAGACTCGCTGTAGAAGTTGATTGAGTTCCTTGAGGATTTGACCGGACTTTCCGAACCGCCCTCTTCTTCTGTCGAGGTCGGCTGGGCTCCTCAACAGGTTCTGATCCACGGGAGACCTCTGCATCCTGGGCCTCTGAGGCCGGAAGTTCTTCTTGGGGAACTTCAGTGGAAGGGGATGAAGGCTTGCCAGAAAGATACCTATCCAAGTCCCTCCGATCGGTCGAAGTCGGCTTGATAAGAGACAACTTGTGGTCGTACAACCAGGCTTGTTTGCCCAAGAGGCCGAAGCTCCACTCCTTCAGGGGTATCTTCTCTATGATGCGCGTCATTTCTCTTATGCGCTCCTCGGATATGTCTCCGAAGTCTGCAGAGACGCGATCAGAAGTGGTCCAGTCAGGAATAGAAGAGATTTCGGGCCCATTGACGAAGAACCATTTGTTATGCCATCCTCGGTTGCTCGAAGGAGTGTCCATTAGAGACCGCTTCTCGATCCTGGCATTGGGCTTGGGGGCTATCTTACTTAGCACCTTGAAGCCTTTCTCCCGTGATTTCCCCACAGAGAAGAGGGTGAAGAAGGAATCCACAGCAGGAGGAACTCCTATCTCGTAGCAGAAGGCTATATAAGCCAGTATGTGGATGTACGAGTTCGGCACCAGTTGGGCGAACCCCACTCCGACAAACCCTAAGAGGGTGATCAAAAAGGCGTGAAGAGGGAACCTCACCCCCTTCTCCAGAAAGGTTGCCGGAACGGCGATCCAGCCATCGGGACGCTGATACATCCTTTCGTGAGGAGCCGCTATCCGTACCCTGTGGGTATCCGGGATCTGATAGCGAGCTCTGATGTTGCAGAGCTCGGTTTCATTGACAGTGGAAGGGGTGTTGGCATGAGGAAAGTCTTCCTCGTTCTGGAAAAAATCAGATGGGTTGGGGAGTGGTTCCATGGACGGAGCTTCCTTACTCGCGGCATTGATTTGGGGGTTTGAGCCCGGGACCTCTTTGTCAGGATTGGAGTGAGGGGTCACGGTGGAGATGGGGGCGACACGAAGGGGAGAACTTGTATCGGGGTTCTGGGATGCCATTGTTGGGAATTTGCAGAGAAAAGGAAGAAATTTGAAGAGGAGAAGGTATTAAGCTCTTATGAATTCGAAATGGCAGGGAACCCTCCAAGGAGGATGGGCAGCGGCTTTTATAGCGAATGATTTTTTCAAAATTTGCACGAGAGCCGAGGGCGGCGCATTAATTGGGGATAATGATGAGGGAGAGGAAAGGGTAACGTCTGATTTTGGTTTTGGTGGGTTATCCAAGGTAGGCTGGTGCCCAGTGGGCCCTTTCGTCTTATGGACTCGCGCTATTTGCAGTCAGTCTTCCACTAAACATCCTGTTTAATAAAAGACTAGGGGGCAATGTTGGGGCCTGATATTTCTTTCATTGGGCCTGACTAATTGGGCCCATCCGTTTAATTAGCCTAGTGGACCTTTATCACTAAGTCTTATAGTCATTGGGCCTAACATTTATATTGCCTTTATTGTATCCCATTAATAATGGGTTGGGTCAAGTGGCCGGCCCATAAGATCTTTTAAATATCTAAGACTTTGACCGGTAATGATGAAAAAGGAGGAGGGCAGTTGACCAAGCACCTGCAGATCATTAATGTGGATGGGATCTTATCCGGCCGGCGACAGGAACAGTGGAAAAAAGGTGACAACCTGCATGCACACGGCTGAGACCACAGAGAAGCAGGAGGCTGTGTCAGATCATGGTTGGTGGCACAAAAAACCGAGTATGAGAGTATAACCTAGCAAGGGGGTCTCCTAACAAAAGGTACGCATACACTTTCTACCTAGCTCAACACACTAGACATTTTTACACCCTCCATTGTTAAACCTTGAACACCTGTATTGACTCTCACGCCGGAGCTATCCCCCGACGGTCCAGCCGTCAAGCTTTTGGTGTTGATCGTGTTTTCTGTGCAGGATTAGGGCGTCTTACGTGATTGGGACGTCATCAAAGATCTTGGCGTTAACATTGGCGCTAGAAGGAGGGCTGAGTTCTAGTGTTCCAGAGCTTTCAATCACAAACATTTATTTGTTCCACGCTCTCAGGATGGGGAAGAGCAGAGCAGACACGCCTGAAGGACAACCGATGACCGTTGGTGACTCACCGCCACGGGTTTCTGTTAGAGATCGTTTGAGGCCCACGCTAAGTGCTCATGCTAGCACAGCCTCCAAGCGGTCACATGGAGACTCTCGTCCAAGAGCCGTGGGCAAAGCTAAGAGAAAGTTAATCTTCACGACGGATAAGGAATCCGGCCGCGACCGGAAACAGCTAGACCACGACGAGAAGACCTCCCGATTGGCTAAGATGGCGGAAGAGGCCGATAGGGCCATGGAGTCACTCATAAAGCAGAGGCAGGATATAGCCGAACAGATGTCCCGGATGGAGGAGTTGAGGGATGAAGCATCGAGTTACGTCCAGTCTGAAAGGCGTGTGCATCGCAGCGGGAAGGAGCCGGTTCAGTCAGAACGTGGGTTTCAAAGCCAACATCGGGAGAGAGAAAGATCGAGGAGCCCTACTCCTCGAAGATCGAAGGAAGCATTCCGTCGTGACGTCCCTACAGGGCAGACCCGAAGTGGTAGGAAAGGCCGATCCAGAGAACGAACTCCAGAGAGCATGGAGAGGGCACTCATTGTCACACACTCCCACCACAGTCGTCGGACCCAGAGGCGAAGCAGATCCGGGGGCCGTACACCCGAAAGTCGGGTACTTCGCTCAGAAGACCGTCGTCGCGAAAGTCCTTCGGAGATTGGGGGTATTAGGATCAACGACCGACCTACTCCGAGAAAGAGAGAGTCGTCGGAAAAGGGAGTGTCGTCGCAGCCGGAAGGAGTAGAATACCTTGTAAAAGAACTGAAGGCACTCCAGAAGCAGTTGGCCGAGGTCCAGCAGGTGAAGAATACTCCGGGAAAGAAAGCATCCCCGTTTTCCTCGGACATTCTTAAGGAGAAGGCGGACACCTCTAAGAAGTTGCCTCACATGGAAAGTTACGATGGTTCGGGAGATCCTTACGACCACAGCCAAGCATTTGACCGGTTAATGGACTACTACGATTTCGCTGACGCTGCTAAATGTCATATGTTTGTTACGACGTTGAGAAAGGATGCGAGGCAGTGGATGGGAAATTTACCGGCAGATTCAATTTCCTCGTGGTCCGAACTCTGCGATAAGTTCCATGCTCGTTTTGGGAGTAATCGAAGGAGGGGGAAGCCCACGGGCTCTTTGGCGCAGGTCAGGCAGTACACCGATGAGTCTTTGGGTCAGTATGTGAAGAGGTTCCGAGAAGCCGTTGGCCAGGTGTCAGATTTGAACGATCTCCAAGCCGTGGGTTTGTTTCAGAACGGTCTGGACCTAGTAAAGTCGGAGAAGCTGGTGAAGAAGTTGATGTTCAATCACCCGAAGAGCCTGGCAGAGGCATTCGATAAGGCAGAAGGTTATATCGTTGTGGAAGAGGCTATGAGTAGCTTGAAGCGTTCCTCTACGGAACAGATGAAGGAGGCAGATGCCCCTAGAACCCGGGATGATCCGAAGAAGACTGGGGGGTACAGTGATAGATCGGAGAATCGTTCCAAGAAGTTCAACAACTCGTGGCGACAAGGAGATGCTCGTCCGCCCGCTTCGACCCCGAAGGTGAATAAGGTTTATACCAAACTGAACACGGACAGATCGGTCCGGAACCAGCCGTTCTTTGAGCCACCAAGGGACAACTATAGGACTGGGCAGGGCAATCCTCGAAAATATTGTAACTATCATCAAGCCGCAGGCCATGGCACCAATGAGTGTTGTAATCTTAAGGATTTTGTGGAAAGAAAGATCCAGAGCGGTCTGTTAGTCCAATATGTGGCCGAAAAGAGTCACCAAGGTGCCGACCGCACCGTTCAGTCAGTTCAAACGGATCCTCCTGTGCAGCCCGTCCCGAACCCGCCACCAAGGCATGTCATCGACGTAATAACAGGGGGAACGTCGGGGAAATTGGTAGGAAGAAAGAGAAGGGGATACCTAGATTCGGTTATGTCCATATCAGGTGCCTCTTCAAAGATGGACAGACCATTTCCCGGAACTGTTATATCTTTTACAGACGCGGACTATCCTTTGGAGCCCATTGATCCACATGAAGGAGCGTTAGTGGTCACCGCGCAAGTGGGCTCGGTAGACATGAAGCGTATGATGATAGATAACGGGTCTTCAGTGGATATTCTGTACGCCCACGCATATCAAAGAATGCATCTTGAAGGGCGAAAGATGGAAGTTGGGCAGGAGGCTCCTCTATATGGTTTCAGCAACGATCCGGTCAAAGTTGCAGGCACTATCGAACTCCCAGTGGTCTTCGGCACAGCCCCTCAGCAGGCGAAAATAATGTGTAAATTCTATGTTGTGCATGTAGATTCGGCTTACAACGCCATACTGGGAAGACCTACCCTGACGGCTCTCCAAGCCGTGACCTCCATCCCCCATTTCAAAATCAAGTTCCCTACAGCGCACGGAGTCGGAGAGGTGGCTGGGGATTTGGATCTAGCCCGACGCTGTTATCGGAATGCGTGCATCTCTTCCGGAGTAGGGGTTAGCAAGCAGAAACAAACCATGGCAATCGAGATTGAGCCCTTCACTGAAAGCAGTTCCGAGCCATTGGTAACACCTGCGGGGGAAACGGAGGAGATCGAGTTGGTCCTCGGGAAAGCGGACAAGACAGTAAAAATTGGTTTGGGTCTACCAGAGCCTCTTCGGACAAATCTTATGGAACTCCTTCGCAGCTATGCGGACATTTTTGCATGGGAGCCAAAGGACATGCCTGGGATTAGCAGAAGAGTTGCTGAGCACCGATTGGAGGTAGATCCCTCGAAGAAGCCTGTTCGGCAAAAGAGGCGGATATTCGCACCCGAGCGACAGAAGATAATTGACGAAGAGATCGCCAAGCTGTTGGCTGCTGATTTTATTTTTGAGATCGACTACCCACAGTGGATGGCCAACGTAGTATTGGTGCAGAAGCAGAACCAGAAATGGCGAGTTTGCATTGATTACACCGACCTAAATAAAGCTTGCCCGAAGGACTTTTATCCTTTACCCCATATTGATCAACTTATTGATGCAACTTCAGGTTATGCTCTACTAAGCTTTATGGATGCTTTTTCAGGTTATCATCAAATATCTATGTGTAGGGAAGATATCCCGAAGACAGCATTCATTACACACCGTTCGGTGTACGCCTATAAGAAGATGACCTTTGGCCTCATAAATGCTGGTGCAACCTACCAAAGAATGATGAATTTTATCTTCCACAAGCAGCTGGGAAAGAATATGGAGGTTTATGTGGACGACATGATCGTTAAAAGCGGGCAGGTTCAGAAACATTTGGATGATCTGGAGGAATGTTTCCAGACTGTCCGACAGCACAAATTGAGGCTACATACCTTGGACCAAAAGGTAGTAGTACCGACCAAGAGCCATGCATGTGATGTGGCACTCCCTAGCAATTTCCCAGTTTTTTCACAAGGCCTAGCTATAGGCTATAAGAATCAAAAAAAGAGAGAATTCACGGGTAAAACTACGAATATATATATATATATATATATATATATATATATATATATATATATATATATATATATATATATATATATATATATATATACCACTTAGTATAAATATGGATACACAGATTGATGAAAAAAAAATAACCATTTTCCTCTAATACTCTCCTTCATCTTCTAAAACTTGTTGATTCAAATTTTAGCTTCTTCTTTTCATACTCTAATAACAGAATAACAGTTCAGTTCTATATAGTATTTCATTGTACTTGTGTTAAGATGGCCAAATTTCTTGGAAAACTTGCTTGGTTCTCAAGGAAGATGAGTAGTAATAATAATGGGTATAAAGGAGGATACAACATGCTTGAAAACAGCAATCATAAGCCAAGCGTGCCCAGTGGATTCTTTCCCATTTATGTTGGTGAAGAACACAGAAAATATGTGATTCCGGTCAAGTGTTTATCTTCTATTAGGTTGCAGGCATTGCTTAATCAGTTCAAGGAAGACATCGTTGCTTCTGAGGAGCCGATTACCCTGCCTTGTTCTCCAAAGATGTTTGAAGCGGTTCTCAGTCTTGCCAAGGCTGAAAACCACACTAATTAAGACCATCCGATATCTTATGAAATTAAAAATCTAAGGCTTTGGAAGTTTTTTTTTTGTCCAATTTATTTATTCATTGTTATCAGTTATATATTTTCAATTCCTCTTGCCATGAATTCACTGTGAATATCGGAATATTTATACATCTTTTATATCAAAAGGCGCACTAAATAAATGAAATTCAGATAAGGCACACTTAGAAGGGGGGGTTGAATAAGTGTGGATACAAACTATGACCAATTAAAAACTTTAAATCCAATTGCAGAATGTAGTCAACTATATTTGTGAAAATAGTTTGCTGAATGAATATGGTCTACCGAATTAAACTTTTGTTTATGAAAATATCTTGGTGTTTTTGTAAGCTAAATAAAATATTTTGTGAAAACAAATAATTAAATTTAAGCAAACTAATTAACTTGTGAGATATAAAGATAGAGCAAGTAATAAAAAATAACACCAAGATTTTTACGTGGTTCGGTTATTACCCTCTATATAATAACCTACTCCACGTCCAATACCAACTAGTATTGGAGACTCACTTTTATTTCTTTAAAAATGACCCTTGTTACAATACAGATTCTATCAAATTGAATTACAATAATTCACTTGAGCACACTTGCTCCTTGTGCACCAATGCACCCCTTAAGCACCTATGCTTCCTTGAACCTGTTTGTAAACAAACCTTAATCCACCTGGATTAAAACCTTTAGACAACACTTAGTCTAAAAATATAAGATTATAATTTATAGAGGTCTAATGATCAAAGCAAATAAATAATATGACAATGCAAGGTTCAACTAAATGTATGCAATGATCAATTAATAATAGAAAGATATTACCGATTTATAGCCCACGAAAATATGCTGAAAATAATCAGAATTGTAATAGCACAGCAGCTAGAAATTTTGCACAGAAGATAAAATTGCTTTTCAAGTATATGAGTGCAATAATTGATTCAAGTGTTGTATTTTCTATTGAAATCAATTCTACTTTTTATAGCCCAAAAAAAAAACAACCGTTTATGAAAATATTTCCGTTGTAAACATTTTAATCTGTTAGAACCATTAGATACAATGAGATAACTATCATTCCAATATTATTCCTGTTTGAAAAATAATTACGTTGCTACAGAAATAACAAACTCAATTGACTTTGGATATCTTGTGAAAAATGACTATCAGTTTTGACTAGAGAGACCAAGTCACATAAATAACTCAATGAACTTAATACTTATCCAATATCTCAAGTAATGATGAAGTCTGTCGCCACTACTATAGCAACAGAAGCAAGTAATAGCATTAAAATAGGAGATATGAACAAGATATTCAAGATAATGATTATCTTACTTTTCCAAGACAAAGGCATTTAACTTTTAGTCAACAGATAAAAGACTTACCGCCACATTACATGCATGTTATACAATTTATATAGAATTACAACTCTCTTATAACACATGTAATATAATTCATTTAAACCGAATAAAATTCATCACATTTATATTATGTATGCATGAAAAAATAGTTTAGCATATAATTAAGCATGCACAAAACATTAATTTAAATGCACACATAAAATGTACAGATAAAATGTCCTAGAGCCTTGTATCGAAAAATTGAATATTTGCAATGATCTTACATATTTTTCTTAGGACTCAAAACATCTTCATTCTCTCTGAATAATCCAACAAACACTTCGTGAGATAATTTCCTGAAATCCATAATACACAATTTAGTACTGACGAGTAAATCATCATCAAAACATTTAGGCTAGAACGTGAATTAATCAGCATTCTCCCCCTTTTTAATGATGACAACATATATAAATGAAAACTCCCCCTAAATTCATGCACATTTCAGGAGAAATTTATAACACCTGCATGTTAGTATCACACTAAACCAATTAAAATCATTAATATGCATGCATCACAATCAGTCTTAAAACATGCTTATCAACAGTTAACATCCAGGCAACCATGCCTATCAAAAACAAGTAAAAACCATAGTCTTAAAAAATTAAATCACAGAATCTGACATTTTCTCCCCCTTTGGCATCATGCAAAAAAAGAAGACTTCAATCAATATCTTCGAGATTTGCCCTCTGTTCAGCACGATTGGTGAAGTATGGTCGATGACGAAGACAATGTAAACGCTCTTCCAAGGTGTAATCGTTTGCAAATCGAGGTGGTCTAGGAATAGAGGTTGTAGGAGGAAGCTCCATATCCAGAAAATCTCCCTTGTACTCAACCATCCAGTTATTCATTGGCCATACGGGAATTGGAGAATACATTGTTGGAACATGAAACCTTTGAGACCAATAGCATTGAACCTTGTAGCCATAAAATCTGCTAGTTCCCCAATTTGATAACTAACAAATTTCACTTCTTGACTTAATTGACAAGTGTTTTGATTAACCTTTCGTTGGAGTGCTTCAACCATAGCCAACGTCTGAATCTTAAAACCCGCTTGAAGGTCAATAAATTCATCTTCAAATCGATGATATAATTTATTGATCTCAGGGGCATCCATTGGTAACTTCCCTTTCTCAAGACACACAAGACGATTTCTAATTTCCACTAACTCATCTTTCAAAGAAGTTTGATTTTGTAAAATCTCAGTCAAAACATTCATAATGTCAGGCCCATGAGAATTTGGCAGAGAAGATGAAGATGAGTCTTGATTAGGAAAAATAGGAGGAGGATCAGGGAGAAGACGAACAAACTTACCAGCAAGAAAAGTAATATGAGATTTTGTCAAATTAGCAGTATCGATAAGCTCATGATTTGTGACAGAAATTTCATCATCAAAAGATATTTTGAAATGTTGGAAAAGTTGTGTTAAAAACTTGCTATAAGGAAGACACTTCTTGGTTTGACGAATGCAACTTTGCATATGAGACAACATCATTTGAGAAAAATTGAAAACCGTTCCTTTGAGAATCATAGCGATAACAACCAAATCTTGGTAAGTAAAATCAGCTCCCCCACCAAGGCGTGGAAACAGATTATACCGAACCAACTTATGTAATACACATGCATTAGGACAGACACTGACAGTTTTTGGTAGAGACAGAGATGAAATAGAATAGTCATTCATGACTATATGAAGTTGTTCTAAAGGATGAAAAGGAATATTGGCCGCTCCTTTGAGAGTGAAAGGACATAGTCCAGTAGAAGAAACACCCAGAATACTTCCAAAATCAATACTTGTGAAAAATAAAGATTTACCCTTGACAAATGTGGTAAAACAGTCTCCATTACACTCAAGATTGGTGTAAAATTGTTGGACCAACCGAGGATAGGCAACAGTAGGAGGTAACAACATGGAAAAAATGTTGCACTCGGTGAAAAGTTTTTCCAAAACAGAGTGTTTGAGATAAAAGAGGTCTAAAGATTTTTCATACACAAATTGTTTTGTAGCAATGGAGTTTTTAAAACGTGTTTCGAAACTAGGTCCTCTAAAGAAATTTTCTTGCAAATCAAAGGAGGATGAGCATGGGTTTACCAGATTCGAGGGAGACTCTGGCTGTGAGAAAAATTGTTCGTCATCCATGGGCTGCTTCATCTTTTCTTGGTGAGACGGTTCGACTTCGGAGGCTTTTAAGAACGAAAAACTGGAATCCGAGTCATCTGATAGTGTAACATCGGATAACTCATGAACAGAAGATTTCTTCTGTACTCGTTTGGATTTCATCTTTGTGCCCATAGGATGCTTCAGCAATGATCCATCTTCGTTTGATTTCCCAAACGATCGATTGCTAGCTCTGGTTTTCATGGTGTGATGAATGTTGTGAGAGAAACAAATAGTGATGAAGGCAATAGATCTGAATAATAGGTAGAAGGCTGAAGATAAAGACTATTCAAGAGTCCATCACCGAAAAGCGAGTGTCTTTTCAAATTTCGAAGAAGTCTGTTCGGCTATGGTTCCGAATTCCAAGGTAAAGATCTCTACGTTTCCCAATTGATATCCGGCGACATTAATAGAAACGCGTATGGTTTAAACAGATAAGGAATGTCAAACAAATATACTTTATCGAATATCATGCAGAAAAATAAATGATACATATAGTATAATCTGCACAAAAGATTTTAAATACGTGATCACATTAAACCATGCACATTCCAAGTTCTCTTCTTAACATGCAGAACCTTTCTTCACTTAAGGGTTTAGTAAAAATGTCAGCTAACTATTTTTCTGTTGGAATAAAAATTAATTTAATTAATCCTTTTGAAACATTATCCCTTAGAAAATGATGTCTGACTTCTATATGCTTCGTACGTGAATGTAACACAGGATTTTTAGAAATATCTATAGCACTAGAATTATCACAGTATATAGGCACATTATCACATAAAATATCAAAGTCACATAGAGTTTGTTTTAACTATAAAATTTGAAAGCAACAACTCCCTGCAGCTAGATATTCACCCTCGGTGGTTGATAAAGCAACTGAAGTTTGCTTTTTACTATGCCACGTAACAAGACTGTGACCTAAAAATGTGCAAGCACCACTGGTACTTTTTCTATCAATTTGACACCCTGCATAGTCAGCATCTGAATATCCCATTAGTTCAAAATGATTGCAGATTGGATAAAATAATCCCAAATTTATTGTACCACTTAAATATTTAAAAATCCTTTTAACAGCTTGTAAATGAGATTCTTTAGGTTTTGCTTGAAAACGTGCACATAAACAAACACTATACATAATATCCGGTCTAGATGCGGTTAAATATAATAAACAACCAATCATGCCTCGACATTTAGTTACCTCCACATCTATACCTTTTTCGTCAGACGTAAGCTTTATTGAAGTGCTCATTGGTGTAGCCTTTGAATTAGATCCTTCAAAGCCAAACCTTTTGAGAAGTTCTTTTGTATATTTGGTTTGATGGATGTACATACCATTCTTCGTTTGTTTGATTTAGAGTCCCAAAAAGTAATTAAGTTCTCCCATTAGACTCATATCGAACTCCCTGTGCATGCACTTAGAAAACCACTCACAAAGAAAATTATTAGTAGCACCAAAAATTATGTCATCTACATATATTTGTACAATAATAATATCTTTATTTTCATGCTTAATAAATAATGTAGAATCAATTTTTCCTCTAATAAATCCATTTGAAAGCAAATACTTACTCAACCTTTCATACCAAGCCCTTGGAGCTTGTTTTAGCCCATAGAGAGCTTTCTTTAGCTTGTAGACATGGTTTGGATATCTCTCATGTTCAAATCCAGGAGGCTATTTTACATACACCTCTTCATTGATGTATCCATTGAGAAAGGCGCTTTTTACGTCCATTTGATAAAGTGTGAACTTCTTGTAACATGCAAATGCTAACAAGATGCGGATGGACTCTAGTCTAGCGACTGGAGCGTAAGTTTCTTCATAGTCTATCCCTTCTTGTTGATTGTATCCTTGAGCTACTAGCCTTGCTTTGTTACGAGTGATAGTTCCATGCTCATCAAGCTTGTTCTTGAATACCCACTTTGTTCCAATGATAGAAACATCTTTAGGAAGAGGCATAAGTTCTCAGACCTGGCATCGTTCAAATTGTTGAAGTTCTTCTTGCATTGCCATTAGCCAGCTTTCATCTAGGATAGCTTCCTTAGCATTCTTTGGCTCGACTTGGGATAGAAATGCTGAAAAAGCACATTGATTTTGCAATCATCTTCTTGTAGTGATTCCTTTGTTTATATCTCCAATGATGTTTTCTGGTGGATGGTTCTTGAGATATCTTGCAGTTTTTGGCATTTGTACATCATGTATCACTTCTTCCTGTTGAGGAAAATCTGCCTCAAGCTCTTGTGTTATTTCTTGTTCTACTCCAGGCGAGTTTTCCAATTCAACTTGCTGGATTTGTTCATTCGGCTTGCTGAATAGGTTCTTTTGGTTTGTTGGATTTACTAAGATCTCCAATGTACCTGCATCCTCATCTCTTTCTTTTGGAAGATCATTGTGAGTTTCATAAAATCGAATATGAACAGATTCTTCAACACTCAACTTGTTAATGTTAAATACACGATATGCTTTACTATTCTGTGAATACCCAATGAAAATTCCTTCATAAGATTTAGCATCAAACTTTCCTAGGTTATCACTAGTATTTAGAATAAAACATTTAGATCCAAAAACTTTGAAATAACTAATATTAGGAATCTTATTATTTAACAGTTCATAAGGAGTCTTCAAAATAATTGGACGAATAAGTACTCTATTCAAAACATAACAAGATGTGTTTACAGCTTCGGCCCAAAACTTTTTAGGAAGATTACTTTCTTGTAATAAAGTTCTAGCTGTTTCTTGTAATGTCCTATTCTTTCTTTCTACAACTCCATTCTGTTGAGGGGTTCTAGGAGCAGAAAATTCATGACTAACACCCTTTTGATCACAAAATATTATAAAGTCTTTTAGAAACTCAGTACCATGATCACTTCTTATCCTTACAAGTTTTAGACTATATTTTGTTTCCAAGTTTCTGATCAATTTTTCAAATTCTTTAAATGCTTCATCTTTAGTTCTCAAAAATAATACCCATGTATATCTAGAGAAATCATCTACTATTACAAAAGCATAAAACTTACCATTTATACTAGGATGTCTTTCTGGTCTAAATAAATCAAGATGGAGTAGTTGTAAAGGAGAAGAGGTTGATACCATGTTCTTTGCCGTAAATGATGTTCTTACTTGTTTCCCGAGTTGACAAGGAACACAAATTCCCTTCTTTTCATATTTTATTTTCGGTAATCCTTTGACGAGATTCTTTGAGGATAATTTCTTGATTAAGTCCATGTGAACATGTCTCATCCTCTTGTGCCACAAAGTAGCCTCGTCTTGTACAGATGCTAGACATAACTCTTCATCCTGTTGCTCAAAATCAATAGTATATATATTTCCTTCTCTTTGTGCAACTAGAGTAATATTGTTAGTACCATGAGAAATAATGCATCTTTCTTTATCAAAACTAACTTGATGACCATTATCCATTAATTGACTGATACTAATAAGATTAAACTCAAGTCCATTAACAAGATGTACATTATCAATATTTACCTTACCATTTCCTATTTTACCTTTTCCGATTATTTCGCAGGTTCGATTATCTCCAAATGTAACTATACCATTTTTCTTCTTGATTTTTAGCTCCACGAACTTTGTTTTGTCATCAGTCATGTGACATGAGCATCCACTATCAAGAATCCATTTTTGAGAAGGAACCTTTGCCTTGAGACATGCCTGTCAATAAAAAATGATTCATCTTTTTGGTACCCACATCTTTTTGGGTCCTTTAATGTTAGTTGCATATAAATCATCCTTTTTAACCCAAACCTTTTTAATCTTATTTTTCTTAAAGCAGTTTATGTCCAAATGACCTTTAATGCCATAATTTTTACATGTTGTGAAAGGAGAACAATGATTTAATCTAAAACGTGATTTTGATTTTAACATTTTCATATTACCCTTTTTATGCATAGAACTATAACCAATTCCTTGTCTTTCAAAACTCGGTCTTTGTTTACCTAATATGACATTTAAATTTTCTTCACCTTGAACGAATTTAGCAAGAGATGATTCTAGTGAATCTATTTCTTTTTGAAGTTCATTATTAGGAAGAGTTTTAACAGGTGATTTATCACTAAATGCATCAATACAGACATCTCTCATTTTTAGTTCATTTGTCAATTTTTGGACTTCATTATTAAAAAAATTTACTTTATTGAAAAGTATTTTGTTATAATTATCTAAATAATCTATCTTAGCAATCAAAACCTTTTCTTCTTTACATGTAAATTCCTTTTCAATATCTTTCTTTTCATCTATTAAAGAGTCTACTTCGCCCATTAATGTATTTACCAAGTCTTTCAAAAAAGCATTCTTTTCCTTCAATTTATCATTTTCTTGTTTCAAAGAATTAAACTCAAAATTAAATACCTCATTTGATTCACCTTCTATTCCCATGAAGCATACTTGAGCTATCTCATCCTTGGCGTCAACCTCAATTTCAGATTCTTCTTCATCACTCCAAGTGACCAGTGCCTTATTTCTCTTATTATCCTTGAAGCCCGTTTTTCCTTTATTCTTTAGTTGAAAACAGTCCTTCTTGAAGTGCCTTGGACGACCACATTCAAAACACGTCTCCTCAGTTTGCTTTCCTTTGCCTTTATTTGAGTTGAAGATATTCTTTCGTTTATTCTTTCTTTGAAGAAGTCCTTTGAGTCTCCTTGTCATCAAGGCTATCTCTTCATCAGAATCATCATCAAGCTCTTCTTCATTTCCTGCATTAAGAGCTAAAACCTTTCTTCGAGGGATTTCGTCCTCATCGTCATACCTCTTCAACTGATGTTCATATTCCTCAAGTTCACCAAAAAGGGTTAATGTATCCATAGTAGATATAGTAGAGGAATCTTGAAGAGTAGTGATTTTAGAAGCAAACCTCTTGGGCATAGCCCGAAGTAACTTACGGTTAATCTCACTTTGTGGAATAGATTTGTCCAGTAGCTTTAGTGAGTTCAGAAGAACAAGGAACCTTGCTTGAGCCATCTTTATAGTTTCATCTTTCTCGAGTTTGAACATTTCATAATCATGCATGAGCATGCTTAGCTTTACTTCTCGAACTTTTGATGTTCCTTCATGGCTTACCACTAAAGTATCCCACATCTCTTTGGCTGTGTTGCATGAGGAGACTTTATCTATCTCGGATTGTACCATGCCGCTGAGAAGTGTGTTCATTGCTTTCGAATTATATGATACCATGTAGATTTCGTTTGGATCCATTTCTAGTAGAATCTTTGGTGTCTCATCCTCTCTTCGTGGAATAACTGGTTCGTTCTCCACAACCCACCATTCCCAAGGATCTCTTTGAAGATAGATCCTCATTCGGAATTTCCAAAAGTTGTAATTTTCTGTTCCATACAGCAAAGGAGGTCTATTGGTTGATTGACCTTCTTTATTGTTGTTCCCGAACTGTGCCATGTCAGAATCTTTCCCTACAAGTCACCTTTAAGACCAAGTAAGTAGAGCCTTGCTCTGATACCAAATGAAATTCAGATAAGACACACTTAGAAGGGGGGTTGAATAAGTGTGGATACAAACTATGACCAATTAAAAACTTTAAATCCAATTGCAGAATGTAGTCAACTATATTTGTGAAAACAGTTTGCTGAATGAATATGGTCTACCGAATTAAACTTTTGTTTATGAAAATATCTTGGTGTTTTTGTAAGCTAAATAAAATATTTTGTGAAAACAGATAATTAAATTTAAGCAAACTAATTAACTTGTGAGATATAAAGATAGAGCAAGTAATAAAAAATAACACCAAGATTTTTACGTGGTTCGGTTATTACCCTCTATATAATAACCTACTCCACGTCCAATACCAACTAGTATTGGAGACTCACTTTTATTTCTTTAAAAATGACCCTTGTTACAATACAGATTCTATCAAATTGAATTACAATAATTCACTTGAGCACACTTGCTCCTTGTGCACCAATGCACCCCTTAAGCACCTATACTTCCTTGAACCTGTTTGTAAACAAACCTTAATCCACCTGGATTAAAACCTTTAGACAACACTTAGTCTAAAAATATAAGATTACAATTTATAGAGGTCTAATGATCAAAGCAAATAAATAATTTGACAATGCAAGGCTCAACTAAATGTATGCAATGATCAATTAATAATAGAAAGATATTACCAATTTATAGCCCATGAAAATATGCTGAAAATAATCAGAATTGTAATAGCACAGCAGCTAGAAATTTTGCACAGAAGATAAAATTGCTTTTCAAGTATATGAGTGCAATAATTGATTCAAGTGTTGTATTTTCTATTGAAATCAATTCTACTTTTTATAGCCCAAAAAAAACAACCGTTTATGAAAATATTTCCGTTGTAAACATTTTAATCTGTTAGAACCATTAGATACAATGAGATAACTATCATTCCAATATTATTCCTGTTTGAAAAATAATTACGTTGCTACAGAAATAACAAACTCAATTGACTTTGGATATCTTGTGAAAAATGACTCTATCAGTTTTGACTAGAGAGACCAAGTCACATAAATAACTCAATGAACTTAATACTTATCCAATATCTCAAGTAATGATGAAGTCTGCCGCCACTACTATAGCAACAGAAGCAAGTAATAGCATTAAAATAGGAGATATGGACAAGATATTCAAGATAATGATTATCTTACTTTTCCAAGACAAAGGCATTTAACTTTTAGTCAACAGATAAAAGACTTACCGCCACATTACATGCATGTTATACAATTTATATAGAATTACAACTCTCTTATAACACATGTAATATAATTCATTTAAAATGAATAAAATTCATCACATTTATATTATGTATGCATGAAAAAATAGTTTAGCATATAATTAAGCATGCACAAAACATTAATTTAAATGCACACATAAAATGTACAGATAAAATGTCCTAGAGCCTTGTATCGAAAAATTGAATATTTGCAATGATCTTACATATTTTTCTTAGGACTCAAAACATCTTTATTCTCTCTGAATAATCCAACAAACACTTCGTGAGATAATTTCCTGAAATCCATAATACACAATTTAGTACTGACGAGTAAATCATCATCAAAACATTTAGGCTAGAACGTGAATTAATCAACAATAAACTAGGTAGAATTAAGTGCAGCTCTAGGATTTGTTCATCAGCCTTCATGTTGTTTTGTTATTGATTTTGAAGCGTGGAAATTGTGTATTCTATTAATTCTATATCAGCAGAAGAGGATTTTCCATTCACCTACACATACCATGCACATTCTACTCGTGACTTTAATTTGTAAATTACGTACCTTGGTATTTTATGCTAACCATACTTAGACATGATTCAATTCATCAAACTTTTCAGAGTGAAATAAAGATTAGTCATGAAATTATATAACATGAACAGATAATTATGGAATAATAAACAATAGTTCATCGTCCATGCTTTGATATTTCCAAAGAAAATATCCTCTCTCCTTAATTCTTTTTCTTCTTTTTCCCCCTTTTCTTACAATTTTTTTAATTATGAAAATTGATTTACAGACCAACATTTAGTTTTTATAATCACAATAGCATTTGTTATAATTAAATAATTGCAAGTTTAGGGATATTTTAGTGTAGGACTAGCTACAATTAATGAATGCAAGACAATATAGATTAGTTTTTTTATTTATTATTATTATGGGTAGCGGGAATATACAGAGTATATAACTTATTCCATGCGGAATCATTGACAAAATATGTCTAAAACATAATGGTTGGTACCTACTTATTATAAGGTAAATAATTTTAAATTAGAGAATTTAGTATTTTTATATACTAAATATGAGCCAATTTATAAATTCAGCAAACTCAAACCTATTTAAGAATAAGGTACATATATAATGGCTACAAAATAGATTCCTCCGACAAGGCTAGATATTGAACCAAACAGATGAGTTTGGTGTTGTAATAAGGATGAATTTCTTGTACATAATATATCAGCTACATCTACATTATCTTATGCATGGAGATAGGATATATATTAGTAATTAGTTACCTGTTGCTCTAGGATAATACTTTCTCTGTTCTTAAATAAGTGATGTTTTAGAAAGAAAGAAAATTATTTCAATTTATTTATCGTTTACAACTTTCTAGGAGAATAAATTACTCATTCGGTTCCATAATAACTGTCTTGTTAGCTTCATGCACATGAATTAAAAAAAGTCATTTAATACTACTCCCTCAGGCCTCAGTTCCATAATAATTGTCTGTTTAGAAGAAAAAAATTGTTCTAATTTATTTGTCGTTTACAGCTTTCTAGGAGAATAAATTATTTATTTTTCTATATTACTCCTAACTTCTCTCATTCTTCCAATAAATTTTCTTTCTTGCATTAATGATTTCCAACTTTCCATAAAAGGGTAGTGATGAAATTTCATACAAATTTTAATTCTTATAAATAATACTAGTAGTATTAAATGACTTTCTTAATTCATGTGCATGAAGCTAAAAGACAGTTATTATGGAACCGATGGAGAATCATTTAAGAATTAAAATTTGTATGAAATCTCTCACTACCCCTTTATGAAAAGTTAGAAACTATTACTGCATGGGAGAAAATTTATTGGGAGAATGAGAGAAGTTAGAGGTAATATAAAAAAATAAATAATTTATTCTCCTAGAAAGTTATAAACGACAAATAAATTAGAATAAATTTTTTCTTCTAAAAAGACAGTTATTATAGAACCGAATGAGTATTTACTTTCTTACATCACCCCTACCTTCTCTCACTGTCCCTAGAAATTATCTCTCTTGTATTAATAGTTTTCAGCTTTCCATAAAGGGATAGTGATGTAATTTTACACAAATTTTAATTATTAAATGATACTCCTTCCGTTCCTTAATATAGATCGTTTTAGATAAATATTTTTGTTCTTAAATATAAGTCGTTTGAGAATTTTAAGTAAGTATTAATTGTTTAGTTTCTAATATTACCCCAAGTAATAAATATAACTTTGGTTCTTTCATTATTTTTTGCCCAATAAATAACACTTGTTTTTTCCAATACAAGGGCAATATAGACAATTGATAGTATATTTAATGTTTTATAATCATTTCCTTAATAATTGTGCATAACTTTAAAAACCTATATTAAGAAACGGAGGGAATAATATTAAATGACTTTTTTAATTCATATATAAAAATTTTAAATAACATTTATTTAGGAACGGAGGAAGTAATCCCTATGCATTAATCACCTATATAAGTAAAATGTAGCTAGTACCATCAAATAAAGTCATGTAAGAGACACTTTGGAGGACCTCGACTTACAATTCCCCTATTAATTAGTAGTTCCTTAATTGTACTGATTTTTGATAATTGTCATGATCCTCATTGTTGAGCAAATATTGTGTGAATAATTACTTGACACAATTTCACTCGCTCAATTTTAAATACGCTTAGTTGTTATTAATGTAGGTCGGACCCAGTCAAGATATATTCCCTCCGTTCCTTAATACTTATAAGTTATTTTAAAAAAATATTTTTGTTCATTAATATAAGTCGTTTGAAAATTTTAAATAAGCATTAATTACTTAGTTTCTAATACTATCCTAAATATTAAATGCAACTTTAATTCTCTCATTATTTTATGTCCAATAAATAACAATCTCTTCTTCCAATATAATGACAATATAGACAATTCATATTATAGTTAACGTTATACAATTATTTTTTTAATAGTTATGTACAACTCTAAAACGACCTATATTAAGAAATGAAGGGAGTATCTCTTAATTACATTCCTTCATTTTAGGGGAACATCATTTGATATCATTCCAATTTTAAAATCTAATTATTTAATTTGAGTGATTTGGGAATTTATTTGATTCAGTGGTTTAGCCTAAGTACTTAATTTCTGGTTAGAAAAATAACGAGTCGTGCTACATGTGAGACAAATCTATGTCGACGTACGTGGGTATATGACATAAAAAAAGAAAAGAAAACAGACATTATTAATTGTTTTATCTTATCACTTACACCCTGTTTCTGAGTTTTGAACAGAAAAAAAAAAAGAATAAAAAACTTAAATTAGAATAGAAAAGAAAAGAATAGAAAACTTGAAGTTTTCCTTTGTGTTGTTTCTTAGTTTTTAAAAGAAAAGAATAGAAAATTTAAAATTGAGGACATGAATTGTAATTTAAAATTTATTATATTAAAAGTTGAGGATAATATGATAATTATAAAAATATTACTTATACCAATTTCTTTTCCGTCCAAATCAGGCCAATTTTGGACGGAAAACTTTGGCAGGAAAAGTGGCTAAGTTTTCTATCCATTTCATTTCTTTTCTGTTTATTAAAAAACTCAGAAACATAAAAATTGGAAAGAAAACTTAAATTTTCCGTCCATTTCTTTTCTTTTCTTTTCTGTCCATTTTAAAACTCAAAAACAGAGCGTTAGAGTAATCTAATTACTTTCAAAAAAGAAAAAAAAAAAAGAGTAATCTAATTTTGTCAACTTATATGTCATTTTTCAAAAATAATTTGTTCGAGCTAGTTCACAAGTCCTACGTACTTTCTTCTTTATCATTGCAAAAAGTTGTTGTCTTATATTATACCTCATTTGTCTTTAAAAAATTGGCTTGATCAATTGATTTTTCTGGTCAAATTAACTAATTTTAGAATTAAAAATTAAGCTTATTTATTTATATTTCCAAACTCATGAAAATTGGTAGTAATAAATTTGATGTAGTTTTTTTATGAATATAGTTATTGCACCTATATTTTAAAAAAAATAGTATAATTTATAATTACAAAAATGATCAATATAATTTAAAAACTCAAACTAATTAATTAAGCCCCTTTTTAAGGGATTGAAGGAGTATTAGTAGTTTAAAATGTTGAACTATTACTTCATCTCTTCTAAAATTAGAGACATATTTTGACTTTGTAAGTCAAATTATCAAATCATAAAATTTAAAATCATTACAAATTTATTTGAATTTAATACAAACAATTATAATTATTGCAAACCGGTTAAACTTACTAATAATTATCATATTTTTTGGCTTACAAAACTTAAATGAAATCATATTAGTTTTGAATTTTAAGTTTTCATAAATTAACTTAAAAATGAAAAATGTATCTTAGTCTTTGGAAAATTGGGAGTATCATTTTATCCTTTATTTTGAAAGGAAAATCTTAAGTTGAGTCCAATGAATGAAAAGTTTATAGACGTTTTGTTTCAAAATTGAAGATACATTATTTAATAAATTTAGTAAATGTAACAATTCAAAATTTATTTGAATTTGTCAAAAGTTACCTAATTACCATATTTGTTGCTTTCCCTACACTATTAAATTTTTATTTCTTTTAAATTTGTGAACAAATTGGCCTAAAAATATCTAAATATATATGTAAACAAATTTTGAAATTTGGAATGCAAGGAGTACGAAAAACCTTTATACATACATAAAATGCAGATATACTCGTGACCTTAAAGCTGCCAGATATGAAGTTTGAATGTTAATAACTTCACACGCAAAGCTGGCTAATAGATAATATTTTCTGTTCTTTGAATTTATACAAGTCATATAGCAAGAGACAGTACGAACGGAAGTAACAAAATTTAATACTAGTAACTTTTCCTCAACCAAGGAATCAAATTAAGCTATAAATAATCTGTACAATAAAAAAAAAAAAAAAAGTTTTGCATATTAATCAGTATTCACTAATCCCAATCTTATAAAAAAAATATTACTCTCTTAACAAAAAAGAGATTCTTATTTTTTTTGTGTAGACATTTAATATCTGTTGGAATTTTAAGGTGTTCATAAGACACTTTAACATAATCTTTATATCGGTTCAAGATGAATTTTTTTGAGTGTTTAAAACAAATATTTAGCTTGTTTTTGTAACAAGGAGGGCAAAAAATTTAGTTTATATTATAGGAAATGTGCCTAAAATTAAATATTACCAAGTTTCACCCATAAACTAAACATTATATACAAGCTAGGTCACTGATTTTGGTAATGGCTGATGTATATTATAAGAAGAGTAAATGAAGTTAATTCTCAGAATGATCACAGGAATATTATTAATGTCAAAAATAAATCCAGATTCAACTTGACTACTGCCTTTCACACGCGTACTCTCTCCCCAGCATCAATGTGAAGGGCTCAAGAGAAAGTTCTATCTAGTTTCTTAATTTAACTTTTTAGGTTTGACAAGAAATTAAATAGTTTGAATTTTTCTCAGCAGAATCACTATATATCTGACAACTGGCTGCCTCATAAAATTGTTACTGCTACTAGCTAGTTGTTACTTGTGTTGTGTATTGAATAACATAAATTAGTTCAAAAAATTAAATCATAAGTTCAAATATATATATATACTAATTTGTGCAGATTGATAACATGTCAGTTTCACTTGAAGCTCTTGCCATGGCTGGCGCTGATTATCTTGATGAATCTGGCATGACAGTGGAAGAATGGGCACGCCTCGAAACCGAGACTCCTTCCCATTTATTAGCTGATGAAGAAGAAGAATGGAGTAGTGAAAAAGAAGATCATGAAAGAATTGAGATTAATAAGAGGAGATTGAGCTCCGATTTAAGAGTAGGATTAATGCATAGCATAATGAAGAAAAAGAATATAGTGATGTTGATGGCCTCCATGATCATGCCATGGATCACTTTAAGAGTTCAGATTAAGAGGAGATTTCTTGATATATTTAATTAATTAGCATGTGATATAATTAATATGTTGCCATTTCTTAATTTTATTTATTTTCAATCCTTATTAATGTAATTGTAATTGATCTCTTTGTTTATGTAAAATTTTTTTAACATCAGATATATCCACCTGATCCAAATCTCAAATTTGATATATGCAATGGAACTATATATATAATGGCCAGAAAAAAGCAAAATCGTTAATTAGGTTTTTGGTAATGTTTACGAGCAAAATCATGTGCGTGCTTAAGTAAGGGTGTAAACGAACTGAGTTGATCCGAGTATTGAGTTGCTCAGATTTGGTTCACAAAATTTATCGAGTATAAAATAAGGTTTGATTGAGGCTCATTTAGCTACCGAGTCGAGTACGATTCCGAATCGAGCCCGAGCAGTTTGGACTTTCCAACGAATATGATCCGAGTATCAATAGAAAATTATAATTTGAGGAGCTCCGAGTAATTTATCGAACCTTAAAATGTGCTCATATTTGACTCATTTATATTTTGAGTCGAGCTCGAATCGAAATTTTAGTCGAGCGAGTACGAATCGAGCCCGAACTGTTTGCTCATTTTGCAGCCTTATGCTTAAGAGGCAAATGGTCAGTTTGCTCTTGTGATGACAATATTACCCATTTATTTGAAGGAAATATATTTTAATTTACAAATTAACTATATATTTTACCCAAAAACACCCTAATTGATTAATTATGATCAAGATTGGTCAATGGGTACAATCTTGAAAGGGTGAATGTATATGATTTCTTCCATGACATACATTTTGACATTAATTAACCACGTGCAAGAACTGAGCCAGAATTCACGGGTATCAAACGACATTCAAGTTCACATGCATTTATATATTTAACTCGGGCATAATTGTGTTAAATCCTCCATGACATATGCATCAACGAATTCATTTATTATTCTACTGCACACATTATCATCGTGAGCTTAAGCTCTATATGACGACTCTGTTTACCCTTTAGCCTTGACTTTCCTCTTACCATACTACTACATAATATCCATTGACCAAACATACCTTGGACCAAAAGGTAATAGTACCGACCAAGAGCCATGCATGTGATGTGGCACTCCCAATCAATTTCCCAGATTTTTCACAAGGCCTAGCTATAGGCTATAAGAATCAAAAAAAGAGAGAATTCACGGGTAAAACTACGAATATATATATCACTTAGTATAAATATGGATACACAGATTGATGAAAAAAAAAAACCATTTTCCTCTAATACTCTCTTCATCTTCTAAAACTTGTTGATTCAAATTTTAGCTTCTTCTTTTCATACTCTAATAACAGAATAACAGTTCAGTTCTATATAGTATTTCATTGTACTTGTGTTAAGATGGCCAAATTTCTTGGAAAACTTGCTTGGTTCTCAAGGAAGATGAGTAGTAATAATAATGGGTATAAAGGAGGATACAACATGCTTGAAAACAGCAATCATAAGCCAAGCGTGCCCAGTGGATTCTTTCCCATTTATGTTGGTGAAGAACACAGAAAATATGTGATTCCGGTCAAGTGTTTATCTTCTATTAGGTTGCAGGAATTACTTAATCAGTTCAAGGAAGATATCGTTGCTTCCGAGGAGCCGATAACCCTGCCTTGTTCTCAAAAGACGTTTGAAGCGGTTCTTAGTCTTGCCAAAGCTGAAAATTAAACTAAGAGCATCTGATATTATGGAATTAAAAATCTAATTAAGGATTTGGAATTATTAATTGTTATAATCATTTCCAATTCCTCTTGATATGAATTTATATTGTAAAGATTGGAATATTTATTCATTTAATTTGTATATCACTAGCTGGGTAGAATTGAAGTGCAGATCTAGGAATTGTTCTTCAGCATGAATGTTGTTTGTATCATAGTTAAAACTTTTTAAGGTTCTCCATTTATAGAAAAAACGCGAGGTGAGGGGCAAACCAATTTTAAACCAGCATTATATTAATTTGAGATATTTTTAAATATAAATTTAGTAATCAAATTTAATAAAATTATGAGTATTTTAAGCTATTTAAAAGGTACAAATATTTAATTTTACTAGTCTAGTAGTTTTAGTTTCTAACATCAAGCATGGCGACATCTTGCTCATGTTAAAATTTGAGCTAGGCCATTGTGCGCATAAAAGTGTGCTATTAATGCTACTTACCAACAATATATATATATATATATATATATATATATATATATATATATATATATATATATATATATATAGTTTTATTAGTATAAAAGAAAATTTGTATGATCTTTTTTCTTGACATTAATTAACCTCTTTCTTTTTTGCCAAGTGAACAAACAAACATCTTTTTGTAACATCATGCTCCTTATCAAGTATTTATAGGGGTGAAAAACAAGGGATGGTCTTGTTAGGATATGGTTTTATTAAGCTAAGTACGTAGAATTGAAGTGCTTCCTTAAAAGAGTGGTTTCTAAATCATTTTCTTCCCCATTTGGGCATTAATCTAATGGTCTGATATAATTATTATACGAAACTGTTAAATATACTCCACCTTTAGATCACATTTAGTAGAATATAAAAAAAGAGTGGTTGCTCCAGGTCTACTGAATATTGAATACTTAATTTTAGATGTTCTACGTTTATGAATTAGTTGTAACTTGCTTTCATTTTTAGTTTATGAGATTGGTTTTATATGGTTACGATTTTGGTTTATGGATTAGTTTTATATGTCAAATCGTTAGTTTTACATTACTACTGATATAACTGCTGTGCTATTGGGATTAAAGCAAGTACAAAAAATGCAAGGAAACAAAAAAGGAAAAAAATCTTAATTTTTTTCATTATTAGCGACCGACTGTCGTCGCTGTTTAACAAATACGACGGACAATTCATTCAATAAGAAAATAAAACCTTTAGCGACCGTCGCTATTCGTCAAAGGCGACAGACAGTGTTCAATAAAAAAAATTAAATCATAGCGACGGGAAGCCGTCGCTGATATACTATCGCTAATGCCACTTCAGTAGCTCCACATCACTCACACGTCAACAAGTAGGCCGATATATGCCGAATCAACTCAGGGAATGCATCCGTCACTGGCGTCGGTCGCTAATATTCCGGTCGGAGAAATCTGTCGGAAAAAGTACTCACCCAGATACCAAATTATCTATTGAGTTGAATCTTCCTCGTCTACTGAGTTTATTGTTCCGCAATTTTCTCATCTTAATCTCTCTCGCACACTACTACCAGAGAAGAAGAGAAGGGGGCGTAGGAAAGGGGGGGATTAGAGTTTCAGGAGATAGAGATAGGAGAAGAGGAAGGGGAAGCTGGGAAGAAGAAAGTGAGGGGGTGGGGGGGCAATGGCGGAAGGAAGAGGCGGAGAGAGGGAGACATTGGGTCTCTTTCTTTTTCTTTTCTTTTTTTTTTTTATATTTTTTTTATTTCATTTAAAGGTTTAATCTAAGTTAATATTAAAATGAGAATTTTGTTACTTACTAGAGTAATACTTTGAAATTTTCTTTTTAAGTTGAAGATGAAGTGTAATATTTTGTAATTAATTAGTTTACAATATTAATTATTCCATTAATTAAAATTACTATTAACTTTGACCTTTAAGATTTTAAAATTGATTTTTATCTTAAATAAGACACTTTTTGTAAAATGCAGGGAATAAAAAACTAATTTGGTTCATTTAAAAAAAATGAAAATTTAAGTTTCTTTAATTTAATTTTTTTAATGAAATCAATCTGTATCTGAATACGGTCAAATCGTATAAAACAAATTCGCTTGCCAAAAAATTAGGTACTCCGATCAATTTTCACCGGAAAATAAATTTTGGAGACATTGTATGCAATTCGGTAGTTTATATAAAAGTATAAGTTAATTATTTGGGGTCTAAATTATGAGTAAGGTAAAATTTGATGTAAGAGAAGTATACTCAACCCTTAAAAAAATGCTCATGGTAGAAACTGAAAGAGTAAATGAGACTGTAATTAATCTATTTTTGTGGAACGAAATGATCGAGTAACTAATTAATGAATTTAATAAATAAAAAGAGTTTAAACTTAGGGGGCAAATGTCCCAAATCCCCAATTGAGAGCTACTAAAAAAACTACAAATAAAAGTAAATTATGCTTATTGAACGTGAGCTGAACAGTGAAGGGCGATTCTATTACAGGGAGACGTGAACAGTGGCGGATGTTCATGGAGGGCAGAATAGGCAGTTAGTTATGCTGAGTTTTTTTTTAGGTATAGGGGTAGGGATAAAAATATAAGTTAATAAATTTAAGAGGGCAAATTAATAGAACTTTCTGTAAGTTTTATTGAAGTGATAATTATCTTTAAATTTTTCATTTATCAATTTTCTTTTTCATCAATGGCAGATAATATTTTTGACTATTATCTGATTAATTTAAGTGGTTGTTGGAATTGTAATTATTTACATTTTATTTTTCTCGGAGTTTGCTTTAATTGAAAGTTGTAACTTGGTCTTTGTTATTTAAGTTTGAGTCTACCGTAATTTGAACTTTTACTTTGGGGTGTAATTCCTTATTTTGTTTCGGTTATAGAAACTAGATGTATGATGATTTAGGTAATTATGTGATATTAATTTTTTCAAGGTTCTGTTATTAATTAATTACATAAAATGTGATGATAATTTTGTCAAAGCTAGTTATTGTTTTGGAAAGATGAATTGAGCACAATTGAGTCAAAGTTAAGGATTTAATGTATGTTGTATTCTAATCAAAATTATAGAGAATTCAACGACTTCAAAAGTGAAAATTATATTTAAACTTTACATGTTTGTCATATGACCTTAGAAGCAAATGATAACTAAGAATGCATCTAACTAATAAACCCTCCATAATTTTTGGTGTTTTGATTTTAAATTTTGGATGACTTGTTTCTCTTATGTCAAGTAAAAATGTTATTTGAAACTTATAAAAAATACCAAAAATGGTTTATATTTTGAAATTAATTCATGATTTTGTTTGAATATAGAAAACAAATTTGGTTTGAGCCTTTAAGCATTTGGGGAATTATTCAAATTGAATTATGACAAGTAACCGAAATAAGTTTCGAAATTGTATCTAAATATTTTTTATTTTGAAATTCTTTTTTTTAGTTTGGATTATGAATATTTATTTGTTGTATATTATAAAATTCTATTTATGGTGCATAAAATAATTGTTTGTTTGAGATTGTTGTATACTTATATTTTGATTAATTTATGTATCCATGACATGTGGTCAAAATTCAAACATTCTAAAATTGAATCATCAACATCACAAAAAAAAATTAATTAAAATTAATTATATATATTTTGCTAGATATATATATATATATATATATATATATATATATATATATATATATATATAATCCGGTTCAAGTGCAGGTGGTCTGTATGCAGACCACTTATAGTAGTAACGGTCCGGGTGACGGTTCGATCCGTCATTACAGAATAATAAATTATATGTGTGCTATGACGACGATTCGGTCAGTCACTATAACTATTTATAACGACGATTTAATGACCTATAGTTGTGACGACGATTTGCCAAATAAGTATAAATGACCTTAAAGTTGCCCAAAATATATCATCTTCGAATGTTTACGCGTAAATACATAAATCTGGATTTTTTTGACCAAATTATATCTTTGTCTCTTTAAATTATCACTTAATTTTATAATTATGTTTAAAGTTTATTTTGTGTCAATTGAACTCTTAAAGTGATATTTTGTGTTAATTTCATTCCTCATTCCTAATTTCGATGTAAATCGCCTACATTTTAACTAAACCCGATCCATTAAATTTGTTTGTTTTTTTAAAAAATGTAAAATTTCATAAAATGAAAATGAAAATACAAAACACAATAAAAGATAAAAAAAAAACTAATTCAAACTTTTTATTAAAAAAACTAAAAAGTTTTAAAATTAATTATTGTTTAAAATTCAAATTAGTTTTTTTTCAAAAAATATTAATTAATGGCAATATGCGTAATTACCAATTAGTGGCGTTAATTCCTTTTTAGGGCAATATGCGTAATTACCGATTAGTGGCGTTAATTAATAAACTGAACATAATTACAATGTCACTGACTTTGTTAATGAATATACTACTCCGTATAGTAGTTGCCAAAAAAATAAAATACTAATATCGAGATTCAACTTGTCTGTCTTACACACACATACTCTCCCTCGCGTCAATGTGAACGGCTTTAGGGAAAATTCCTTCTGGTTTCTTAATTTTACTATAAATGTTTGACAAGAAATTAGTTTGAATTTTCCTCATTAAAATCATCACTATATATATATGTACTAGCTAGCTAGCTAGTTCCCACAATCATATATATATTTTTAAGTATACAATCTTTGCAGATAATTAACATGTCAATTTCACTTGAAGCTCTTGCCATGGCAGGCGCTGATTATCTTGAGTGTGGCATGACAATCGAAGAATGGGAACGTCTGGACATGGAGACTCCTCCTCATTTATTAGCTGAAGAAGAAGAAGAAGAAGAAGAAGAAGAAGAAGAAGAAGAAAGTTATTATCATCGAATTCCCATTATTCGTTCCTCACAACTAGATGAAGGTCGAAGCGGATGCGATATAAGAGTAGGATTGTATAGCACAATGAAGAAAAACAATATAGTTATGAGGTCCGTAGGGATTATGATGTCCACCATAATCAGGTTTTGGGTGGCCTTAAGAATTAAGATTAATAGGAGGTTTCATGTATATACATACTGATGTGAGGTTATAATTAAATAGCTAGGGAATTAATTAATGTACTGACATATATATATATATATATATATATATATATATATATATATATATATATATATATATATATATATGTCAATTAATGAGCTTGTGTATTTAATATAGTGAATGCTTAACCCTACGGAAAACCCTAATTTGCCTTCACCCTCCTAATCAAAGTGCTGCTGATGGAGCTTATTTCTCACTGCAACAATGATTTGAAACTAAAAGTATATATACGTACGTAATGAAATGAAAAAAAATTTAAAAAAAATAGGCAAGTCAAAACGAAAGATGAACACAAATTTTAGCAAAAAAAAAATGAACCCAAACATAATTAATACTCCCTCTATTTCAAAGTATAAGAGCATTTTGCAATAAAACTTAAAAATAAGGAGAGTTTTTATTCCCTTTAATCATAAGCCACAATAACTTACTATGCAATTTTCTATAAGGTGATGTTTTGTTTGTAATATCCCGGGATTTCCCGTAGATTATATATATATATATATATATATATATATATATATATATATATATATATATATATATATATATATATAATCTTAGACTTAAATACTAATAACTATGTTACATACTTGTTTAGAATATGATTGTTCACGAGATAACTTAAAATAATCTCAAGCTATATATGTTTGTTAATTTTGTTCAGGATTATTAATTTAAAAGATTAGATATAAAAACTTAATTATCGTTTGAATTATTATATATATTCTTACCACTAATAACAAAATGATCATATTTTCAATAATTTAATTTGAGTACAATAGATGGATAGAATAAGATACATATATCATTTAAACAACGATAAAAGTTAATTTGTCCATAAATTTTTAATCGTAGGGATCATTTTGTTTTTTAAAACAAACAAGAGATTTGAGATTGTAATTCAGTAAATACGCACACCTAGAGGAGGGGTGAATAGGTGTTTATACTTAAAGTGATAGACAGTGACAACTTTTTTAAAATTCTGCAACAAGATCAATTCAGACAGCTTGTACCTGTCTATTTTGGTGTCTGGATTAGTGAATTTATAAACTGATATAAAACAGAACACAGAACTTTAAGCCAACATAAAGTAAAAGTGCAGAGACGTAAAACACCAGGATTTTTTACGTGGTTCAGCCCCTATCCTCTATCTAATAGCCTAATCCACGTCCAATCCCAACTAGGATTGGAGACTCTTTTTATTGCTATTTAAACTCAATACACAAATAACTCCCTGTTACAAAGAAGCCTCAAAACTGATGTTGGACACCTATGCCCCCGGTTTGCACCTCTGCAACATGTACACCATTGCACCTTTTCTCACCACTGAGACCCTTGAAGCCTTCTATGAACAGACTAGCTAAAACAAGAACCCTCAAGAAAAAACTATGCTTACTTTCGGTTTACAAGGAAAAGAAATTTCCAGCACAAAAGAATATGCTATATAAGAATATAAGGCTGGACTAAAACAATTTGTAAAGAGAGGAGATATATATATTGCAAGAGAGCAACGGCTATAACATAAGATGACTAAGATTTCTCAGTCCCGTTTGTAGCCTCTCCATAATTTCGGCAACTTTGAATCACCAGAAAGATATTACCCAGATCTGCACCAGTTATTTGATTTGGAGGAGCTGAAATCAAGGAGTGAAACTCTACACCCAATCAACCGAGTTAGACAGTAGCGAAGGAGATAAATAAATAGCTTCAGTAGGACTCCTTTTCAAAATAGGATACCAAAATATCACTAACTAATGTGGGCCCCACTAAGCAAGATAAAATCCTTAACAAAATTGATACCCACGAGATATACTGATGAAACAGAGGAGCCAATTTTGCCTAGCTGTTATTATGAATACCAAACTCATGCAAATATCCATGAATTAACTATAACTCATGCAAATCATTTATCATATTATAACTCATACTCCATGCATATTTAATAACACATCATCAACCATGCACACTTAAATTAGTCATCAATCAAAATATCGTATAATTAAAAACTAACATTCTCCCCCTTTTTGATGATGACAATTTATGCACTACTTTTACCAATCATATGCTCCCCCTAAATTTATGCATATGAGATTTCCATAACAGATAGGGAAACATAAAACAAATAAAGGTGACATATATAATATCTAAATAGATAAGCCCATGCATCACATAGATATCATAACCCAAATAAAATTAGTTATAACATCATTAGTAGCATAAAAAATTAGTTATAAACCAATAACATCATTAGTAGCATAAAAAATTAGTTATAAACCAATAACATCATTAGTAGCATAAACCAATACAAAACATCCAAAGACCACTGACACTCTTCTTGTCCCCTTATACTTCTCCCCTATTGGCATTATCAAAAAGATGGGAGTCATGGAGCAGCATCAGGTGCAGGTTCATAGAGAACATCATCCAGTCTCTTGTCGAATCCTTGGAGTTTAACCACATAGTTGTTGTGATGAGAAACCAATACTTCCATCCGGCCGGAAACATAATCAACTTTTTCGTTCAACATCTGAATTTGATGGGAAACTGATTGAAGGGCAGAATTGAATCGAGAGCCCATATCTTGGACAAGTTGAAAAAGAGTGGAGAGTTGAACATTGGAAGGAGGAGGAAGATCAGTGGAGTCTGGTACATTAGAAGTAGGAATAGGAGAAGAGTGTGGAGATGGTGGAGTTGAAGTAGGAACCTTCTCAACTTCCCAACATAATGTGCCAGCAAAATTCACAGTCAATTTGGATTGAGATAGGATATATTTATCAATCACATCAAAAACTTTGACGACATCTTCATTGACAAACGAAATACCAAAGTGGGCAAGAATTTTGGTAATAAGACCCCCATAAGGAAAACACTTTGTTTTATTTGTTAAACAACTCTCCATGTGCTTAATCATAAGCAACGCAAAATAAACTTTGTTCCAGAGAGTATTAAGGCAGAAAGAATTAAATCTTGATATGTCATATTGGAACGCCCCCCATTCCGAGGAACCAAATTTGCACGAATGAGTTTATGAATGACATTATTCAAGGGGGTAGTTTCCACTACAGTGGGTAAGCCAATAAATTCAGCCGAGGAACACTCTTTCACAATTCGTAACTGTTCAAGGACAATTAAAATTTTAAATTCTAGGGGTCCCTTAAGGGTGAAAGGACAAAATCCAGAACATGGAACATTAAGAATAGAGCCCAGAACAGTAGAATCAAAGACCAGTGTTTTGTTTTTCACAAAAGTTTTTATAACATCATTGTTAACAGACATATTGCCAAAAAATTGTTTAATGAAAGTGGGATATGCAGATTTGGGTGGACTCAACATAGCAGAGAGGTTCACTTTGTCAAATAAAGCTGTGACCCCAATTTGTTGGAATAGGGCATGATCAACTGATTTCCCAAACACAATCGTTTTATTGAGCATAATATCTTGAAATCGTAGAGCATAATGAGAGGAAGTAAAAATTAGAGGAGTACCATGTGGTTGAGAAGGCGAGGAAAGCACATGGTCCGAGGAGGAGGAATCCGGGATGAGGATGGGGTTAGTTGATTTTCCTTTCGAATGATGCTTCAAAGATTATGTTGACAGAACCCCCAAATCAGTCGATCGTCGTGTGAGAATCCGATTAGAGCGCCGGCGTGAGGAGTGAGGTGGGATAGGCGGCTTGCTCAGAATATCTTCCCTGCCGGTGTTGACCTCATGACCGCCACGGGTTTTAGCCATGGACAACTCTTTGAAAAACCTAGAGTGTAAGAGGAAAGATGGAGTACGAGGAGAGAGAAGTTGATAAACACGGGGAGATAGAAATTAGCACACTGGGAGAGAAAAACTCAGAAAAGTCCTTTAATATACCCAATTCGCGCTCAAAATATTTAGGCGAGTTTCCAATATAGCCCCTCCTTACCATATATATATATATATATATATATATATTTTTAAGAGATAATATGTCACATATATTTGCACATATGGCAGTTAAACATATGATGAAATTCGTCATTTAAGAAAAGATTACACATATGTTAAATTAGATGTCTAGAAAGTTTATATATATATAGAATTTGTATTTTTAATTAAGATGGATATATTTATATATATCTATATATATTTTATTTTATTTTATTTTTTTTATATTTTTTTTATTTATTTATTTTATTATTATTATTATTATTATTATATATATATATATATATATATATATAAAGGCATAAAAATATGATAATTAAGCACATACAGAGATTCCAAGTTATCTTCTCAAGGTACAAAAACGTTCCTCACTTAAAGGTTTTGTAAAAATGTCAGCCAATTGATGTTCAGTAGAGACAAATACTAACTTTATTAATCTTTTAGCAACATTATCTCTTAAAAAATGATGTCTCACTTCAATATGCTTAGTATGAGAATGAAGCACAGGATTTTTAGAGATATCAATAGCATTAGTATTGTCACACATAATAGGCACATTTTCACAAATAACATTTAAATCATGTAATATTTGTATCATCCACAGAATTTGTGAACAACAACTACCTGCCGCCAAATATTCACCTTCCGTAGTAGACAAGGCAACAGATGTTTGTTTCTTGTTGTGCCAAGCTACAAAGCTTTGACCTAAAAATTCACAAGCACCACTTGTGCTTTTTCTATCAACTTGGCACCCTGCATAATCTGCATCTGAGTATCCAATTAGTTCAAAACTTTGAGATATAGGATAGTATAAGCCTAAATTCATTGTGCCAGCTAAGTATTTAAATATTCATTTTGCCGCTGTAAGATGAGATTCTTTCGGTTGAGCTTGGAATCTAGCACAAAGGCATACACTATACATAATATCTGGTCTTGATGCAGTTAAGTATAGTAAACAACCAATCATCCCTCGATACATTGTCACGTCAACATCATTACCTGTAATATCTGCAGTAAGCTTGATAGTAGTACTCATTGGTGTTGACTTTGGTTTGGTATTTTCGAATCCAAATCTCTTCAATAGTTCTTTCGCATACTTGGATTGGTGAATGTGAATCCCTTCATTTGATTGTTTGATTTGAAGCCCCAAGAAATAATTTAATTCACCCATAAGGCTCATATCAAACTCATTATGCATACATTGGGAAAACCACTCGCACAAAGAGTTAGTAGTAGCTCCAAATATGATATCATCCACATAAATTTGAACAATTAATAAGTCCTTATTTTTGGTTTTAGTAAAAAGAGTGGAATCAATTTTACCACGATTAAAACCATTGTCTAATAAAAACTTACTTAATCTTTCATACCAAGCTCTTGGAGCTTGTTTTAATCCATACAAAGCCTTTTTCAATTTAAACACATGATGTGGATATTTTTCATGTTCAAATCCTGGAGGTTGCTTGACATACACTTCCTCATTTAAATAGCCATTTAAAAATGCACTTTTCACATCCATTTGATATAATTTAAATTGTCTAAAGCATGCATAGGCTAACAAAATTCGTATGGCTTCCAACCTTGCAACAGGGGCAAAAGTTTCTTCATAATCTATACCTTCTTGTTGATTATAGCCTTGAGCTACCAATCTAGCCTTATTTCTAGTAATTATGCCATTTTCATCAAGTTTATTTTTGAAAATCTATTTTGTACCAATTATAGAAGCATCTTTAGGAGGTTTGACAAGATTCCATACCTGGCACCTTTCGAATTGGTTTAATTCTTCCTGCATGGCAATAGACCAATTTTCATCTTGGATTGCTTCCTTGGCACTCTTTGGTTCTATTTGAGAAAGGAATGCGGAGAATGCACAATAATTCCTTGCTTTCATTCTTGTGTTCATCCAAGTGTCAGGATCGCCTATGATCCGATTTGGTGGATGATTTCTCACTGTTCTAGATGGTATAGGAAGCCTTGCTGCAGTCATTTGCTCTTCAGGTTCAGGTTCTACAACGTCAAGCTCTGCTTCAAACTGATCATCTAATTCTTCTTCTAATGCAGACGGGTTAAGCTGTCTGACTTGAGGCGTCTGCATGTCTGAGTTTTCAAACGGGGCAGATGACTCAGTTTGTCTAATTTCGTTTGTTTGCTTTCCACGTTCATCTGACTTTCCTTTTTATGCAAACGGCTCAGGCTGTCCAGATTGAGCTGTCTGTTTGCCACTGATCAGAATGTCTTTTCCTGCATAAACTTCATTTTCTTCTTTTGATAGGTCACGGTTAAATTCATCAAAAACAACATGCACAGATTCTTCAACTTTAAATTTATCAAGATTATAAACCCTGTAAGCTTTACTATGCATTGAATAACCAAGAAAAATAGCTTCGGTTGATTTTGCATCAAATTTTCCAAGATTATTATTAGTATTTAGAATGAAACATTTAGCACCAAACACTTTAAAATACTTAATATTTGGAATTCTGTTGTTTAGCAACTCATATGGTGTTTTCATTAGAATGGGTCTAATTAGTACTCTATTTAAAATGTAACATGCAGTACTTACAGCCTCTGCCCAAAAACTTTTAGGCAATTTACTTTCATGTAGTAAAGTTCTTGCAGTTTCTTGAAGAGTACGATTTTTACGTTCCACCACACCATTTTGTTAAGGCGTTCTTGGTGCAGAAAACTCATGTGTTACACCTTTCTCACTGCAATATGGTATAAAATCTTTTCTAAATTTTCCACCATGGTCACTCCGTATACCAATTAGCTTGAGGTTGTGTTTTGTTTCAACATTCTTTATAAGCTTTTCAAATTCTGCAAAAGCTTGATCTTTAGTTTTCAAAAATAAAACACATGTAAATCTTGAAAAAATCATCAACAATAACAAAGGCATAATGATTATTTCCTAGGCTAGCATATCTCTCGGGTCCAAATAAATCAAGATGCAATAATTGAAGAGGTAAAGAAGTTGATACCTGATTTTTGCTTGTAAAGGAATTTCTTGCTTGTTTACCTAACTGACATGCATCACAAATGCCTGTCTTTTCATATTTTAGCTTTGGTAAACCTTTAACAAGGTTCTTTGTAACTAGCTTGTTAATCAATTCCATATGCACATGCCCCAACCTTCTATGCCATAGAATAGTTTGTTCTTGAACAGCAGCTAAACAGATATCCTCATTTTGATTTTCAAAATTTATAGTATATATATTACCTTCTCTATTAGCTACTAAAGGAACATTATGAGAGGCATGAATAATAGCGCATTTATCTTTTTCAAAAATAACTTTATGACCACTATCCATTAGTTAACTTACACTAATTAAATTATATTTTAACCCTTCAACATGATGGACATTATCAATGTAAACCTTACCATTACCAATTTTACCTTTACCGATGATTTGGCATGTGGTGTCATCTCCAAAAGTAACCGTGCCTCCTTTCTTTGCAACAAGTGAAGTAAATTTAGTTCTATCACCCGTAATGTGTCTAGAACATCCATTGTCAAGTACCCATTATGTGATGGTACTTTAGCTTTTAAGCATACCTACAAGGCAAAGAAGTAACTCATCGTTTTGGTACCCAAATCTGTTTGGGTCCAGTTTTGTTAGAAGCAATCAACTCTCCTTTCTTTACCCAAACTTGTTTTATTTTAATTTTACTACAGTTTGTATCAAAATGTCCTTTTAAACCACATTTTCTGCAAGTAACATAAGGTGAGCAATAAAGAGGCTTGTTCCTTGGTTTGTTATTTATTACTCTAATTTTATTAGTCGTGCTTTTTATGTTTTTAACATGATTATATCCAATTCCTTGTTTATCTAAGCTTGACCTTTGAGCACCCAACATTATATTTAAATTCTTTTCTCCTTGAACAAATTTTGCAAGATCCTTTTTCAAAGATATTATTTCTTCCTCATTATTACTTTGCATGTTTATGATTTTTCCATCATTAAAAGCATCTATACAAGTATCTCTCATCTTCGAGCTTTCTTTTAAATCATTATTTTCCTTTTTAAGGCTATTATTTTCTTCATTTAATTTATTTCCACGATTATATAAAATTTTATTATAATTATCTAAATATCCAATTTTAGCATTCAACTGAGATACTTCACATGATGAGCAATCTTTAACTATTTCTTGTTTTTCCTCAATTAAAGTTTCTACTTCCTTCATTAAGTCGTTTATCCAACTTTTCAAGTGAGCATTTTTCTCTTTCATACGAAGGTTTTCATTTTTTAAAACAAGATAGTCAGAAATAGTAATTTTTCCAAGTTCAGGACTTACCTCAGATGTTTCCTCATTGTGTATTCCAGTGAAGCACAGTTGAGCAGTTTCTTCTTCTTGATCTTCATGATCAGATTCATTATCACTCCATGTCATTAGAGCATTCCCTTTTGAACCATTTGCTTTGTTCTTTCTTTTTAGTTGGAAGCAATCTCTTTTGAAGTGATCGGGCCTTCCACATTCGAAACAGGTTTCCTCTTGTGGCTTTTGCTTGAAATCTTTCTTGTTGTTGAAAGCTTTTGTTGGTAATTTTGATCTATTCTTCTTTCGGATCAGCTCCCTCAATTTTCTGGTCATTAAAGCTATTTATTCATCCGAATCTTTTTTATTGCCTTCTATGTAGCTTTCAGCTTGTAGAGCCAAGGTCTTCTTCTTAGGTGCCTCATCTTCTTCATCATATAATTTTAGTTGGTTTTCAAACTCTTCAAGTTCTCCAAATAAGGTAAGAGTTTCCATTGTGTTGATTGTGACTGAGTCTTGAAGTGTAGTGACCTTTGGTGCGAATCGCTTTGGCATGACTCTAAGAAGCTTTCGGTTGATTTCCTTTCTATCAATCTTTCGTCCGAGCATGCTTAGAGAATTTATTAGAGTGAGGAATCTTGCTTGAGCATCTCTAATTGATTCATTTTTCTCCAATTTGAATAGTTCGTACTCGTGCATTAGCATGCTCAGCTTGACCTCCTTCACTTTAGTAGTACCTTCGTGGCTCATGATTACTGTGTCCCATATTTCCTTAGCCGTAGTACAAGAAGAGACCTTATCAATCTTTGACTGAACCATGCCACTTAAAAGTGTATTCATGGCCTTGGAATTATAGGATAACATATACGATTCATTTGAGTCCATTTTCATGAGATTCTTTGGCTTGCCATCATCATGTCGCGGAATGACTGGTCCATTTTCGACTACCCACCATTCCCATGGGTCACGGTTCAAATAGATCTTCATTCTGAACTTCCAAAAATTGAAGTTTTCACTTCCTAGCAACAGCGGTGGCCTACTTGTGGACTGGCCTTCTTGAAAGTTTAGGTGTGCCATAGGATCTTCCCCTACGACCTGCAACGATCAATATTAATAGAGCCTTGCGTTGATACCAAATGTAATTCAGTAAATACGCACACCTAGAGGGGGGTGAATAGGTGTTTATACTTAAAGTGATAGACAGTGACAACTTTTTTAAAATTCTGCTACAGGATCAATTCAGACAGCTTGTACCTATCTATTTTGGTGTCTGGATTAGTGAATTTATAAACTGGTATAAAACAGAACACAGAACTTTAAGCCAACATAAAGTAAAAGTGCAGAGACGTAAAACACCAGAATTTTTTACGTGGTTCAGCCTCTATCCTCTATCTAGTAGCCTAATCCACGTCCAATCCCAACTAGGATTGGAGACTATTTTTATTGCTATTTAAACTCAATACACAAATAACTCCCTGTTACAAAGAAGCCTCAAAACTGATGTTGGACACCTATGCCCCCGGTTTGCACCTCTGCAACATGTACACCATTGTACCTTTTCTCACCACTGAGACCCTTGAAGCCTTCTATGAACAGACTAGCTAAAACAAGAACCCTCAAGAAAAAACTATGCTTACTTTCGGTTTGCAAGGAAAAGAAATTTTCAGCACAAAAGAATATGCTATATAAGAATATAAGGCTGGACTAAAACAATTTGTAAGCTCTGATGTATTCTCACAATTTGATTGCTGGTCGTTCGTTTTTTTTAACAGCCGAAGAGAGGAGATATATATATTGCAAGAGAGCAACGGCTATAACATAAGATGGCTAAGATTTCTCAGTCTCGTTTGTAGCTTCTCCATAATTTCGGCAACTTTGAATCACCAGAAAGATGTTACCCAGATCTGCACCAGTTATTTGATTTGGAGGAGCTGAAATCAAGGAGTGAAACTCTACACCCAATCAACCGAGTTAGACAGTAGCGAAGGAGATAAATAAATAGCTTCAGTAGGACTCCTTTTCAAAATAGGATACCAAAATATCACTAACTAATGTGGGCCCCACTAAGCAAGATAAAATCCTTAACAAAATTGATACCCACGAGATATACTGATGAAACAGATGAGCCAATTTTGCCTAGCTGTTATTATGAATACCAAACTCATGCAAATGTCCATGAATTAACCATAACTCATGCAAATGTCCATGAATTAATCATAACTCATGCAAATCATTTATCATATTATAACTCATACTCCATGCATATTTAATAACACATTATCAACCATGCACACTTAAATTAGTCACCAATCAAAATATCGTATAATTAAAAACTAACAGAGATTAATAGTCTAATCTCAAATATTATCTTTACAAACAAACATAGTCTAATTAAATTAAGGTTTTACATTCTTTTTGTTTTTAGACCTATATAGAAATAACTTTAGATATTAATATTTTATTTTTCATTTTCCAAAACTACTTACCAAATAAAAAAAATCAACAATTGTTCTTTCCAAAATTAATTCATTTTACTTAATTATTTATAGAACAATTCAAAACTCCTACGTACTCTTATTTTGAAACTGAGGGAGTATTTTATTAATTTCTATACATGTCAAAGACTTTTAAGCCTCTTCGAAATCTGCTTCTAATTATACTGTGATCTTGTGAAGTTGTATAGTTATTTCCTCCATGACATGCATGAATGCATAAACAGATTTTTGACATTAATTCCTAGTCCACTTCACGGGTACTGTCAAACTAGATCCAATAAATAAGACTCATATATTTTCAAACGTAGGGGCTAGCTATATATGTAATATAATTACAGGTCATTTTGTTACATCCTCCACGACATATATATATATATATATATATATATATATATATATATATATATATATATAGTCCGAATCTTAAGCTCATCCCTTAATCAACTCATCCGAGCTCACCCTCCTTTAGTGACGGATCTGGCGGCGGTTCAATCATACAACCGTCGTCTATACTTTTAGTGACGGACAACATATAGCGTCGCTAAAAGTATAGACGACGGTTGTATGACCGAACCGTCGCCGGGTCCGTCACTAAAGGAGGATGAACTTGATTGAGTTGAATAAGGGGTGAGCTTAAGATCCGGACCGTATATATATATATATATATATATATATATATATATATATATATATATATATATATATATATGCATCAGAAAATTCTCCGTTTACCACCATTTTCAATTATATATTCTCTATACGTACACACACATTGCACTCGTGAACTTAAGCTATATATGACTGTTTACCATTGAATTCTTCTTACCGTACGTACTTTCCGTTGACCAAAAAGTACATGGCGAGGAGGAGCCATGCATATCAATATGGCATTCCAATCAATTTCCAGACTTTTCATATGGCCTATTACAATTAATCCAAAAAACAGAAAGAATTCACGGGTAGTAAAAAGATGTCAATTATTTAGTTCTTGTATGTAAATTCTATAAATGTCATCACAACATATTGAGATTATTCAAGAATATCTCACCATGTTGTGATAGCACTTCAGAATTTGCATAAATTAAAGAGCTAAATCTTGGCAGCATATTTCTTGTTAAATATTAAACCTTGTGGTAGCTTTTTGAAACTTCTCTATATAGTGAAACTTTTCTGTATGGATTTCTTGTTAGATTTTAAAACTCAAAATCCTCTGTTTCTCTTTCATATTGTTAGACCAACAACATGAATTTTTAGCACACTTCCATGCAATGATATAACCAGTATGAAAGAAGAAATATAAAATTATAGAGCTTTAATTCGAACTATGTCATGTTTTGAATTATGAATTTTACGGTATTTATATTAGAGACCTAGTGTCTACAGTATTAAATTACGGACGTGATTTCTCACTTTCCCAATGTCTTTTAATCTGACCTAGCGTCTACAATATTAAACTATGGACGGAACTTATGAGTTTCTTGGCGTTGTTTGGTTAAACCGGGGTGTCGGTTTGGGGGTCCTAGAATCTTCAGCTTAATACTGTAGACGGTAGTTTAAACAAAATGACAACGTTACAATTTTCAAAAAGGAATTAGAGTTCACAGTTTAATAGTGCGGACAACAGAATTTTTCAAGGAGGGATATTTTGGTCATCTGTCCCGTCCGCAGTATTAAACTGCGGAATACTAGAAATTAAATTGTGAACGAGAGTAATATAGGTTGTTAGATAGATATCTGGATGGATGCTCATGATTTTTTGTAAGGATAGACACTTTTTTATAACGTTAGTTATAGATCAAGCCCGATATATATATATATATATATATATATATATATATATATATATATATATATATATATATATATAGGATCAGGTCCGGGAGTCCGAACCTTGTTAAAATGCGGACCAACTTTTTTTTTTGCTGTTTTTTTTAAAACAACTGAAAAAAAAAGTTTAATAGTTTATGTATCCAAATCACACCCAAAACACTGTATTATGAAAAAATTTCAGCTCCATAAAATATTAAACTTTTTTTTTAGTTGTTTTAAAAAAAAAGGCAAAAAAAAATAGGTCCGTATTTTAAGAAAATCCAAGAGTCCGGACTGAAACCGGACCTCATATATATATATATATATATATGTGTGTGTGTGTGTGTGTGTGTGTGTGTGTGCAATCCGGATCTTAAACTCACCCCTTATCTAACATACTTTGCTCACCCCATTTAGCGACGGACAGGGCGACGATTCGGTCCGTCGCTATATGTTCAGTCCATCGCTATATGTTGTCCGTCGCTAAAAGCTAAGACGACGGTTCTATTTATAGCGACGGACCGAATTGTCGCCCGGTCCGTATCTAAAAAGGGGTGAACAAAGTATATTAGATAAGGAGTGAGCTTAAGATCCGGACCGTATATATATATATATATATATATATATATATATATATATATATATATATATATATATATATATATATATATATATATATAATAATCTAAAGTTTTTAAAAGATTTGCACGACTTAATTGTCATCTTTAACCTTGACATATAATGTTTGAAGTGTATACTGAAAAGATGACTCTGGGCCTAACTAAGGCTTTTTCTTCTTCTTTTTTTATAGTTTTGGATTTTGTATTTTTTTTATAAATTTTCTATTGCTTTCATAAAGGTTTTGAATAATTTCTAATATTTAAAGAATGATTGAAATTTCTAATAAAGGTTTTTGAATAATTTCTAATATTTAAATTTATTTTATGGGGTTTGCGGAAGCAAGCATCTTTTCACAGTAAACTAATGTGGTCTTTGACATTCATCTGTGTTGTGTTGCAGTTTAAATTGGCAGCATCAGCTTTGTAAAAATATGAAACCTAATCCTGACATTAAAACCCTCTTTATAGACCATTCCCGTAAGCAATTGGTGATTTCAGTTTTGTTATTTTTGAAGAAGAAGGAGGGAGAGAAAAGAGGGAGAGAAAAGAGAGAGAAAAGCTAGCTTAGAGAAGAAAGATAAAATAATAATAATTATTATAAAATTTTATTTTTCTCAAGTGTCGGTCGTCATTAACGTCCGTTTGTCCAATTGGAATTTTTTAACGGGAGGGGCACAGTTGTCAGTTGACCTAAAATTTGTAACATTAAGGACACTTGAAAAAAAAAATCAGGGTGCAAGTGGGATTTCGGTGTAAACATAAGGGGAATTTTTGGACATTTGCCCTAATATTATATGCACAAACTGTACATAAAACGTTGTACACAGAGTAGAACCCGGTTCTTATTTTCTCTCTTTTTTATACTGTTTGTGCACAATTTTTTATGTATAGTTTGTCCATAATATCTCTTTTTTATATATTATTTGTGCACAATTTTTTTATATAGTTTGTATTTATAGTATTATTCAAACGCTAAAACGCAGAGAAAAATATGGAACGAGGAAAGAACCAAACAGAGAACGGAAGAAAAGTTGTCGCGCTATTATAATGGCTTTTCTGTGTTTTTAATTAAAATTTATATTTGATAAATTTTATTATTATTATTAATTTAATTAAAAGAGTGTCGACCCTTATCGAAAATCTACGTGGGCTCCTGGTATTGGATATAATTATTGTTATTTTAATAATGTGTTATCTTAACATTGTTGGTGCAAGTAATTTCAATAATTTGAATCAGCATAAGCTAATTCTTTTTATCATTCAAGTGTTCTCAGAAAAAATCTGTCTGGGACAGGGTAGAACCCTCTCTCTACTAAAGCAGTGATCATCAACACAAACAAATAAAAAAGGCTTAGTCGTACAAAATGCGATTTCTGTTCTCAAATTCTGAGTGACTACAAAAGATATCGACTTTAGCCTCAAAGTATCAATTTTGTCAATAGTGTTCCTTCAAGTTTAACTTTTTTTACAAAACTGCTCCTTTTTAACGTATTAATAAAATTATAGATCAAAACTCACCTTTTATATAGTTAAATACACATTTAACTCATTCCATACTTATAAATACAACAATACATATGTTACGGATGTGAAGAATTCCAACTTATAATGTCACCAATATGTTTAAAGAGAACAATTTTGTGAAGAAAAACAATAAATTTGAAGGAACACAATTGAGAAATTAGTTAGTACTTTGGAGCTAAAAATGGAATTTTGTGAAATTTTGAGGGACACTTTGCAATTAACCCCAAGATAAAAATACAAGGCAAATAGGAGAGATGATGAAATACAGGTACTAGCAACACAATTACATGTGAAGACAGTTAATTGGCTATATAAGGGATATATTTATCGCACTAACCTATTACAGAGAAACTATATACCATTACTAATCTGTTATCTCATCTTCCCCCGGACAACTCAATAGCATTCTGATTATGAATTGAATCTTCTCCCCAGTCGAATCTTCTCTGTAGTCTCTCATACTCTTGCCTTCGAGTAACTTCAACATTCTGCCATTCCTCCCATCTCTCAGCAAGCCCCTCTCCTTCTAGCATCCGGACCACCTCTGACATTGCCGGCCGGTCCTCTGGTGAGGCTTGGGTACAAAGTAATGCTACTTGAATCATCATTTCCACTTCTTGGATGTTGTAGTCCCTTTGTAGATTGCGATCTACAATAGCATCTAGTCTTTTCTCCCTTTCCAGCTTCTTGACCTTCGGGAATAAATATGTAGAATTAGCTAAGCTAAGCAGTAAGGACCACAAACGGGAAGATTTAAAAATGCCACAAACAAGAAATGTTTGGGACAAGAGAGGGAGAGACAGAGAGAGAAGAAATGGCTCACACAAACTAGAAAGATAGATGTCAAGATCTTACATGGTCAAGCAACAAGACATCATCTTCTTCTTCCAGGCGTGAAAAGTCTATGGCACGTTGACCTGTTACAATTTCTAGAAGCGTAATCCCATAACCAAAAACATCTGTCCTTTCAGATGACTTCCCAGTGGACAAATATTCAGGAGCTATGTGACCCATTGTTCCACGAACTTGAGTTGTGACATTAGTCTTTCTCACATCAACCAACTTTGCCAAGCCAAAGTCACCAACAACAGCTTCAAAGTCTTCATCCAGCAATACATTGGCAGCCTTTACATCACGATGGATAATTTTAGGATTACAATGTTCATGAAGGTACTCTAGTCCACGCGCAGTGCCTAAAGCCACTTGTTTTCTTGTAGGCCAATCCAAAACAGCCTCCCCAGGCTTAAGTTCTGCATTGAAATTCAAAACTGATTACATTGACATAGAAGATATGGAAAAGAATCAATGTATTAACTTTACACCAGGAAAATAGCCATACTGTTATACAAGTTTCCAAAGTAATCCCACTAAGAGTACAAGAGTAATCGTCAAGCAGACGTAAATTTTTTATTTAATTCTTTAATTTTTTGGCTTATTATAGCAAAATACAGGTAAGGGAGTAGCTGAAGAAGTATAGACTTTACTTGGACTAAAATGATGTAGAACCTTCAAATCTTCTACAGTTGTAGTTTTAGTTTTAAGTTTTAACTATTAGTCTATAATTGTATCAAACAAAGCAATGCCAGAATCTTGCAGGACAGACACTGTTTCAGAAGGGAATGTAAGTCCCCTCGATAACTGTTTTGATTTTGGTTACAAACTTTTGCTCAAGGTCCACCTATCTAGCATCTATATGTATGGCATTACTTCTTAAGACTGTTAGTCGCTGGTAATAGACAAAACTATCACAAACTTAATCTCTATGTTGAGTATAGTATAGACAAACACATACAAGCATTTTTATGAGGAAAGAAATTCAGGGAACGTATAGGTAACAAATCTAGAGCAGAGGAATTAGAAAATTAAATTAATGTATATGAATTAGAAAAGTAAAACCTCTTAGACGATAGGCAACACTTAAGTTTTGCATAAACGGGTACACCAAAAGGCGTTCTGTCGGTGTTGTGCAAAACCCAATCAACCGTAGGAGATTCCTGTGAACCGCCACGCTTATCATCTCGACTTCACGCTGGAATGCTGCATCTCCACCAGGACTCTCATAATCAGTTAACCGCTTCACAGCAACTTTTGTGTTATCTCCAAGCACTCCTTTATAAACTTTCCCAAAACCTCCCTGTCCAAGGACATTTTTCTCACTGAAGTTGTCTGTAGCTATCTGTAGTTCCCTCCATGCAAATCTTTTTAATTGACCAAATGCGATTCTTCGGTCAACTTCCCCTGGGCATGAGATAAAAGAACTGATCAGAAAATGTCAAGCCAAAAAATTAAAAATACTTCCAAGTTATAAATGGATTATATTTTAGAAAGATCAGGATTTAAGTTTAACAGCAATTGAATGCAGATTAATGTACATTGATAAGATTGAATGCAGAATGAACGCAAATTTACCAGACATAAGCCACACTGACACAGTAAGCAATTTAACTAATAATAACTGTTAAGTATAACTATTCTAAAAGCTTAAGTTGTTAGAGAATAAGCCTTCAATGTATCACGTGCGACCCTCTGTCACACGTGTAGAGACAAACCATGGTTCATTATAATGTGCAAACCAAAGAAGCAAAAAAATGTAAGTGGAAAGATTTTATCCGAATTCCGAAGACCTTGCTGAACTAGTATTGATGATATGTTAAGCTACCAGTTGCTCTAAAAGCTTAAGTGATCATAGAACAAGCTTAACCATGTAGACGCTTTAACAATCACTACCTTAATCCTGATTAAAGAAGACTAGAGAATCAGTCTTACTTTGGTCAAAATATCTTATAAGCCCTCGTTATGAAAGAGCATTTAAAATCTAATAGAAATATCTGAATCCAAGTTAATTTCAGCCATAAATTACACATTTTAAAATTTTTGAACTCCAAATCTAGCACAACACACCAACAGAAAGCATGTGACTAAAGAAGCCTCTAAATAGGGCTTTCTTTAGCCAAGACATCTGATCAATGTTAGATATTAAAGAAGACCAAAAAAAATTATTGTGATATTAAAAAAAATATATTCAGATCCAAGTTCATATATCAGCCGTGAAAATTCCATAGCTTCAGAATACATATACAGGTAATACCTCATGGAAACAATAATAGGAAAGTTATTAAGAATATACAATATTTACATGTGATACTGGACAGATTGTGTTATATATCACCTAATACTTTTCAACAGTATTACAAGTCAATATTACAGGGGAATTTGACTCTCCATCCCTTTTCTCCCTTCTACTATACCAAGGATCTATTTTTTTCAGAAATAAATCATCTCGCAATTTCTTCTTTTTTGTGTGTGAAGAGAGTTGAAAATTTACTAATGATACTATTAATTAAGCCAATTGCCAACTTTGATGTGCCGCCGTATAGTTTTGGTGTAAAATGCCTATTATGTTGACAGTTCACGACACCAAAAAAATAAAAAAAATAAATAAATAAAAACAACTAATTGATCACCCACTTTCAAGTATAACTCCCCTCACGTAGTTTTTAACTGAAAAAGGTCAAAATAATGATTTTGCAGCCACGCACATCATGCATGTCCATGACTAGTGTGAATTATGTTGATCAGTTGAAAACAGTTGAGACTGCTTCTAAAAGATTGTAAATTAAAATTGTAGCTTATCAATCTTCCTTGTTTCTCCTTAGAAAGGCTGAATTTCCAAGGGAGCAACATCTACACATTTTTTTAGTAGCCTTCCTTTTACTGTAATTAGATGCAGCTCTTCCCAAGACTTACTCTGAGGCATAAAATTACATATTTACATTAGACACATTCGAAAGCTAAAATCTGCCATTTGACGAGGGAGAAAGCCTTAAAAAATAATGTAATCGCATCAGTAGAAAAGATAAGTTACATGGACTCAGATGGAGTGTCCTGTCGGACACGGGTACTCCTCAATTTTGATGCTTCTTTTTTCTTCACTATAATTAAAGAGTACAACACCCATACCCCTGTCCGAATGCCGAGTACCGAGATCGGACACTTTAGCAAAAAGTGAAGAGGTAAAAAGTAATATTTACTTTATCGAGTATGCAAAGTGCTACAGAGGACAAAAAAGCCTTGTGGTGATTAATTTTCGGTTGAATACATCAATATGTACCACATCGTCATCGATTATTCGTTAGCAATGAAGAATAGTTTTGAAGTCTTATATCATAAAGAGAAGTTAATGAGCAAACTTCACCCTTTGGGAACTTACAATAGTATAGATGTAATAGATACAATAGTACAGATGTATTAGATATTTTATCCTCCCTCTCAAATAAGGAAACATTTCAAAGATGTTTCCCAACATAAGTATAATTTAACTGTCCATAAACGTGCACTCGGCCTAAATTAAGTTACAGAGCATGAATCCCAGCCAAGGCAGTGAATTGTTTCCTAAGTCTGAACAAACTCGGGAAGTCAAGTATAATGATCTAGTTTTAAGCTGACTTTCTGGGTCTTACATAAATGTCCTATACATCAAAAGCTTCCTAGTTTGTGTTCAAACAAAATAGACCAAATCTAAGGGTGCTTACTCGTTCAAAGATAACATCTAAGTATCATCCCACAACCCAAAAGCTCACCTGAACCAAAGATTGAGTGATTGCCCTTTTTTCTCTTTCATCCAGAACAAACAGGAATTTAAATGTGCCATATTATTCAAAGATGTATGGCACAAATAAACTAACAAGTCACGTCTGAATGTGGAACCCCAATAATAACTACATGTCTCTTTATTCAAGACACACCAAATTTTTGGTACACGAAAAAATTCAGCGAATCTATCAGTCTAGCCTCCATAGACAACTTCAAAAAAAAACTCATACACAACAAGCAATACATACCGGCAACGTCAACAAAAACTTCACGTTTGTAGCCTCTATGCCTCCCCTTGCACAGGAATAACAGCAAGCACCCAACAAGAAGAAGACCCAAAAGTCCACCAATAATACCAACTATAATTCCAATCTTTGGTTTCTTTTTAGCACCTGTGAAGGATAGTGGCATTATAGTTAAGCTTCTTCAAGAAAAGGTATCATCCATCGTGTACATTTTACCAAAGAGCAGGGGAACACAATATAACTAGATCCATTACCATCGTCACGAGATGCACAATGGTGGGCGTAATTAATGCCACAATTCAAATGGTTTCCTGTAAAACTGTAACAAGCAACTGAAGCAAAATCAATTTCAGTGTCAAAGTATAAGAGAGAGAGAGAGAAGCAAACAAACTTTGAATATAAAATAGTTGCACCAGTCACTGCCTGAAGCTGAAATTAGTTGTATCATTAAAGAGGATTAAGAAAGAATGGCTTTCGTACTTGTATTTTGAAACTTGAAACAATTGATCAGGTATCTGACCGCTGAGACCATTCGAATCAAGCTGACTGCAAAAGAAACTCCAATGATACCATCAGAAGTTGAAACAGTTTTCCAACTACATTAATGTGCAGCATTGCTCAAATTTTTTTAAAATTTCAGACAAATTAATTTGATTAATTAAAGCACCTATCCTGCAGCCTGATTAACAAAGACCAACTGAATAGTGGCCTCTTTCACCCCAATACAAACAACAAACAAAAACAAAAAACTTTATCACAAGAACATAAAAGTATCATGTGTGATCTATCACTTACAGGTTAATCAAGTTTGAAAGGCTAGAAAGTGATCCAGGGATTGTCCCAGTGAGATTGTTTTGACTCAACAACCTGCTTAGATAATACAATACTTTAACACTTCAAACACTATAAGGAACTGTAATAAAAATACTAATGCAGATAGTATCACTTACAAGAACTGAAGTTTCTTGAGATTGCCAAGGGAAGATGGTATTTCTCCTGTTAAATGATTATCTTCCAAGTCCAACATCGAAAGGTTTGTCAAATTCCCATACTCTTTAGGTATCTCACCCATTATGCGATTTCCTTTCAAAGCACTGCATGATGATAATTTTCTTCAAATAATCGAACATAGAACTTTGGACAAGGACATAAGGGTCTCAGGTCTCTCATATGCATAGCAGGACCAGATAGAAGAAGAGATTCATCCAAAAATAAGTGATGAAATTTGTTTGAACTGAGACTAGCAGTTGCAGTATCTAGTATTATACCCACAAGGTCCTTTTTTTAAAACCAAAAGAAAACAAAGTGTCATTGCTATCATTCTTAAAATTAATATATGCTTGGTGACTGTGGAGCTCTCTTTTGGAGTGCTAGGAGAGGAGTGGGTGTGTTCTGCTATGGTGGAAGATATGTTATTAATTCGTTTTAGAGAATTTGGAACTAAGAGGGATGCCAAAATTTTATGAAAGTGTGCCTTCTTTTCAATCTTGTGGGGAATTTGGAATAAACGTAATGCTAAGTTGTTTAGAGAATGTTACGTATCCTTAAAGCTATTGAATGATAGGATTATTTTTCTTGCGTCTCTTTAGGATTCTGCTATGAGGGCTTTTAGAAGTATCTCTGATACTGATTTATGTCGAGATTAGAGGGCCGCTCGTTTTTAAGTGTTTTCTTGTTTTTAATCTTTTAGTCTATTGAGGGTGGACTTCTTTTCCTCCATTTATTGTATCATTTCTTCTCTATTAATAAAATTTATTCGTTTGTATGGATAATCAAAACAGATAAGCTCGTACAAAAAGACGGTTCTTGTTAATAGGGTGAAGTTCTCTGTAGCACCAAATCATAGCATCCATGCATCTATAGCACTCTAGAACATGTCTATCTGTCAAAAACCTTGAGAAAATTTGTATTATACATTTATATGTTATATGATGACAACAATAATTCTCGAGAAAAGGAAAAGAGGAGGACCTAACGTATTGCTACTTAATATTAAGAAAATCTAACTTTTGAAAATATTTTAAATCGACTTCAAAAAGTGATTTTATATTTTAGAACAAATGGAGTATATGCCCAACTACTGGAATTTGATTTACGGAGCTACCCTTATATCTTGTAGACATGACTCGAGTTATATTATTCAACAATCAAGTTTCCCCAACCATCTTATACTTACAGTGTAGAAAGAGCTTGCAGACCTCCTACTTTAGGAGACAGCACTCCAGACAGTCCCATGGATGATAATGTTCTGAAAATGAATAATTAATCATACAACACAATCAAGGTCTAAAGTCGGGTTATAATAAAGAAAAATATTTTACCAAAACAAGCATTGAGCAATGTTAGAAACAATATGTTAGCACACTTGTCACAGTCACAAGGAAATTGTAAGATATATCATAAAACTACATACACTTGTATAACTTGATTGTCAGGGTTGCATATAACTTTTGACCAAGTGCAAGGGTTCACTAGATTCTGATTCCAATCTCCTAGCTGAGAAGAAGCATTCAGTGAAGCCCTTAATGCATAGAGTGAGTCTCCTGAAAGAGGATAGAATTATTCGCCGTCCAGTAAGCTATGCCACTGCTAACTTATCTTTGCAACATAATATTGGAAAAATAAAGCTCAAAAAAGCATGGAACAGATACAAAAACAAAGAAATAGATCCCTATATCCACATGCAAGTATATACTCTAAACTGCATATTCCAGAGCACTGAATCAAGTGATTAAAGAACCTTTTCTCTGTTTCTTCCCCTCAGTTATCATTCTAAGAGTGAAGGGACCACAATACAAAAAGCTCAAATATATTTTTAGGAAGCTATACAACTGATTTTTTTTAATATTTTTTGATATATACGTTATTTCACTAATTTTTTACAAGTATTTTACCCCCTGTATGGGTATTGGAACCACTGAACCAACGACCTTGAGGTGCTTAACTAATTATACATAATTAGCTCCATAACAATATTCCTCAAGTAAATATGCATCTAATGGATCTTGTAAATATTAATTTCATTATTCATCTACTAGCTAAAAGGGAAAAAACATATGTCATAACATCCCAACTGAGTCATTTATATCCTATCCTTCAATCAAACAATATATAGTATCCTGTGTGTCGTGTACCATGTTTCATTTTTTCCAATTGCACTTTCAGGTTTATGAATGTTTTCCTTCCAGTGTACACTAATAAAATTATAATAAATAAAAGAAAACTCGATAAAATTCTAATATTTTAGACTTAGCAGCCAGAAAATGATTTAAGATCAAGTTTCCCTTTTATTGTTCTTTGTGTTTTTTCCCATTAAGTACTAAATTATTGAAAGGAAAACGCCAGAGGAGAAGAACTCGTATACGCAGAAAGAACAAACACTAGGCCAAAAAACCCCTAAAAACTAGGAGCACCACCATCCTGACCTATACTGATCACCGGGAACTATGAATAAAAACTATTGAAGCGCAAATTCTCTAAAAACCCCATAAGTGAAATATACTGCCCTGGACAAGACTCATGGAACCACAAGAACAATAAAAAAATTTAAAAAAAGAAAAAGAAAAAAAGAACATCATTGAGCTTACTTTACAAAAACTTCACTCCTTCGAAACAGCACAATTTCTCTCCCACCAAAAACACCCAGAGCACACTATGGTACCATATCCCATGATCACATCTACTAGAAATTTTTGCCTGCTCTAACACCTCTCCAACACAACTACTGAACAGAAACAGGCATGACCCAATCAACTCCGAAAAGAGCATAGATACATTCCACAGTTTGCTTACTTTGCTAGCAAATGGACAATGAATAAAACTATAATGGACACTCTCTCCCAATCCCTCGCATAAACAACAACAGTTCAAAAGGGATTATCCCATATGTATTGTGCTTCTTTTTAACAATAAGCAAAGTACCTTTTAAACTGGAAACAACAGTAATACAGAGCATTTTTTATACAATTTTTTGAACCTAAGATGGTGCAGTAAGTGTCAAAACTGAGATTTTCCACTGAGATTGGAGCCTGGACAACCACTAGAAACCCCTTGGGGTTGAATAACACCTAGTATTTACACGTCTGAGGAAATTTAATTGTCACATAAGCATAGTACCTTGGGCATCTGGCATTACAAAAGAATGCAAGCACATTAATACTAGAAGTACAAGAAGAAGCTCCATCTTCAATGATGTCATTCCTAATGATCTGATTCAGGTTGCAACATCATGTGTCATCCCCTTTAAAAGCTAGTGATCATCTCTGCTCAAAAGTCTCACCATGCAAAAAATTGTTAGGGAAGCGTAATAAAAAGAAATAGATATTATATCATATAGTATAATAGTACACTGGAATAAGGTGATTTTTCTAATTAAATAAAGAGACCAAACTAGCATGAAATATCTCAACCATCTTACTCCCCAGGCAAAAGAATAAAGATCACCAGTACACCACTCCTAAATGAAGAAAAAAGAAAACTTTAGATGACAGCAAGTGTTTCATCATCACGTTACTCGTCCATCAACTTGATTTGTCTAACTTCAACCCCCTCTGTCCCATATTCAATGCACATTCATAGATACAACTTTAGATGACAAATAAGAAAATCAAGCTGATCAACATCTCTAGTAAGACAAAGGGCCTGTGTAAGAGTAAAATGGAGTGACCTCAACATACTGAAGGCCATTGAGATTATGGAATCCCCTGTCTAAGTGTTCACAGTTGGGCCACCGAACCTCTCAACCCTAAGTTGTCATGGCATATCCTGTACCTAGTAATTATATCCTCATTTACACAAGGGAAGATTTCTGTGCCATTTTGAGCACGAGGTCAAACTCATAACAAGGCCCCAGGTTTTCCAATAAATAATTGCTACTCATTAAAAATCCAACAGTATAATTCTAATATTCTGCTCATCACACCATGACAGATATTATTTCGATCATACTCATTTCTCTTCAGGAATTGCAGAACTTCACACCGCCACTTATATGGATCTGCTCAAAACTCCTAGCTTTTCTGGGAAAATGTTTTATGTACTTTGGAATTCCCAAACATAAGTAACAACTCGATCATTTAAGCAGAAACTTGTTGACTCCACCAGTAGTAAAAACTCGAGTTTAGGCCTTTTAACTTTTCTCCTAGTATCAATTCAAATCATCACCTCCTAACCCTCCCTCAAAACAACAATATACACGTACATATACATATTTTTGGGCGTCTTTTATCCACGAGTATATAACTATATAAGAAAAGTTATTTATTAAAAAAAAGAAAGAAAAAACATTTAGTTCTTTCCTTACTCCCCCTGCCAATTTAATTGAACTGATCCAATTCCACCCCATTAAGCCCTTGAAAAAACATATTCAATTAAACAAATAAATCAATAGGAACTCTTCAATTCATCCAACCCAACCAATCAACATCACCAAATCCAACACTTGCCTCTTTAAAAAAACAAATCTTTGTGGTTAATATCTACAAACAACAAGCCTATACATATATAAAATCAGTATCCATATATCTTTCTGATATCTAAAAAGTCAAAAACTCAAACATACATTAGCTTATATATATGTGTGAATTGGCAGTGGAATCAATGAAATAAAAGTGAAGAGATTTACCTTAGAGTGGGTACATTAAATTTAGGGCATTGAAAAGAGTAGCCGCATCAGTGAATTTGGAAAGAAGCTTCTGTATATTTATGGTCTGTAAATAGGAGGACATGCTAAATAAAAGAAGCTCTTGCAATTATTACAAAAAATCACTACTCTCTCTCTCTCTCTCTCTCTACTTTTCTCTCTCTTTGAGAAAAACTCAGTCACTCGGTTTAGTCAATGGTGGCCCATAATGGCTTTTGTTCCACTCACAATTATTTTGTTTTTATTGGAGGAACGGCTGTCTTTAACAGTGTAACCAAAGCCTGCCTGCCGGTAGTCATCTCTAACGGCTGCTCCTTCCAACTTGTGTTCGATGGCTAAATAATTATTGCAAACTGATATTTGTATATCTTAAAATAATATTTTTACACGAGTATTTCATACAGAAACGAGACTCACTCACTGTACATATGAAAGAGCTTTAGTAAAAAATTCAGTTTCTTAATTATTTTGCCCGCCTTTAAGATGATATAAATTTTTTGTCCTTAAAAATATAAGATAAAGTACATAAAATAAAAATATCATTTATTGCATTCTTTTGACTTTTGAGGATAAAAATAATTGTATATTTATTTATTTATTTTAAGAGAAGAGGGAGTAGATATTAAACATGTGATATTTTGGAGAATAATTAGTCTGAAATTAATTTCGGTCAAGTGATTAATACAGTGTCGACATACAAATCGAGATGTAATCTCTCTCTGCGTATCATTACTATATTAATCAATTGACTAATTTATCATGAATTTATTTCATCATGGTAACCGAATTCAAAATAAATTTTGATATAGTCCCTCCGTTCCTTAATATAGGTCGTTTTAGAGTTGTGCACAAGTATTAAGAAAATGATTGTAAAGCATTAAATATACTATCAATTGTTTATATTGCTCTTATATTAAAAAAAAGAGTGTTATTTATTAGACAAAAAATAGTGAGAATATTTAATACTTGCGGTAATATGAAAAACTAAATAATTAATACTTATTTGAAATTTTCAAACGATTTATATTTAAAAATAAAAATATTTACTTAAATCGACTTATATTAAAGGACGGATGAAGTACTATAAGCTAACAGTCAACGCTAAGAATTTTGACTTGGTTAGTTATAATTACAATGGGCTTTGTATTGAACAATACAAATTGATCATGGAAAATACTCCACCAGACTAGATAATGTAGATATTAAATGAAAGGGGATGAACCTAAGGTAATAGGTGTTGAATAATAATGGTCTACGGGACCAGTCAAATCATCAGTATTATCTCCATCAAGGTTCACCTAGTCAAAAGTTTTCAACATTGATTCATAATAGTAATAGTAATCTTTTGTTAGTGGTGGGGTGGGTCCGACAGTACACTAATTACGAAGCAGTTGGCAACCGGCAACGAAAACTTTTTTTTGAATTTGCTTTTTAGAGCTTGATCATTTTATGGTTTTTGTTTCTTTATAGATTAAGCTAGCTTTCTATAAATTGTGTAATAAAATACAGATTTTATATACTAGTTTTTTTTAAAAATAAAATTTAAGTATAAAAAATTATTTGATAATAACAATTTATTAAAATAGAACTTTTGTATAAAACATAGATTCTTTTTTTAAAAAAATATTCTTTATAAAATAAATTAATAAATATTAAATAATTAATTCAAAAAAAATAAAAAATAATGTATAGTTTGTAAAATATTTTAAGTTTAATAAAATATAATAATAATTATGATAATTTTACATAATTACTATAAAATATGGCGACGCTGGTGGGTAGTGAGTGATGAGCGGTGGTGGTGGTGAGTGGTATAGTTAAGGCTACAAAATGAGCAAACACTTCGACTCGATTCGTACTCGCTCGACTAAAAGTTTGATAAATTACTCGAACCTTCTTAAATTATAATTTTCTATTGATACTCGAATCATATTCGTTGGAAAAGTCCAAACTGCTCGAGCTCGATTCAGAATCGTATTCAACTCGGTAGCTAAATAATTTGGTAGTTAAATGAGCCTCAATCAAATATTATTTTATACTCGATAAATTTTGTGAACCAAATCTGAGCAACTAAATACTCGGATCGGCTCGATTCATTTACACCTTTAGATATAGTGGTATAGTGAATTTAAAAATTGAAATTAGAGTAATTTGGATTAAAAAAAAAAGTAACGAATAATCTATTTCTCAATAAAAAGTTGCTTTAATCTTCCCTTTTTTTCAAAGAGACAAAAAGAGGGTGTAACATTTTTTATCAAACAATTTAGCCTATGTGCAAAAAATAAACAAAAAAAAGAAAGGAAAAAGTAAAAAGAGACTATCAAAACAACTGACAAAAGATAGAGATTCCGTTGCCGGGACTTGAACCCGGGTCTCTCGGGTGAGAGCCGAGTATCCTGACCAACTAGACTACAACGGAATTGTAGACGTTACACCTACCTAAGACTATAAATATTGGATGAACACTTGTGCATTGTTCATTAAGAAGCATATGGCTCTAAAATTTTGAAATTATGCAAGAGTTTTCTGAATAAATAAATCGTAAAAATTGGTTGGTAGGAGCATCACTTTCATGGATATGCCAAAAGTTTCCTACGATCATCAATGAGTATCGTTTCTTAAATTACTGTTTTTGTGCTTATTGTCATTTCCAAGCAATAAGTTAGAAAGACCAAGATAGTCATGGTTTTATCATATATAACTCACTTTGATGGCATATTTAGTTGTTTTTTTGTTTTTTATTATTATTATTATTTTAATTGAAGAAGATTATTCTCATTGAATAGCCTTGATATCCTTCTATCTAAACCTATCAAAACATAACTGTTTATTAAAGGTTTAATATGGATTAGGATCCCTCTATTATATAAACACTATCTTTTTATTTTTTTTATACACATTAGTGATATAAAATATTATATATTTAATAGCACTTTGAAAGACATAATTAATTGGACGAGTTTTATTGTGTCGCTTATTGTTTGTAATGAATTTTAATTTGTTTTTAAATACATATTAGAAAAAATTGGAGAATATATGTGAGGGGGGGAATACTAATTTGTTTGATCAATATCAAAATATAACAAGACAAATATGAGTCGTTTTGGTTGGGTCTCAAATAAACTCGCAATCCAATCTTAATGACTCAGTAGCCCAAAAAGTGTTTTTTTTTTACTTTCCTATTTTGCTAATTGAAAAAGCTCAAAAGTTTTTAAAATTTTCTAAGTACATATATTTCTTTTACTAAAGATACAATATATTTAATGATTGATATAATTTTGATGACTCTTGATATTTCATGATTCATAAATCTAATTAGTAAAATATATCTTATTCAAGTCGCTCAAATTCACTATAGTAAGCCAAACGAGGGCATGTTAAAGTTACTGTTAGATTGGAAATTAGTAAGTTACGAAACTGAATACAATTACACTTAATTACTACACATAACTTCCTTCCTTAACAGCCACATCAACTTCTTTCTCTCAAAACCAAATCCCAGACCTCCAATCTCTCCTACAATCCCACGCTTACATTATCACATCTGGTAATACAAACAACATCTTCAAAGCTGATTTCTAGTTCGAATATGTTCTCCCTTCCCAAAAATAAAACATAATTTTTTTTATTCCAATTACAAATAAACACAATTTTTTTTCTTCATTTCATATGAATGAATAATTATTCTATTCCCACAATATAATTGTATTCCCATATTCAGCATGAGAGGATCAAAAATTATGATAAAAACAGTTTAACTCCTCTAGTTGGACTTGAATTTTCTTTCTTTCCTTCCTTTTTGGACCGTGTCAGAACTGTATGCTTATGCACTACTTGGGAAGAAGAGGCTGAACGAGGAGCAGGAGGGGAGGAGCATAATTCAAGATTGTGCAGAGTCGGAGCCTCCCTATTTTCTCGAATCTTGTATTTAATGAAAGATGTTTTCGTAAATTACTCCGTTTCCGGTTTTTATGGAGAAACTGACGACTTCCCTCCCTTAGACAGCCCAAATATCCCTTTGAACTTTGGGTTTTTGGCAGCAAAAACCAGTTCTTTCGAAATTTCCCCTCCTCAGCCTCGGCAAGTAAGTGTTAATTGGAGTACTCAAATTCTTATGTTTTATACTACACTTCTTTTGTCTGAATGTTTATATGCATTGGATCCCTAGGTCAACTGGACTCGATTCCTGACGCCCTTAGTGATAAGATCACAGCTGCGCTTTGCAAGTATGTTATTGGTCCTCAAGATAATATCCTAATTCAGTTTTGGGCACCCATAACTTCAATTGGTGGCCGGTGTGTCCTTACAACTTTGGACCAACCTTATGGTCTTAGTACCCTTCACGCAGGACTTTGTTCATACAGGGAACACTTACTCACCCATGTATGTGAACCAGAAGCTGAAGACCAAGCTCTTGGTCTTCCTGGCCGCGTGTTCCGATGTAAAGTGCTAGAGTCAACTCCAGATGTGCGGCATTACTCCTGCAAAGAGTATCCACAGAGGGATTTGGCTGTTGGATGCGATATACAGGGGTCTTTAGGCTTTCCTATATTTGATTCGTCTGGCCAGAGTTGTGTTGGTGTTCTTGAGATTGTTGGCACTGAAGATGATCTTCACTTGGAATATATCAAGGCTCGCTATGTAATTGCAGAGGTTTATCTTCAACATTATAATCATCCTCATGAGTTCTTTAAATTTCTTTTGTTGTATCTTTTATCTTATTTATGATAATTAGATTATGCTTAAATTTCTTCATTTAATAGAATATCCAGCATTTGCGTGCAATTGAACTTCATGTTTGAACATTGAAAGTGGGTTACTTAATGTTGGTAATTGGCTAAGGAACTAGACTATGTTATGATTTCTCTACCAGTAGCTAACTTCACTTGAACTTTAAACAATAAAAATAAAAATATGCCAATGGATACATTAAAAATATGCCAAACCACTGGATCTCCACCAAGGCCTGAAGCCTCAGAAAATGATGGGGAAGCAGTGCCAATGGATTCTTCACATAAGCAATTGATGGGGGAAGGTGCTATACAGCATGAAAGGTTCGTTTTTGGTGCAGAAAATGGTATCATAGCTTCTTCTTCTTCTTTGGAGAATACACTCATAATGCAAAGATCAGAAAGAGATCAAAGGAAAACTGAAAACGGAATTGCTTATAAGGATCTTGAACATCATTTTGGAATTAGAACACTAAGCGAGACTGCAGAGATCCTTGAGGGTAAGTTTATGCTCAAATAAATTATAAGCTTGTGATCTTACTATTGTTGTTTTCAGCTTGCTTCATTTTTTCTTATACAGCAAATGGATCATTATCAAAATATTACTCTCCGTTCCACAAAAAGTCCCATTTACAAAATTTACAAATAATAAAGATATATTTTTGTTCCATGTGTGCCCTTAAAAGAAAAGTTTTTGGTTTAGTAGTGAGGTGTGATTCTGGAATTATGATGACATACTCAAGGGGATAGTGTCATTTTATACTACATAACTAAAAAGAGGACTCTTTTGTGGAACGAAAAGTTTTGCAAATGACACTCTTTTTTGTGGAACGGAAGGAGTACTTGGGTAGCTATTGGAAGGAGTTTTCTTATCTAAAATTTTCTTTTTGCAGTTAGTCGGTCTACACTGAAACGTGTATGTAGAAATTATGGCATCTTTAGGTGGCCATCTTGCAGGAGAAACAAGCGGAACGGCTTACCCTTACCCTCCAACCTCAGGCGTGGAATTGAATTTTCTCGACTTGAGGTACCAGTTCCAGAATCCAGTAGGAGAGAATCTGTGTATTCTGACATTCCTCCCTTGCAAGTCACAACTTCTGTTGCTCATACAATCCCAGACACCGCAGTAATGCAAGATGTGAACAACATGACCATAAAAGCAACATATAATGGTCTTGTTATAAAGTTTCAAGATGACGAGGGTGAATGGATTTTAATCGCCTGTGACGAGGACGTGTAGGAATGTATGGGTAGTTCAAGATCATTAAAGAAGACAACAATCAGAATGGTGATTGAACAGGCAATTACAAATTAAGCGCCTTGAATCCCAGTTTTAATGCATTCATGACTTGATGTCTATACCGTACTAGTCTCAATCTTTCTATTTTTGGGTCCTCTAATTTCTGTGTATATAAAAGTCTCGTGTTGTGGAATGAAAATAGTAACAGATACACTAATTCTGGTGCGACTTCTTCCCATGAATATTTGAAGGGCACATTGGAAAAGGAAGGAAAAATAAATAACTGTAAAAGCGGGAAAAAAGAAAAACTATCTTGAGAAAAATAAATTTAGTTAGCTACACCTCTTAAAATTACTAATATCTTAGAGAAAGGAGTGAATAAAACAATAAATAAGCACAAGTTCCGTATCTCACGATTATCCAACACAAAATTGTAATTCCAATGTGTCATGCTCTAAATGTTGTTTTTTCCCCCCAAGAAATGTCACATGCCAAATTGGTTCCACTATATAATATGTTCTAAATATATGTGATCGAAAATATTTTCTAATCTGCTTCAGCATTAACCGCCAATGCTAAGATTCAAACCCAACGTTCTGTACAAACGTTTATATTCATCTTCATCCTCCGGCATAAGTAACTACCTTAACAATCACATCAACTTCTTTCTCTCAAACCAAATCCCAGACCTCCAATCTCTTCTACAATCCCACGCTTATATTATCACATCCGGTCATACAAACAACATCTTCATAGCTTCGAAGCTCATCTCTCTCTATGCTTCTTTTAACAATCCCAACTCCTCGACCCAAGTGTTTGATTCTGTTAAATTTAAGGACCCATTTCTTTGGAACTCAGTTATTAAAGCTCATTTTTCTAATGGATTATATTCGCAAGCTTTTGAATTTTATACCCAAATGCGGGTATCAAATACTTTGCCTAATCAATTTACCATCCCTATGGTAGTTTCAATATGTGCTGAGCTTAAGTTGCTAATTTATGGTATGAATATTCATGGGTTGGTGTCAAAAATTAATCTTTTTGAGAGTAATTCAGCTCTGGGGTCTTCTTTTGTGTATATGTATTCAAAATGTGGTTGTATGGACAATGCAGCTTTTCTGTTTGATGAAATGTCTATGAAGGATGTGGTTTCTTGGACTGCACTTGTAATTGGGTATGTGCAGAATGATGATAGTGAAGAAGGGTTGAAGTTGCTTTGTGAGATGCATAAGGTTGGTGGTAACGAGGAGAGACCGAATTTTAGAACATTGGAAGGTGGGTTTCAAGCTTGTGGGAAATTAGGGGCAGTGTTAGAAGGTAGATGCTTACATGGGTTGGCTGTAAAAACTGGAATTGAGTGTTCTCAAGTTGTTCAGTCTTCTATTTTTTTCATGTATTCTAAATGTGGGACTCGTGAAGATTCTTATCTTTCATTTTGTGAAGTCCCTAATAAGGATCTCCTGTCATGGACATCAATTATTGGTGTCTATGCAAAATCAGGGAGTATTACTGAATGCTTAAGTATGTTTTCGGAAATGCAGAATGCTGGTATACATCCTGATGGGATGTTTATTAGCTGTATGCTTTCAGGTTTTGGTAACTCCATGAATGTAATTGAAGGAAAGGCCTTCCATGGTTTTATCATAAGGGAAAATTATGAAAATGGTCAAATGGTCCATAATGCATTACTGTCTATGTATTGTAAGTTCGGGCTCGTAGTTTGTGCTGAGCAGTTTTTTGATCGAGTGCCAAAAAGAGATAAGGAGGTGTGGAATGTGATGTTGCTGGGTTATGCTAAGGCAAGACTTCCAGCCAAATGCATAAAATTGTTTCGAGAAATGCAACATGTAGGCATTGAATCTGATTCAAACACTTTGATAGCTGTTATTTCTTCTTGTGCTGAGCTGCGAGCAGTCCATCAATGCCAGTCTTTTCACTGCTACGTGATAAAGAATTCGATGCATGAGAATGTCTCGGTTGCCAATTCCCTCATAGACATGTACGGTAAAGTTGGGCACTTGACCAAAGCATGGAGAATTTTTTGTAGAACTCAGAGGGATACTGTCACATGGAACTCATTGATCTCTTCTCACGCTTATTCTGGGCATTATGCTGACAGTTTATGCCTATTTGATCAAATGGTTTTAGAAGGCATAAAGCCTAGCTCAGCAACATTGATAATCGTGTTGTCTGCTTGTTCTCATATTGCATCTTTGGAGAAAGGAGAACAGGTTCATAATTACATCAAGGAAGAGAGTTTGGAATTAAACCTATCTCTAGCTACTGCATTAGTAGATATGTATGCCAAGTGTGGACAGCTTGGAAGATCAAGAGACATATTTAACTCGATTAAAGAAAAGGATGTTGTTTCCTGGAATGTGATGCTCTCGGGATATGGAATGCACGGAGATGCCAGATCTGCGATAGAGCTTTTACAACAGATGGAGCAGTCTGATGTTAGACCAAATGAACTCACCTTTCTTGCTATTCTCATAGCATGTACTCATGCTGGGCTTGTTGAAGAAGGGAAAAGTTTTTTTGGTAGAATGAGTGATTGTTCTCTCAAACCTACATTAAAGCACTATACATGTATGGTAGATCTTCTTGGTCGGTCAGGTAATTTGCACGAGGCTGAAGCTCTGGCCCTGTCTATGCCTGTTGCTGCTGATGGGGGTTTGTGGGGTGCTTTGTTAAGTGCGTGTAAAATTCACAATAATCCCGAGATGGGTATAAGGATTGCGAAATATGCTATTGAATCTGACCCAGAAAATGATGGGTACTATATAATAATTTCAGACCTCTACAGTTTTATAGGTATGCCCGAGGAGGCAGAAAGGGTGAGAACGATCATGAAAAAGAGGGGAGTGAAGAAGACAGCTGGTTGGAGTACAGTGTAAGTAATGTAGAAAAGAGCATCTCTACCTCCACTGCTATTGTGTGGTGATATGCAAACAGCCATCTCAAAGGGACAAACTTCACGAGGCCTCTAGCTTATCAGTACCCCGTTATGTTGCATTACTGGACATCTTATCTTTAGAGCAACTATTTTGAGTTTTCAAGGTCTTAAAATTTACATATAGGAATGAACATCTTGTTGAGCTGACAAAAAAGAAAAAAAGAACTAGCATCTGGATGATCAATGTTTAAGGAATCTAAAATGGAGAATTTAGAAGCAATGATTTTTATTGTAAGATATTCTTGTCGGAGCACATGCCTGAAAAAATTTGAGAAGGATTCCAGTCTCATGTCTTGTGGATAGTGCTAGGAACTAAGGAAGCAGCTAAGATGGCTTGTCCAGGAACATTTTCAAGTTTGTCAATTTTCAGCATTGAGATTAAAAGTTGATGTTGTGAAGTAGTCCTTCAAGATCTAAAAACCTCCGGAAGGGATTATGAATCACGAGCTTTGGAAAGACGGAGAAATTCAGATATCAGATGCTGCAGTGCACCCTGTTTGCTTTGGGAAATCTTAAATCCTGAAATCGGGCAAGAGTACCAGTTCTTCCATGGCAAGGTGCCTTAGTGATGAACAAGATCAAATGGTCATGTATACGAATGAACAGGTTCTGGTACACTAAGTTATTTTGTAGGAAGCTCTCTCTTACTAGTCCAGGGAATCCTCAACATCATACAGATATCAAAGGAGTTCAGAATCTTCTCAAAAATTATTATTATTATTATTATTATTATTATTATTCAAGTACTGACTCTCCTTCATATATTCAGCTTGGAGTTTAATTTTAGTTTGATAGAAGTTTAATAAACTTGTAATTGTCCTTTGCTTTGTTTTGTTAGTGTGCGTGTGTTGGTCTGCCCTTTTCTTTATTTGATTCAACTAAATTCTTTTACTTATAGCAAATAAAGGATAAGAAGAAAAAAGAAAGTACCAATTATTCTCTCCGTCCCATAATATATGACGTGATTTTATTTTTTTCAAATTATTTGACGTTTTATATAATTTAAGAGAATTAGTCACAATCTTTTCAAAATTACCCCTCATGAGAAAATGTTACAATTATTTCCTTAATTCTTGTGCATAATTTTAAAAAGTCATATATTATGGAATGGGGGAGTAATACTTTTATAAAAAGGAAACTGATAAATTCACAACAAAAAATTATATTTTTATATGAAAACAGTCGTTATAGATTCTATAACGATAATTTTCACCGTTGCTATACATCTATAACGACACTTTTCATGACTATTGCTCCGACATGGCGCTGGGGGCTCGGGGGTGAAACCCCCTTAGCAATTGGGGGGACTTTGTTCATGTAAAACCGGATATTCTTTTGGTTCCTCCTTATCGGAGAGCTTAAATGTATTCTCCTATTACAAATGCCAAAATAATTAAATAAACACTAATTCAGTAGCTGAGGGCTTGCTGTCTTAAAGCATGCAACCTCCTGGCAGGAGCTTTTCAGAGAATTACTTCTTCACAATAGAGTATTACTACATGAAAGTTATATGTCCAAAAACTTTGACCCTTCCTTCTAAATTGGGGGTGCTCGGGGCACCTCATATTGTCATTTCTTCGTTGTTGATTCCCGTTAGGCCGAAGTGTTTGGCATTTCGTTCTCCGTGCCCGCTCACGCTTCGTGACCTGGTCTGTAGATAGTACTTAAAACATTAATAAAAAAGGCATTCAAAAAGTATTGAGAAAATATAACTTCCTTACGAAAATATGTTTAAGAGAAAGTCTTACTACCTATATTCCTTTTTAATTCATGTTTTAAAGTTGTGTATATAAATTAAGAATTACAATTAATATTTGTCTGATTGACTAATTTAAATATAAAAAAGAGATAAATAAATTAGGCCTTAATCATAAAGGATAAAATGAGAAATTAACAATAAAGAAAAAAGGAACAAAATCTCTTTTTAAAAAGACAAATAAAAAGAAATCATGTAGTATTTGAGAATTAAAATTAAGTAATACTCATTGTATAGTTACAAACTGAAAAAAATAATAATAATTGGAGATATTTAGATCAAAATATTTTTTTCTAAAATTAGGTAATCAACCCAGATTTCTCTGTATTATGTAATGTTTACTGACTTTCCCCTTGTCGTCTTCCATAGCTGGCCTCAGTCGAACCTACCAAAGACAAATCTCTCCGCTTACATTCAAACATGCCAGGACTCCTCTACCCCCAAACCACATTTTTTGTAACTCCCTTTTCCTCAACATTTTCCCCCTGATTCTCACACTTTCCACCATTAAAGCAAATACCCAAAACACAAAAAGTCCTTCTGGCCACAATTTTTGTCACTAAACCCGAATCAAGTAATCAGCCGTCTCTTCAATGGCCAAGTGCTTCAGCTTCACATCATCCCGAGACTGGTGCTATAAATACTCTTTCACCTATGCCGGCCTCAAATCCTCCACCACTGACCTCAACGACGGCTCCGTCATTCACTGCTGGATACCCAAAAAGCACAAACCCAATAAACCCACCTTAGTTCTTATCCATGGAATTGGGGCAAATGCAATGTGGCAGTGGAACGATTTTATCTCTCCTTTAGTAGCAAAATTCAATGTCTACGTGCCGGACTTGGTGTTTTTCGGGGAATCTTACACGACCCGGCCTGACCGGACGGAGGCGTTCCAGGCCCAGTGCGTGATGAGGGCGATGGAGGCTCATGGAGTTCGGAGAATGAATATTGTGGGGCTGAGCTATGGTGGTTTTGTGGGGTATAGGTTGGCAGAGCAATTCCCGGAGGCGGTGGAGAAGATAGTGATTGGTTGTGCTGGAGTTTGTTTGGAGGAGAAGGATATGGATGAAGGTCTGTTTAAAGTGAAGAGTGTGGAGGAGGCTATGGATCTTTTGTTAGCTCAGACCCCGGAGAAGTTGAGGGAGCTTATGAGGCTTTCTTTTTACAAGCCTATTCAGCATTTGCCTTCTTGTTTTCTATCTGATTTCATTAATGTAAGTTTCTGGACTTGCAGTTATTCTGCTTTCACTGTTCATTTATTGTGAATTTGGTGTAGGATTACAATTTCAGAGGTGCACATTTTGAAATTTTTATGACTGAAATGATGATCATTTAACTAGAATCCATAAATTTGTGGTTTTGGCTTTTGGTTGAATTTGCAGATGAGATAAATATCGATTTGGTTAGTATCCTCTAAATTTAGATGCTTCTGTATTGCTTAATATGTGAATTTGTGGACTTGGGGAAACCTCATCACACACACTGGTCATATTATTAGTGGTTTTATTCTTAATTTGATGTATTAAGTTTTGACTATAGCTCCAACTTGGTAAAATTTCTCATGTTATGGAAAAGCTTGCTTCTTGTTTTTTGGATTGACCAGATAAGGCTAAAGCATGCATAATTTGACTTGTTCACAAGACTCTTTAACCTCATCATTCCATATTCTTTCGTCGATCACCAAATGACCTTTTGTAGTTAGTTTACCCATGTTATATTTTCCAATGCTTGAAGTTTTCCTTCTGGAAAGCCACATTTTGAATTTGTAATGTTGCTTAGTCATCTGCTTTTCAGAATAGAGTTGCTACTCTTACAGCCCCTCTCCCATCTAATGCTTCTGATCTGATGGTATGCATTGATCAGTAAAACAGAGGACCTGGATGGTCCTCTATCTTTTTCTCGACAAGAGAGAGTTCAGAAATAAGTGAAGCAAAAGATCTATTTCATTCCATGAGCTTCTCGATTACAATAGAAGGATTCTTATAAAGCAATGGAAACAACTCGGCTGCTTCCTCCTAACAGACTTTCCAGCCAAAATGCTATTATAACAATTTATTTAGGAAATGACTATAATACCCCTTCTTAACAGAATTAACTACTAATCCCTGCTACCAATTAACCCTGTTCTTACATTCCCTTCCCCTTCAAAGAACCCTTGTCCTCAAGGGTGAAAATGGAGAAATTTTTGATGCAGCTATTGGTTTCTGCAAATCAATTGTGATGATATAATGTGTGAGTAGATGATTGGGAGTGTATGTGTGCTGAAATAAGTGGAAGAAGAAAGGCGTGAGTTTAATATTCAACCAAACCTTAAGAAAACACAGAAACTTTTGGCCTTCTTATGATTGCCCATACTTGATTTTCTGGTAGTTTTATCTGGACATATCAAATGTAGAAAGGGTATTAACCTAACAATATGGGGTGCTAATTTGAATTTATAGTACTCCAGGAAGAAATATATGTGCTCTATGATTTAAAGTTCATTTTTCCTATCTCAAGGAATGGCGGCCCATGATCCCAATCTCCTGGGAGGAAGCCTTGTTGTATGAACGATAATGGTCATTAGCTAATTTTCAAATTAAGCAAAAGTTGAAACAAATGTAATAGGACTGTATCTTGCTTCTGGTTCGGTTCTATAAAGACGCATGTTTTTAAATAGCACACTGGACTTTGTAATCCAATTTAAGGTTCAATCGTGAATGCTAATTATCGCAACGCTTTCTTTGAGTGCACATCATTCTTGTCATATAAATGAAGAGTATCAAATACAAGGTATGCTGCAAGTATAGTGTTAATATCAAACCGAGTAGTGTTTAATTTCGGAGCGAGACAATTAACTATCTTTGTAAACTCAATTGCAATTCAGAGGCTCTAAATTTAGCTAAGACGTCAGTATTTCGTTTGGGGTCTAGCTTTGTTGAGCTACTTGTTTTTGTTTTCATCTGATAATAAGATGATATTGGTCAATGTCACTTGTTAATCACTGCGAGGAAGTTGGAAAGTTCTAATGCTATCTCAGCTGAAGATAATTTCCGAAATTTGTTTGTTTTGCTAGGTGATGTGTACAGAAAACCTTCAAGAAAGAAGAGAGCTCATTCAAGCATTACACAAGGATAGGAAACTATCTGATCTTCCTAAGATTACTCAGGTTCCTACATAATCATAAATACACATATTTTCTGGTCCCTGGCACTAAAGTTGGTGCCATGTTCAACATTTTTTCATCCTGTTTAGCTTGTTCGACGACACGATGTTTCCTTGATGCAGCCAACACTAATCATCTGGGGAGAAGAAGATCAGGTATTCCCAGTGGAATTGGCACACAGATTAAAAAGGTAAACATGAGCAAAATTTTACTTTTTACATGTGTAAAATCCCATTTATTCTCTTCCAGTTGCCAAGTGTTAGAGCAAAGGGAAAAAGCAAATCTGAATGTGTTGGATTAGAAATGTTGTTATATCTTAGTTTTAGCATCTGCATATTTGTTTACATTTTGTATTCTTTTGTATTATTATTATACAGGCATTTAGGAAGTAATGCACAACTAGTACTCATAAAGAAAGTAGGGCATGCAATTAACATGGAGAAACCCAAAGAGCTGTACAAACACTTGAAGTCATTTCTTATTGATCCTCTTCCATGTCCTAAGCACGAGCAAGGTAGACTAGTCATCAATTAGGTTTTCAGGGGCTGCCGGTTTACATTTGTTGAATTTGGGTGCCTGCTGTGCTGCTGTATAATGAATGGTGGTATGTGTGAAATGCTCATTATTGAGATGGCGTATTATTGTGTAATAAATCTTCATCATGACGAATATTGGTTTGAGAGAGTTGCAAAAAGATGATGTAATTACCAGTTGTTGTAGATGAGTATGTTTTATCTCAAGGACAGGTCAAATATCATCCCAGTATCACTTAATTTTATTGCAAATTTGGAACATAGTAAGCCTTCTATTTATGGAAAGGGTCTTTCATTTTGATTTTCACAAAAAAGAAAAAAATTTAGATTTTAATTTCATCAATCTCTCTCTCTCTCTCTATCTCTCTCTCTCTCTAACGCACTGAAGAAGACGAAGGTTGGAGTAAAATGAATATTACATACAATGACAAGAAAAAAATTAAAATAAATAAAGTTTAATGACCAGGAAAAAAATAAATATAAATAAAGTTTTGTTACCAAAAGCAGATCAGTCCTTCTACGCCGACCGGCGTTTACCGACCGGGGTAGTGACCGGCCGGGAATTTTTTTTTTTTTTGCTTTTGATTACAAAATAATTAATGTGATTTATTGGAACTGAAATTTTTATAAAATGCAGTGATTTAGGCGTCCGTTTGGATACACTTAACAAACAGGGTTGTACAGACTGTATAACCTGTTTGTTACGTGTATCCAAACGGACGCCTAAATCACTGTATTTTATAAAAATTTCAGTTCCAATAAATCATATTAATTATTTTGTAATCAAAAGCAAAAAAAAAAAAAAAAAAAAAATTTCCGGCAGGTCACTACCCCGGTCGGAAAAAACCGGTCCCCCTAGACTTTTTCAAAGCAGATTGAAAAAGGTTCCGACCTGCCGGATTCGAACCAGCGACCTAAGGATTGCTGATTTAACCAACTACAGTCCTCCGCTCTACCAACTGAGCTAAGGTCGGAAGTGCAAGTTTTCTGAAGCTGAAATGATGATGACATCTTTGTCAATCATTTTTTTTAGTGAGAACATTAATAATATTTATAATCTAGAATGAGCTGGAATAAGAACTTTTACGTACGGACGGACGGAGGGAGGGTTCTACTCATCATCTCCATTACACTTGTTTTAATTGTATCAATTCCATAAATATTCAATAAAAACTACACACAAAGTGTTGGGCCAGAAACATATCATACAAAAATCTTGAGGCCGGGCGAGTGAGTGATGTAGATTCTTCTGTCTAGACTCAATCAATCTCAAGATGTAATCAATCCCACGAATTCTCTAATTCACTGGATCTTCACTAGCATAATAAATTAAATCAAGAGTCACTTCACTTGTGAATCAGATTGATTCCAGTTTCACCTCTAAACTCAAACCCTTGCCAAAGCTCTGCAACTGTGTTAGAGTTGGTGCCAATATTAACCATAAAGCCAGCCCACATGCCACCACCTTCAATTAAACAAACAAAGCGTGTGCAACTTTACATATACCTCTCCAACTACAAATGATGGGAAAAAAAATAAAAAGATGGGGTGAGAGAGGCTCGAACTCTCGACCTCAGGATTACTCTCAGATAAGCTATGAGACCTACGCGCTAGCCAACTGCGCCACCACCCCAATTGGTGTCATGGACAAGGACACCTAATTTCACATATCCAAATCTTAGCCGTTGTTTCTGTGTATTTTATTACTCGGGTTGTGGCGGTACTAAACTACACTTGTACGCAGTACGCTTGATAAAAAAAGAGTAGACACACAAGCGGAGTCAAAGTCCAAACCTCAACAAACAAAAGGGAACACACATGCCAATGAACCATACCTCTTGGCTCAACTCGGAGCTGACAACAAGCATACGAGGCACGGACAGCAGCATTTTCAGCTGCCTTGTTATTGTCTGGTGGTCGCAACAAAAAAATGTCAATCCAAGGAGTTTTATTAATCTCTAATTAAATTGGCCGGAGTTATTTTGTAATATTAAGTTGCATAAAAATGAATGTTCAGTACAAAGATGAGTTCGAATAGCTTGTATGTTTAAATTTAGGCATTCATGAACTGCTCTTCAGCATATAAATAAATACTCCATAAATGATTCAAATTTGAAAAACATAACCTTGGCTCACTTAAAAGATCGAGTCAAACTCCAACTCAAACTCATTATTTTCGACTTAAACTCGTTTACAGCTTTAGGGAGGGAAGGGAGTAAACAATCCAAACTAAAGTTCATTAAATTGGCTCTGCCAAAAATATAAATTTGAAATGAAATATTCCTATTTGTTTCTTGATTTAACGCAACACAAAACTAAAACAAACAATAAATTCATTGCGAATATTCTTTTTGACAGTAATTAATCAATCAATCCATCATTTTACTAAATTTATTTTACTGGTACTCGTGTACCTCCAAAGTGGGGCATTCAAAAAATAAAAAGTTACAACAACGGCAAATGTACCTACAGAATATGGCCATAAGTTAATCATTCCTCGGCTGGAGAGCTTCTTCAATGAGTCTATCAAAGTTAGAATAGGAAGAACCTCCAACACTGGTAGCTTCTTCTGCCATTTTCTTCCATTCAAGTGCTTTTTTCTTCAATTGTTTCCCCTTATCACCTTCCATCATTTCCTTAACAAGCGCTTCAATTTCGTCGCGCTTTACATCATGATTAACCTCTACTCCAATTCCCCACTGGTCAGTGCAGCTATAGCGACAATTAGTTTGTTGTTCCGCGAAAAATGGCCAGCAAATTATAGGCACCCCTGCACATATAGTTTCCAGTGTAGAATTCCACCCACAATGGGTTAGATAAACACCAATAGATGAATGTGAAAGTACTTGATCTTGTTGGCACCAACTTGTTAACAAACTTCTATCTTTCGTCGCTTCCAGAAAATCTTCGGATAATATTGCCGAATCACCCATTATAATATTATCTCGAACTATCCATAAAAATGGGTGTTTACTATTCGCAAGTCCCCATGCAAATTCTTTCAGGTGGTGGTCAGTCATTTTGGTTATACTCCCATAATTTACATAGACTACCGAATTTGGCTCTCTTTTGTCTAGCCATTCGAGACATTTTGTGTCTTCTATCCATAAGCTCGGCCTAAATGATTGTAGCTGGCTTTCTGGGATGCCCTTACTTAGCAAGGGAATAGGGCCTACAGTGTAAATGTGAGGGAACATGGAGGAAATTGCTTGCAAAACTTCATGCTCGAAAGCGTCGAAAGTGTTAAAGATCAATGCAGAAGCTTTTAAGCAGTTTTGTACTTCCTCTCTTAAGAAATTGAATGAAATATCGTTAGGATCTGTTGTTTGAACAAACGAGGGGATATCCTTGAGCCGGATGTTTCTCATGCCGGGTATCCAATCTACCTTTGCATCAAGAGAACCATCACTCCTAAAGCTTTGATCTGGCACCATAAAAGGCCAAAACCTCAAGTTAATATAGAATAAATAATGCAGCATTAGACGAACCAGGTTAGTATTGTAACATGAAACAAATTGCAAAAGTGTGGCAAGATTACGTAAGGTCACTACGGTTAGTATTGTAACATGAAACAAATTGCAAAAGAGTGGCAAGATTACATAAGGTCACTACGCCAGCGACTCAGAGAAGTTCAACAATTCCGAACCTATTCTATAACTTGTTGAATCATTAAGTTAGACTCAAATTTGACTCAACAATGAATAAGTATCACTATAAGTTTAGAGGTTTGCTTGCTATTAGCTTAATAACCAAATTAAACAGGCCAAATTTGAGCTTCAATTTAGGCGTGAACAAAATTTTGCAAACATGGCTCTTTATATACCCAGTGAAGGCAAGAGAAACAATGAATACAAGCCTCCAAAACTAATTGAATTAGTGTAATAGCTGATAATGTTATATTAAAAGTATGAGAATTTTGTTTTCAAATGTAGGACTTCATATTTTAAATGCGCCCTCAGTGTGTGGCTTGATCTTTTAGACAGTCACATGGGCACATAGCATGCTCTAGTACTGTGCAAGCAATGGGTTTTGGTTTCTGCCTCAGGAATATAACTAAAGTTACAAGAGATAATTCATTTACAACTTTTTTTCTTACCAAGGAATTTATAACTTGACAACAATTAGCAAAAAAGAAAAAAAAAAGTTTACAAGGGGCATACTCCAAAAATAAGCATGCAATTATGAAAAAAGCCTATACATAAAGTAACACATATATACCAAACATACTATGCAACAGGATGCACGTTTGAGACAAAATTCATTTACAACTTCTATATTAAATAGGATATACCCAATCTTATCTACACTTTAAATACAAACAAATAGATTCCAACCGATTATGAGATTTATTTCGTCATAACTGGCCATCATATAGGATAAAGTTTTGTATGTGTGTGCGCGTGGATACCCGTTGTGTAAGCAGGGGCAGCGTCATGGCCTTGTTAATTTGGAAAGACAGCCTTTACCAAGCTTGTGAACTTATACTAGTATTTTAGTAAGTAAAAGTTAAATGGCCTCAAATAACTCTTTAACTTTGTCCTTTTTCCTCTCCCTCTTTCCCCCTCTTCTCAAATGCCCGTATAGTTGTAAATGTGGGTTGTTTCCCTTTTACCCTTTTTCTCTCTTTTTTATTTTTATTCTTCTACAATTTTGCTGAGATAATATTCTGCTTTTCTAGCTAATTTGCCCAAAATTTCAAGCATGTCAAAATTAAAATTCTAGCTACTACTAATAGTACATCAGTCCCACAAAAGTAGTCTTATTTTGTGATAGGTGTATAGTTTTGTTTCATGTATACTAGTGTGAGTAAGGAAACCGTACCTTACTAGTGTTAGGGTTTCGTGTTGGCCAATGAGGACAGAAATCTACAAAGACGTGGCAGAACTCTTAGGATTCAAGAGTCTTCTTCAATGTCTTCAGTTCAGAGAGAATCAAAAGGTCCTTTCTATTGAAATGAAAGGAGATATTTATAGAGTTTTCTAAGAAAATGGTCACGTGTCACACATGTCTTGTCTTGTGCTAGGCATGAGATTTCAAAAGAAATTCCAAAAATAGCCTTAATTACTTGAGTAATGCCTTCCTTCTAGACATCAATTCAATACTTCAATCAATTCCCAAAATAATTCTCAAAATGAGTCGCCTCCACGACCTTCTACCTCGACCTTCTACCTCGAAACACGTGAAGGCTTATTCCAATTTATTTAATTCTTTAGATCACATGTCAACCCTAATTTATATTTGGGCTTACAACTAGTATAACTGAATCTTTGGAACAAAATTTTTTTCGGGACAAAGGGAGTAAAAAGGAAGACAAAAATATATTTAATACAGGAATGAATTAGCCTTAGATGGGGAAATACCTTTGAATGGAAAAATGCCTCTTTTGATGAGTTCCGGGTACTGAAAATACCCCATAAAACCACAAGCCGATGCCGTCCAAAACTGCACAACCGGAATCCCAAATTCAATACCAGCCTTGATAGTGAACCCCATCACTCCATCTGCTATTATGCTTGTAATCGCCGGAACCTCAGCCGTTGACTTTAGCTTAATTAACAGATCTCGAAACGGAGCCAAACAAGTCTTTGGAACGGATTCAAACACGGCTACAGGGAAATGAGATTTAGAAGGGTCGATCCGCGGCAATCCCTCCGGTATGGTCTCGAACCGGAAATCGGTAAAACCCGCAACCCATTCGGGTCCTTTGGACCGGATTAAGCGCCTCTGGTTGTGTTCAGAATTGACGAAGGTGATGTGAAATCCTCTGGAGTGAAGAAGCTTGGCTAGTTGCATCATGGGGATTATATGGCCTTGTGCTGGAAAAGGAACGCATACTATATGGGGTTTTTGAGCTGAATTTGAATTCATGACTACTGGAATTGGAAATTCTTCCATTTTCTGCTTTCAATTTGGAACTCAAAGTTTCTCTTCTAGTTGTGGATCTGTATTTCAGTTCATTGGTACTAGTTTAATTTAGTTTTGCAAAGTTATTGGCAGAGGACCAAAATGATGACTTTTTGACCTTTGGGGTCATTGCATGACCAGTTTTGGAATCTACTGCACGGAACCTCCAATAGCAAGGGTAATGTTTGGTTTTGATTAATTAATTAATACCATAATATATATTTTGGAGAATTATATATATTGTTAATGTTTATATCCAACAAATATTAATGATATTTTTTTGATTAAATGTGTAATAAATGAAACTTTTTAATAATTTATATCAATCAATACAATAATAAGATTCACGTATTTTTATTATTCCACAACAACAATATTATTTAGAAATTTTGTGAAAATAAAAAGAGTAATACTCACTAATAAGTACTGTCTCGTCCTTTAATAATTATAATATAAAATTCACACAATTTAACGAAATTAAAAGAGATCAAAAAAATATAAAATAGGTATTTATTTTGTTTATAATAGATTTTATGCAAATACACTAATAAATATTTATCCTTTTTATACTTAATAAATCATATTTTAATATACTTTTGAAGATAAGTTGGTCTATAGACTTATTTTGTATTTAAGTTGTATATTTTTATGGATAAAATATTCTATATTTTAAAACATAGCGTCTCTTTTTTTATTTTTTAACTCAATCACGTTAAACAATAAAAAGAGGGAATTGTTAAATCTATAATATTTTTTGTTATTTTTATAATAAAAGTGTCGTTATAGATATATAGCGACAGTAAAAACTGTTGCTATATGATCTATAGCGATATTTTTATTATAGAAATAATATTTTCTGTCGTGTATTTAAGAATTTTCTAAAAAGAAACGGAAAAGTATTCATATCAGAGTGTCAATCCGTACACATGGCATGGTGATTATTTTGACTCACGGAGAATAAAATTAGAAAATTTTGTAATTGTAGTTGTTTTCAAATTATTTTTTCATAATTATCTTTGCTTCAAAAAAATATAGAAGCAAAATATATTTTAGTAACAAAAACATAGAAATACCCAAAAGTTAATTTTAATTTTGACAAAATGTGGAGTTATTCATGTAATGTGCCGGCTTAAGTTTTTTTTTTTTTTTTTAACTCTTTTTCTTTAAATATTAGTAAAATTTATTTACCAGAAATAAAACAGAATAACATACAAAAATTATAAGAGGGTAATAATTGTTTATTCAATCAAAATAATGATTAGAACATGGTGGACACAAATACCCTCAGACTTAGCTATTACTCCCTCCGTTCCTAAAAGATTATCGTTTTAGTAGAAAAAATTTGTCGTTTACAACTTTCGAGGAGAATAAATTATTTATTTTCCTATATTACCCCTATCTTTTCTTATTGTCCCAAGAAATTTCTCCCTTGTATTAATAGTTTTCAATTTACCATAAAGGGGTAGTGATGAAATTTTAAATAAATTTTACTTAGTAAATGATACTTTCTTAATCCATATGCCAAAATCTTAAACGACAATCTTTTAGGAACGGAGGTAGTATATAATTGTTGAGAGGGGTAAAAATGACATATAAACTCACTAAAATGATAAAAATAACAGTTGGGCCTAGTTTCCCATAATTTTTAGCCTGGTTTTCAAGGTTTTTTATGACTACTTCAGGATTTTATCCCTTTTAGGCCCATGTCAGGCGTTGTTGGGCCAGTCCTGTCTTCAAGAAAATATCTCGTACAGGAATATTTCAAGTCCCATTACAATCAATTTTACCAAAAAAAGGTTTAACAAATAATATAAAAAAAATAGTGATTAATTGGTAAGTAAAATACAAATATTCTTTTAATTATAATAATTGTGTGATACTTGAGAAAATGTTAAAAACATTTATTCATAGGTTCAATAATTCACAAAGAATTCAAACATAATTTATTATGAATTTATTCAGCATACGTAATATTAAGATATTGTGTGTATTTGGTGATTATACATCGAGAGAGATCGACATTAAGTTCATAAAAATACAATTGTACAATGTTATTATTTTGAAAAAATGAAGTAAAGAATAGGAAAAAACCCTCATATTTCTTAACTAAAAATTTCTTAACTAAAAAGATTACAATTCAGCAGCATAGCCATATCCCATTATGCAACCAACTCTCCCACAAACCAAACCACATTAATGACGTACAACAAATTAAAATGCCCCCATTGTTCAACCTTCATAATGAAGAGCCTCCTTAATGAACCTATCAAAGTTTTGATAAGATGATCCCCCAACATTAGTAGCTTCTTCTGCCAACATTTTCCACTCCTTTGCCTTCCTCCTCAGTTCCTTCCCTTTCTCTCCTCCCATCATCTCCTTCACAAGCAACTCAACTTCCTCCCTTCTAACATCCTCATTAACCTCCATTCCAATCCCCCACTCCGTACACGAATATCGACAATTCGTCTGCTGATCGGAGAAAAAAGGCCAGCCAATCACCGGAACACCTTCACACACAGTTTCCATCATCGAATTCCACCCACAATGCGTTAAAAACGCCCCAACAGCCGGGTGTGCCAAAACTTGATCTTGCGCGCACCAAGTCGCTAACATGCCTATTTCCTTAGTCTCCTCCAAAAATTCTCGGGGCAAACTGGCCGAATCAGAATCCCCCGTTACAATATCAGGTCGAACAATCCATAAAAAGGGGTGCTTACTATTTGCAATTCCCCATGCAAATTCTATCAAATGTTGCTCAGTCATTGTTGTGATGCTACCATAATTAATATACAGAACCGAGTCCTTCTCCTTTTTGTCTAGCCATTCTAGACATTTTGAGTCCGGTTTCCATAAACTTGAATTGAGTGAATTTACTGGGCTTTCTGGTACATGGCGGCCTAGCAGTGGAAGTGGACCGATTGTGTAAATGTTGCGATAATTGAATTTGGATGCGTATGCTTGCAACACTTGGTGTTCAAATGCATCAAAAGTGTTGAAAATTATGGCTGGCGCTTTTAGGCAATTCTGTGCTTCTTCTCCAATGAAATCGAACATGATGTCGTTAGGGTCGGTCGTTCTGATGAAACTTGGAACGTCTTTGTATCGTATGTTTTTCATTCCGGCGATCCAATCGATAGGTTTATCGAGTGTGCCATCTGTGAGATAGTTGTCATCTGGAGGGCATGGAAATAAAATGCATCATTTTGTGATGAATAATGTAACGATTAAATATTACTAATATTTGAACCATACGTACTAGCCAGCTAGAGATATATAGCTGCTGAAATGTACTCCTATGTTATATGCATAAATCAGCCGGATAATTAATTCCCTATTTTTTGAGCAATCATAGATAAATGAAGTCCGAACTTCTTAATTAAAACATCCGACTAAATCCCACGAGAGTATGTTATGTGGAGTACTAAACATACATGCTTTGATATTCATAATTCAGATAAAACGTACCTTTGAAAGGGCAAATGCCCCTATTGATAAATTCACGATAGTGCAAGAAACACATCATGGCACACGCCGGAGAAGTCCAAAACTGAACCTCCGGAATTCCCATTTCCTCGGCAGCCTTTATCCCGAAACTCATCACTCCGTCAGATATTATGCACGTAACCCGAGGCAACTCCGGCGACGAGTTTAACTTCCCTAACAACTCTTTAAACGGAACCAAACAATTCTTTCGGGTGGAGTCACATAACTTAGGTATATCTTGCGTTGCGTCCCGGTCAGACGGCGGCAACCCGTCCGGTATGGCCTCGAAACGGAAGTCCGAGAAGCCCTTAACGGATTGGGGTCCTTTGGCCCGAACCAAGCGCTTGTGGTTGAATTCGGTGTTGACAAAGGTGATATGAAAGCCTCTTGAGTGAAGAAGCTTGGCTAGTCTCATCATAGGGGTTACATGGCCTTGTGAAGGGTATGGAATACATACTACATGAGGTTTTGGATTACCCATTATTATATATTAATTTTTGAAGGAAAAATACTTGATTTGTAGTTTGGACAAGTGCTGTGCAAGGCATTGATAAACTGATATATATATATTGATAAACTTAACCCTTTACGTAGGCTCGACATGCACTCCAATGGTCTTGCTAGACTTGCTTGTCTTTTTTTTATTTTTATATTAACACACACCACTCGTACACCCTTTATGTGGGCTCGACATGCACTCGAATGGTCTTGCTAGACTTGCTTATCTATTTTTTTTTCTTTTTTTATATTAATACACACCACTCACACACACTCCTCAGTATCACCAAAGATCGAACCCTTGTACTCGTATATTATCGGTTTTATCCGTGTTTGGTTTTATTGCTTAATGTTTTAATTTGTGTGGTTCAGTAATACTTCTGGAGTAATAATTCTCTCTTTTGTCTTTGTTTTGTTTATTTTTTTTAGGGTATACAAAATATATAAATAGAAAAAGAAAATAAGTGTCAATAGTCCTTAGACTAGAGAAATATTCTAAATTTTTGTATTTTCTGAATATATAGTTGTACTAATTAGTATAAAAAAAAATTATATTTCTTTATTCATAAAGTAATTTAGGAACAAACCCGTATAAACATATAATTTGTATGTCCTAATATCTAGGATCAATTTTAATTTTAAAGTCAATTTGATTTTTTTTTTAAATTCAAAACTAATATGAATTCATAATATTTTGGACAACACAAGTAAAATATTTTTAAATTAGCTATCTAAAATTACTACTATTAGTTTAAAAGATTTATGCTTTTCACAAGTTAAATAAGTCACATAATAATTTAATTCGAATTTAAAAATATTTTCAATTAACTTGGAAAAACAAAACTTAACTTTATATTTGAGGAAGGAGGTAGTATTTTATAGCCACAACTTTAAAAAAATGTCATGAATTGACTTGGGAATTATCTCCTCAGTCTCAGATTATAATGGATGGACGGAGTCTTCATTGATAGCATTCGGAAATACTACCTCCGTCCATAATAACTGTCGTTTTAGAAAGAAATTTTTTTCTCAATTTATTTGTCGTTTACAACTTTCTAGGAGAATAAATTATTTACTTTCCTATATTACCCCTACCTTCTCTCATTGTCCCAATAAATTTTTTTATTGTATTAATAGTTTTCAACTTCCCATAAAGGGATAGTGATGAAATTTCACACCAATTTTAATTAATAAATGATAGCACTAAATGACTTTCTTAATCCATGTGCATCAAGCTAAAGCGACAGTTATTATGGGATGAAGGGAATATTAATTCCAAAACAAAACCGTACTGACACGAAACGGAAACCAAAATGAAGTTTGATTAATTAAAATTTAATACGTAATTTAGTACTCCCTCCGTCCCAAATTAATTGCTCGGTTTTGACTTTTTTAAGTCAAATTGACTATTTTTAGAATTAATAATTAAGCATATATAAATATATTTCTAAAATTATAAAAATTAGGATTAGTAATAAATTGTATATACTTTCTTTTGGTTATAATCACTTCACCTATATTTTAGCAAAAATAGTAAAAATATTAGTTTTAAAAATGGTCAATTTGACTTTAAAAAGTCAAAACTGAGCCGTTAATTTGGGACGGAAGGAGTATCTATATTAGTTGGCATCTCTTCTTTTTTATATCATTAAAAAGGAAGGATGAAGTAATATATATAGGGTTTGTTTGATTATAAAAAAAATACTAATCATTTTATATAATTTTATAGGACTACTAAAATAAATTTAGATTTTTCTTTTTCTTTTTCTTTTTCTTTTTCTTTTTCTTTTTCTTTTATTTTTATTAATATATATACAAATTATACTTTATTACCCTTTTGAATAGGAGGGAGTATATATATATAGGGAAGGGAACTATTTACATGTATTTTTTATATTTTTACATGATATTCTCCCACATGAATATAAAGTATGTCTCCACCTTCATATGAAAAAAAATTATATAAAAATATTAAAAACATGTATAAAAATAGTGCTACCCTTATATATATTTTGAAAGGAGGTACTAATAAAGTAATAATGGAAATAGCAAGACGGAGTATCACAAAAGTATGCTAAGGCCAACCATAATTCTGCATTATGTAGGAAGTACTGCTCTATGGCCTGTGCAAACATACATATTGAGTATTGACAAACCCATTCTGTGGAAAGCCTATATAGTTTATTCGTTTCTCAATTTTAATAATATATATTTTTTTAAAAAAATAAGTATATAGTATGAATATATCCTTAATATACACCTGTCATGCATTTTAAAAAATGATGTTAAATTTAAAGATATTGCAATATTTTGGTGTATTTTAAATAATTATTGATGTGTGACATTTTATAATACCATTAACAAAAACAAGATTTTTTATGAAACAATTTTTTTGTAAATCGGATTACTTGAAGAAAAGGAAGCACATAGTTACATATACTATATTGTGAGGAAAAATAAGTATATATTAAGAATGTTTATGTCAACTGTTTGAAGATTAATTACGTGAATAAGTCTTAGTAATAATTTTTTTTAAAACGATATATAATAAATGAGATTTTCTTATAATTTCTACTAATTTTATGTACTAACATACATTTATAAAGTTTATTTTTTAGTAAGTTGATTAATTGGCCAATAGAATACTGACACATAAAATTTCGTTTGCGTGTCAGTACTCTATTAGCCTATTGACCAATTTACATAAAAATGAACTTCATCCTGACCACTTCTTTAATATGAGTGTCGGGGGTATCAAGTTAAACAGAAAATTCCAAAAAGCCAGAGCAATTTAAATCACACCACTGAAGAACTCTGTACTGAAAATCTGAAACTTTACAACTTCATGTATACAAATTTCAATGTATTCATAATCATAATTCATAAATGTTACACCAACAACAAAAAGCGCGCGCACACACACACACACACCTCCTTTAATATGTCTTGTCTACATAAAGCATCCCATTCACACAGGGCCAGGGACCCCATATAAAAATTTACTCCAAAAACCTAAACATAAAACTAAATAAATAAAAACAAAAATGAAGAAATATATTAAAAGAACAAATTAAGTTTACAAAATCAAATTCATTAATTATGTAACAAAAAATTAAGGGTTGTAAAAGTGGTTATTGCATCTGCATTTCCAATCAAGTGGCTTGTAATTTGAGTAGTACTTCTTACCTGCTGATGGGTCATTGTAATCCAAAGGAGTAATGGCTGGTCGACTCAGATGGGGTTGGACTCGGCTGTGACTCGGTGGCGTAGTCACTTGAACCGCCATGCATGGATGGCACTGGTTGCACTTGTTGTGGCAGCTTGGAGGGGTCGAACCCAATCGGCTTTTATCTCCAAATAACAAGCCCTACATATATAAGATAATTAAATAATGATTACACTTAATAATTGCATTAATTGAATATATATATATATATATATATATAAAATCCATCATCTACATATACAAGAAGATCCACTTACCCGAGTAGAATCTGGGGGGTGTTTGGATGACGAGGAAAAGCAAGAAGATGGAGAGAAAAGATGGAGCAGAGTAATAAATAAGGCTAATTTTGTAGAGAAAATAAATGAGGAGGGAATTGAAGAATTCATGGCCATAATAAAGTAAGCAATATTTCTTTCATCTCCCTAGCTAGCAAATCAAAATAAAAAAATTATGCATGATATATATATTCAAAATTAATAAAATAAGGGGCTATTGGCACTTGAACAATATTCTGTGTCACCTAATTAGCTCCAAGGAAACATAGAGTTAAGCAAGAAGAGAGACAGAAAGATGGAAAGAATTTTGATGATCAAAGTGTAGTGGTTTAGTTGCTTATTAGCTAGGTGGTGGAGGACTGGAGGAGTTCTGGAATTAAAAGGGGGCAAGGAAAAGAAGAGGAGAAATTATAGAGGAGTTAGGACTGACTGACTGACTCACTCACTCACTGTTTGAGTGATTGACTGACCTTAATTGGAGAAAATAGGAGGCAGAGAGGATGAGTAAAAACAAGTAGCTAGTCTTTGGAAAGAGAGAGAGGATAACAATATTTGATAAAGAAAAAAAAAGGAGGATTTTTTGGCCACTTTTCTTTCTTTTCTATCACCGCCTTGCCTAGGGGTGTTCAAGTGCTAAAAATCGGTCCGAACTGAATTGATATCGAACCGAACCGGTATTGAAATCGACCAAATATTAATACCAATATCTATATCAATTTTTATCAAAAATTAATATAATTATTATTTATTTTTATTATTATAATCATTATTATATTATTATTATTATTATTAATAATAAAAAATTAGAAAATCGGTATATATCGGTCCGGTTCGGTAAAACTGAACAATAAAAATGTCGAACCGAAACCAATATTGAAAAACTAGTATATACCGATTTTTTTGTACCGAACCGGACCAGTTCTTTTTGTACCGAACCGGCCGGTTCGGTTCGAAAAAACTCATCCGTTTGAACAACCCTAGCCTTGTTTATTATTAGTAGTTGTGACTCTGGAAAGGCATATAGGTGGCCCGTTGATCCGGTTAGTATGAAGTTTATTTTTGGTAAGTTAGTCAATTAACTAATAAAATGCTGACACGCACACCTGCGTGTCAACACTCTATTAGTCAATTGATCAATTTATCTAAAAATAAAATTCATGCTAACTACTTCCAATACTCTTACTCAACAATAATGTAATGTGATAAAAATTTGTTATCATAATATATTTTTTTAAAATAAAACTATATACTATCATATTAACAAAACGAAGTACCTTAAAGTTTAGATATGAGTTACAATTATGTTTATTTACAAGTATTATACTTGAAATAAAATTATTAATCTCAAATTTTTTGTTTATTTTTAAATTTAGATATAAGACCGTTACTCTAGAAATTATAAAATGACTTAATATGAGAATTATTTAATATCATGTTCAATCAGATATTATAATCCTAGAATTAATAATTTTCGTATTATAATTGTTACAGACAAACATGGCCCTAGGGACAGTTCTATCCAGAGTTAAATGCATTCCCCAAGTTACCTCAATTTACACATTATATTTTAATTAAAACGTGACATTTTGTATATCGTACTTTTAGGAAACCTACACATAACACTCTCTGTTCCAAAATTCATCACTAAAAACGTAAAATTTGTCACTTTTCAACACTAATCCCCCGTCTCTTTCTAGCAACAGATTTTGGGTCTAAAGATGTTATGTGTCAATTTGCTTAAAGTGAATGCAAAGTGTCACGTTTTAAAATATAAAATATAATGTACAAAAATAAGATAAACTTGAAAATGCAAAGTGCATTTAATTCCTCTATCAATATAAACAGAAGATTGATACATAATTTCAAGGATTTTACATTGTTATAAATAGGGTTGAGCAAGTAATCAAACTGAAACCGAAATTGCACTAAAAATCGCACGAATTGCACCAATTAAAATTACACCAACGGTTCCGGTGTATGTGGCGCGATTTTAGGTGGGTTGAATAACCAAATTTACGGTTCCGATTTGGTTACTAGTCAAAATCACACGTCTAAAACCGAAACCGCACCATATGTGTGTATGTATATATTATCTTTAGTAAATTTTAAAGTTACTTTCCACTTGAACACGCTCAGAGAAAATCTCAGTCATGCATTGCTATTGTTTCACCAATTGAAGGAATATGGTTAGAGGTTATAGAGTCAAAAATTAAGTATTTGAGTTTTGAAATTTCGGATTTGTTTGATGCTTTATTGGAGGGGCTTATAGCTGATGGGCCAAATTTATTTGTTCGAGCACTTGATGCATTGGTTAAGGTCTATGCTATAGTAGTAATAGTTTAATAGATTATTTTTCAAATTAGGTACAGTTATGATTATATTCTATAAGTCCTCCCTGCAATATATAAGATAAAATTTCATTCTATCTCTAGTATATACTTTTAATTTTTGGGAAACTAAATAAACTTTCTTACTTGTTATCGAATATATGATTTCTGTTGTTTTATATAACGTATGTTTTAGTTTTAAAGTGTCATTACTTTATTATAAACTAAAACTATTTTATGTGTCTCACTGATCTATGATTTGATGTTGAATTTGATATGTTTGGCAGAAGGAGCTTTGTTTATATACTTGATATAATTCTCATTGCCAACTCTGTCACTAAGTTAATTGCTCGATGTGAGGTCTGTGTTAAATTCAATTGAAGGCTTAGATATTTTTGTTGTTTCAATTAGTTTTGAAATCGAAATCACACTAATTGAAACCGCACAGTTTAAAACTGCACCGCACCAATCACAAGCTATTTCGTATGCAGTTTTAGATTTGTCAAACCGCACCTAAATGATTTAGAATGTGATTTGAACTTTAAACTGCATCATACTCATCCCTAGTTATAAAAACATCAAGAGATATACATTTTTTGTTGCGATGTTCGAATTAATTAGGCTCTCCAATATATTTGACCAATAATGTTTTGGTGATAAAATATTAAAAATAAAAAGAGAATATAAAATGATATGTATAATAGTTATCGGTTAGAACTACTTAACTCACCCATATATGATAAAATATCAACTAAAATATAATCCAACTCATTATTTTTTGTCCAAATTTTGTAATTTTTTTTGTCACCAAAACATTACTAGTATTTGACTAAAGCTCCACTTTTTCAACGAGGTTCCTACAATTCGTAATTAAAGTTTAATATATGGGGTTAGGGTCATAATCATTTTTTATTAAATAAATGACGAAATTACTATCCACTTCAATTATGATATTTCAAAAATTCTATGTGGATATAAAAATTAGACAAGACTATATTTAAATTTTACTTATTTGTATTTTCACCCTCAATGGTGGGTAAAAATATAAATAAATGAAAATTCAAATACACTCATGTCCAATTTTCATGTCTACCTAGAAGAGCACATGATATTTTGTTAGCCACAGAGTCGGCCCATATATTAAGATATTTAAGCAATGGCTTAAGGCCTCTAAAATTGAGAAGGCCTCAAAATTTTAATAATTCATATATATTAGCCCATTAAAAAATGTCCAAATTCTTTTTCCAGCAAAGTAGTAGCTATAAGTATAATTATACAATATATTTTTTTCTGTCGTAAAGATTTGATCAATAATTTTACATCTAAAAAAATAAGAAAAATGAAATTCTAATTAAAAAAAAATCATAGATAATAATTTCATTTAGTATTAAATGGTTTAAAAAAGGTCCTAATTTAAAATTTGACTTGATACCCACAAAAAGTTTGGTCGGACACTAGATAACCACTATTCCATGCAACTTGAAAGTCTTATTTAATTCCCCAAACTTGCAGGAGAGAGAGAGAGAGTATGTACTGATTTGAAGCTTGAAGTTTAGGAGGAATAAGTAGTAAAATGTAAAAGTAATCGATGCACTCTTAGTATATTTAGATATTATGTTCTTTTTTATTGGTCAATATAAAATAAATTTTCTATTATATAAAAATTAATTTGGATAACAAATCTTTATCAAAAACTATATGTAGACATAAAAATTGGACCTGAGTGTATTTAAATTTTACTTATTTATATTTTGACTCCAAATGATAGGTAAAAATATAAATAGGTGAAATTCAAATACACTCATTTCTAATTTTCATGTCGCCTAAAAGAGTTCAACCTTTATGTGATAGACAGTGGCGGAACCAGAACAAAATGTGAGGGGGAGCAAAATTTAAGGGCGGTTACCGGAGGTCCGGATCCAGCGACGTGTAGGTTGTAGCGACGAGGGAGCGGAATTAAGGTCCTTTGGTTTAACAATCTCTTGGAGAACATTTATTAAACATAACATGTGCACAATTTTAAAAGATAAATTTTACACCTACCGATATATAATTCAACCATGTATTTTTATTTTTGTATTTTTGTGTGTGTTATGGTTGTTACTTGAATCATTGTTATAAGAAAATCTTACTAATTTTTTTCAAAACATTAATTAACACCTTAAATATGTATAAATATTAATTATATTAAATAAAACAAAATAGTCATGCGCCTGGCATGGGTTAAAATTAAAAAACTAATTTTATTTAAATAGTAATTTCAAAACTCATTAAAAATATCATCATCATCACCATCACTTTCTCTCTCCTCTCCATGATTCCATTATCTCCTAAAAATTTAAGTCTACCTCCTTACTATTAAGTTCACCTGAAATGCTTGTTCATGACCGCCAGATGAACCTGAAATGCTTGTTCATATGCATTTGAAATACGGGAGCACAAGTCAAACCACAAATAGACGGAGGAGGGCATTGGCGCATTTATCCACAAATTTTTTCTCTCTCTAAAATGGAGAAGCTCTGCAGACGAATGGAAGCCACCACCGCCCACCGCCCGGCCGCCCCCCATCGCCGCCCCCTAGTTCTGCCTCCGCCTGTTACCGGGGGCAGATGCCCCCGCCCGCCCGCCCGCCCCCCCTAGTTCCGCCGCTGGTGATAGATGGTCATTGACTATTTTATGTGGCAATGATGATATGTAAAGTAAGCCAAATTAAGACTAAAAAATTCGCTTATGTCAAGATTTAAACTCAAAACCTCAACCTCATAACTTTAAGCAATTATTCAACAAAGCTACATGATGTAATTATAAATGAGATAGCATAAATTTTATTTATACAAGTTTCTCCATTTAAATCAGAAAAAAAAAAGATAAATAAGTTAGTAAATAAGTTTTGTCTAGTATTAATTTATAAAGAGAGTTTTAAGTTTATTTTGATAATAATAAGATTTTTTTTAAAAAAAAATTGTATTTATTGAATACTATAATGAACTGTATATTTTGATATTTCTTAACATACTAAAACTAGGGACGCATCAACCAAATCTATATTTATCTAATTTATTTATTGATTAAGAATTATACTAATAATATATATTTTTATTGACATAGAATTTCTTAAGACTAAAAATTATATATACCTAGAGGCCTATAGAAAAAAAAGGGATATTTACACTTTCTAGTACATTTAAAAAAAAATTATAACAAAAGTGCATCCAGAAAATATTTACAGAATTAATACATTTTTAATATTTTATTTATAAAATTAGTGTTCCTCCTCATTACTCTCCCCGCAACTCTGCTACAATTGAGAAGAACACGATCCCAGCTTCCATTTTTCCTTCTCCAACTGGATCTCTCTTATCCATCCAACACAAATGTCTCTAACCTTATCTCTGCTGTAACTCTTTTTATCCCAATTCAAATTCCACAAGCTCAGCTCCATGTAAGACCCCAACTTTTATGAATAAATATTAATTTTTCTCGAAATATATTTTTGAATATTATGGTGTAGATTTGATATAAGGTTATAGTTGTGGATAATATTTACAAATTTTGTAAAGTAAGCAAGTTGTTATAAAATATTCGATTTGTAAGACCCCGAATTTTATGAAATAAAAGTATTCAATTTTTCTTATAATTACTATTCAGTAAATGGTTAAATTGATAAAAGTTTAAAGTTATGGGTGAAATATGAATTTTTTTCAAAATAAGCAAGTGGTTATAAAATAATCATTGTTGTCGGGGAATATTCGTTTGGTCGTGGAATATTCTTTCTGTCGGAGAATATTCGTACGACGGCGCAGCTATTTGTGGGCCCCATAACGAATAACTGTCGGGTGAAGAAAAACGACAAATTTGAGTTTTTACAAATAACGGCGTAGTTGTTATCGTTAATACTGTTGAAATACCCGGTGGTTAAAATACAGTAATACGCGTTATTGCACAGTAGCACACGGTATTGCACAGTATTTTTGAAATTATTGATTCTTACGTAAGAAGGCACTACTCAATAATTGTTACAGTAATTACTGTTCAATATTTTATTTTATTGATTCAATAATTGCTACGTTAAAATTTTATATTATTGTTGTTCAATAATTGTTGCTGCACAGTATTTTCATTTATCAGATCAATAATTCATATTATTTGAATAATATTATTAGATAACATTATTGGCAATGTCTAGAAAGTTCTGTCTAAGGAGAGGTTTGGTCATCTAATTGCGCGCCAGTAAGGAGAAATCCTTATTGGAAAGCCCCCTCTTTCCTGGGAACGGCCTGGTTGTCATAAATGTGATTCTGTAATATTATTTGTGAATAATTAATTATTGATTCATATGATAAGGAAATATTTATTTTATGTGGATATAAATGAGGGATATATTTTTGTGGTTAAAAATGAAGGAGTTAATGTTGAGGTGTTTTATCAGTATTTTTATCGGAATGGAGGTATTAAAAATCAAATCAGGGTTTTTGAGAATATTGCGGGTGTTATAATTTTTAATCCGACCGTTGGATCGTGGTAATTTTTGGATATGTTATACATATATAAGTTGAGTATATGTCCACAAATTTTGAACCGTTAAAAATGAACGTATGATTTATTATAAATTTTACAAGATGACTGGTTCAGAAATTGTTGAATTTTCGGAGTTTATCATTTTGGTGGAAAATTCTAGAATTGGTGGGCCCCACTTGTGGTTGGTGAAGAAATGTGCTGAATTATATTTCAAATGTGGTGGGTGGGAATAGTAGCAGGTAAAGCCATCAGGTTGCAGGTCAAACCTACCAAAATTTTCCTATAAATAGAGGGCTAAGTTAGAATTGAAAATCACACCAGAAACATAAGCCTTCTCTCTTTCTCTCTCTATATTATGAAGCATATTTTGTAAGTATTTAGATACTTTGAGAGTTGCTATTCAGTGCAAGTTTCCTTCGGCTTTGCATTCCAGTCAGAAATACTGCACTTTTGAGGTAAGGGATATTAAGGGATTTTAAGGGTTGTTATGATTTTCAGTTTCGTAATTTTTCTGATCTTCAAAAATTCTGGAAAAATTTGAAATGATATTTTGATGAGTTTTATTGATTGTGTCCAAAAATGGTGATTTTTGGATGTATAGATTAAGAGTTATGAATTTTACGGGAAAAGACTATTTTAAAAGTAACCGCTTATAATTCCTTGTGGTTAACTCCAAAATTAATGAAATTTTTATTGGGAGTACATGTATATGATAGAAGTATACTCTGTAAATTTTAGAATTTTTAGACAAAAGTACAATTTTTGATAAATATCTAAATATTCGGTTGTTTTGGCCATATGAAAAATAGTAAATGACTTTTAAAAATTCTGAGAAAAATATATGTTCACTATGGGACTATATTATGCTAAATCTCAGAAAAGAAATATTTTTGGAACTGATTTGGTATTTTTCATAAAAATGGTCTAGTTATGAGTAAATGAATTAAATATGTTTTGTGAAGTAAGAAAATTAGAAAATAGGATTTTATGACTTGAGAATCCTATATGAGGTATATGCAGATTTTTTATGAGGGTTTTGATTATTGATGATGAAATTGTAAGAGTTGGCATTTTATGATGATTAAATGCATTAATTAGTAAAGTGTAAACAATTAAAATAAATTGTTTATAAATTTAAGAAATGTTATTCTTTCAATATCATTATACCGAAATATTGGTATATATTTTATTGTGGAATTTCTATCTTTTGTGTCGGGGTTACTATTCATGAGTTACTATTCACGATTTACTATTCATGAGTTACGAATATTATTCTTGAGATTAAAACTATATGTTGATCATATTATTTTTATCATCATATATAACATTTTTATAACCCTGATGTTGAAATTCTCTTTCACTGGAGTGTAAAGATGGGTAGATTATTGGTATGATCATGACTAGGGTTCTCTTTGGCCTGTAGTGCAAAGTTGAATTGTGACTGGTATGATCATGACCATTGAATTTATAATTGAATATCTTAAGCTTAAGTGCAAAGGTGAATTGATCAACATGGTTATAATTATTGTTTATATAAATTCTGAAATGATTATATATTTCTTTGAGATATGAATATATTTGGCCTGTAGTGCAAATATGAATTGTTGATGAATATCTTTGGCATGTAGTGCAAAGATGGTCTGTTGATGAATATCTTTGGCCTGTAGTGCAAAGATGAACTGTTGTTGAATATCTTTAGCCCGTAGTGCAAAGATGGTTTGTTGATGAATATCTTTGGCCCGTAGTGCAAAGATGGTTTGTTGATGAATATCTTTGGCCCGTAGTGCAAAGATGGATTTGTTAGTATGATTATAAACAGGAATTGTGATTTGGTATAACCATGATCTTTGATGTTTCAGGTAAAGACAGGTGATGAAAATATTCTTTGTCCTGGGTGCGAAGAAAAATTTATAGTCACAATTATGATTATGAGTTATTCATATGATTGTGGAAAGGAACTGTTGAGTGATGTTACATGGATAAAACATTGTTGATAGATTTTTAACATGGAGAAGATAATAGACTTTATAGTCCATTTGACTCTTCTAATGGATTGCTCGTTCCGCTGCAACTATGGTTGAAATTTTTATCATTTACCATATGTTCTAAATCTCTGATTTATTATTGATGAAGGCTATTGATAATTTAATTATCTTTAGTCATGATATTCTTTACTGAGCTAGTTGTGCTCACCCTTTTGCTTCACAATTCCTTTCAGGTAATAAGAGTGTAGCTGGGTCGAGCGAGGGTAACGGGAAAATAGAACAGTGGTCTCTAGCTGTGGATGTTCTCCCGAAGCAGGATAGAAAAGTTCATTTAGTAGTTATATTTGGTGAATCCAATAGGGTAAGGTGTACCCAACGTTGGAAGGGTGGTTTGCCACTATCATACAAGATGTCTAACGACATACAACCTCGTGTCATCATAAGACAGGGATGTGCTCATCCACTTGCTGAGTATATATACGAACACTACCTATATAATCTTGGTGTTTGTTTAAAGTATAATTCTCAATTAGAGACAGTAGAGATAATGATATGTCAAGAGAAGACTCACCATTGGGAAGAATATGATAGTAATCTTCTCGTTTTTCTTTGGGGTCTATTGGGTCAACCAAGGATAATTCTGTGGCCATATGATATCTATCATAACCTAGACGCGTGGCCTCCCATGTACGAAGGTTTTCTTGAGCACTTCCCAAAGATTCTAATTTCTAAAACAGTTTTTGACTATACCTTTATGTAAGGTGTTATTGTGAGGTGATGTCCACGGTTGGAACATGAGTCACATTTGGTATATATTTGTATCCAAACTCACAGCATATGTGTTGTTGTATTTTGCACGATAATTGTTGTAATAAAGTTGTAGTTGTTTTCTGTACCATGTATTTGACGACTCAGAATGGGTTGGGTGGAATGAACCTATTTTGGGGTCGTTACAGTTGGTATCAGAGCTATAAGTAAAGAGCCCCGAGCCTCTCGCTGGTGACTTCCTGTTGATGGGGGATGCACCGAAGCCAGACTCTCCGTAGGGGACGCCGTTATGCGGTGGCAAGCTGATAGGTATCAATGTAAGGTGCTGACATAGGTTGGTGTCCAGAGTTACAGTTGGTATCAGAGCTTAGGGATATGATCTCTGGTGGAGATCGGGGAATATAACTAGGAGGGGAGAGATGCGTAAATCCTTCGCTAGTGTGTCCTACCTAAGCTTATTCGTTGGTTAGTCATAATATTGGGATATTATGTGATATGTTAATTTGTTTAATTAACCCTTATTTTATGGCAGTATTTGAGAATGGCAGCTGAGAATGCTAACAATGGAGTGAATGAGACTGTGGGGATACCTCTAATCACTAACCATGATAATGTGATGTCAGACGAAGAAGGAATTAGAGATATCTATGTGTGAGTGAAGAATTGATAGTTGCACCTGAGATAGTCGCAGAGGTAACAGCTGAGACTGAGGAAGAAGAGGAAGAAGAAGTACCAGAGGAGAGTTTATTAGAGGTATTATATGATCAAAATGTAGAATTTCAAAATCGTATTCATGAGTTAGAAGAGCAGGCAGAAGAACGACAGGCGATCGTGGAACAAAAGGATGCAACAATTCAAGCTTGTGTTACCCGATATGTGATGCTTGAACAGAAGCATTCTTTGGCAGAGTATAAGATGATAAAAATGGAATCTGAGCTGAAAGAAGAAAAAATTGAACGAGTGAGAATAAGTGATGCATGGGCAAAAGCCGCACGACACGTGGATATTGTGGAAAGAGATGTTCGATCTAAGAAGGCTAAAATAGATGATATGAATTTCTCTTTTTGGAAAGCAATTGGGAGAACCCAACATCGAGTTTTGAATTACCCTGTACATAGCGGTCAACCTGAATCCGATATGGATCGAAGATTGATGATTCAGATCATGAATGAGGAGTACGAAGAGGCAGTTGAGGGAGGAATATGTCCTATAGAAAGGTATATTCCAACGGTAATGATGACGCCAAATGCTGCTCCAGACAAGTCAAAGCCGAGTAGTTCGAGGGATGGCGGTTGTCATGACTTCCCAACAAATGAGGAACCCAAATGAAGTTATCATGGGAGATGAGCAATGGAGAAATCATGATGATCTGAGAGATAGAATCTGAAATGGAAGCAAGGTATTCTCAACTCTTCGAAATACCAGGTACGTAAATTTCGGGGACGAAATTTCATAAGGAGGGGAGATTGTAAGACCCCGAATTTTATGAAATAAAAGTATTCAATTTTTCTTATAATTACTATTCAGTAAATGGTTAAATTGATAAAAGTTTAAAGTTATGGGTGAAATATGAATTTTTTTCAAAATAAGCAAGTGGTTATAAAATAATCATTGTTGTCGGGGAATATTCGTTTGGTCGTGGAATATTCTTTCTGTCGGAGAATATTCGTACGACGGCGCAGCTATTTGTGGGCCCCATAACGAATAACTGTCGGGTGAAGAAAAACGACAAATTTGAGTTTTTACAAATAACGGCGTAGTTGTTATCGTTAATACTGTTGAAATACCCGGTGGTTAAAATACAGTAATACGCGTTATTGCACAGTAGCACACGGTATTGCACAGTATTTTTGAAATTATTGATTCTTACGTAAGAAGGCACTACTCAATAATTGTTACAGTAATTACTGTTCAATATTTTATTTTATTGATTCAATAATTGCTACGTTAAAATTTTATATTATTGTTGTTCAATAATTGTTGCTGCACAGTATTTTCATTTATCAGATCAATAATTCATATTATTTGAATAATATTATTAGATAACATTATTGGCAATGTCTAGAAAGTTCTGTCTAAGGAGAGGTTTGGTCATCTAATTGCGCGCCAGTAAGGAGAAATCCTTATTGGAAAGCCCCCTCTTTCCTGGGAACGGCCTGGTTGTCATAAATGTGATTCTGTAATATTATTTGTGAATAATTAATTATTGATTCATATGATAAGGAAATATTTATTTTATGTGGATATAAATGAGGGATATATTTTTGTGGTTAAAAATGAAGGAGTTAATGTTGAGGTTTTTATCAGTATTTTTGTCGGAATGGAGGTATTAAAAAATCAAATCAGGGTTTTTGAGATATTTTGCGGGTGTTATAATTTTTAATCCGACCGTTGGATCGTGGTAATTTTTGGATATGTTATACATATATAAGTTGAGTATATGTCCACAAATTTTGAACCGTTAAAAATGAACGTATGATTTATTATAAATTTTACAAGATGACTGGTTCAGAAATTGTTGAATTTTCGGAGTTTATCATTTTGGTGGAAAATTCTAGAATTGGTGGGCCCCACTTGTGGTTGGTGAAGAAATGTGCTGAATTATATTTCAAATGTGGTGGGTGGGAATAGTAGCAGGTAAAGCCATCAGGTTGCAGGTCAAACCTACCAAAATTTTCCTATAAATAGAGGGCTAAGTTAGAATTGAAAATCACACCAGAAACATAAGCTTTCTCTCTTTCTCTCTCTATATTATGAAGCATATTTTGTGAGTATTTAGATACTTTGATAGTTGCTATTCAGTGCAAGTTTCCTTCGGCTTTGCATTCCAGTCAGAAGTACTGCACTTTTGAGGTAAGGGATATTAAGGGATTTTAAGGGTTGTTATGATTTTCAGTTTCGTAATTTTTCTGATCTTCAAAAATTCTGGAAAAATTTGAAATGATATTTTGATGAGTTTTATTGATTGTGTCCAAAAATGGTGATTTTTGGATGTATAGATTAAGAGTTATGAATTTTACGGGAAAAGACTATTTTAAAAGTAACCGCTTATAATTCCTTGTGGTTAACTCCAAAATTGATGAAATTTTTATTGGGAGTACATGTATATGATAGAAGTATACTCTGTAAATTTTAGAATTTTTAGACAAAAGTACAATTTTTGATAAATGTCTAAATATTCGGTTGTTTTGGCCATATGAAAAATAGTAAATGACTTTTAAAAATTCTGAGAAAAATATATGTTCACTATGGGACTATATTATGCTAAATCTCAGAAAAGAAATATTTTTGGAACTGATTTGGTATTTTTCATGAAAATGGTCTAGTTATGAGTAAATGAATTAAATATGTTTTGTGAAGTAAGAAAATTAGAAAATAGGATTTTATGACTTGAGAATCCTATATGAGGTATATGCAGATTTTTTATGAGGGTTTTGATTATTGATGATGAAATTGTAAGAGTTGGCATTTTATGATGATTAAATGCATTAATTAGTAAAGTGTAAACAATTAAAATAAATTGTTTATAAATTTAAGAAATGTTATTCTTTCAATATCATTATACCGAAATATTGGTATATATTTTATTGTGGAATTTCTATCTTTTGTGTCGGGGTTACTATTCATGAGTTACTATTCACGATTTACTATTCATGAGTTACGAATATTACTCTTGAGATTAAAACTATATGTTGATCATATTATTTTTATCATCATATATAACATTTTTATAACCCTGATGTTGAAATTCTCTTTCACTGGAGTGTAAAGATGGGTAGATTATTGGTATGATCATGACTAGGGTTCTCTTTGGCCTGTAGTGCAAAGTTGAATTGTGACTGGTATGATCATGACCATTGAATTTATAATTGAATATCTTAAGCTTAAGTGCAAAGGTGAATTGATCAACATGGTTATAATTATTGTTTATATAAATTCTGAAATGATTATATATTTCTTTGAGATATGAATATATTTGGCCTGTAGTGCAAATATGAATTGTTGATGAATATCTTTGGCATGTAGTGCAAAGATGGTCTGTTGATGAATATCTTTGGCCTGTAGTGCAAAGATGAACTGTTGTTGAATATCTTTGGCCCGTAGTGCAAAGATGGTTTGTTGATGAATATCTTTGGCCCGTAGTGCAAAGATGGTTTGTTGATGAATATCTTTGGCCCGTAGTGCAAAGATGGATTTGTTAGTATGATTATAAACAGGAATTGTGATTTGGTATAACCATGATCTTTGATGTTTCAGGTAAAGACAGGTGATGAAAATATTCTTCGTCCTGGGTGCGAAGAAAAATTTATAGTCACAATTATGATTATGAGTTATTCATATGATTGTGGAAAGGAACTGTTGAGTGATGTTACATGGATAAAACATTGTTGATAGATTTTTAACATGGAGAAGATAATAGACTTTATAGTCTATTTGACTCTTCTAATGGATTGCTCGTTCCGCTGCAACTATGGTTGAAATTTTTATCATTTACCATATGTTCTAAATCTCTGATTTATTATTGATGAAGGCTATTGATAATTTAATTATCTTTAGTCATGATATTCTTTACTGAGCTAGTTGTGCTCACCCTTTTGCTTCACAATTCCTTTCAGGTAATAAGAGTGTAGCTGGGTCGAGCGAGGGTAACGGGAAAATAGAACAGTGGTCTCTAGCTGTGGATGTTCTCCCGAAGCAGTATAGAAAAGTTCATTTAGTAGTTATATTTGGTGAATCCAATAGGGTAAGGTGTACCCAACGTTGGAAGGGTGGTTTGCCACTATCATACAAGATGTCTAACGACATACAACCTCGTGTCATCATAAGACAGGGATGTGCTCATCCACTTGCTGAGTATATATACGAACACTACCTATATAATCTTGGTGTTTGTTTAAAGTATAATTCTCAATTAGAGACAGTAGAGATAATGATATGTCAAGAGAAGACTCACCATTGGGAAGAATATGATAGTAATCTTCTCGTTTTTCTTTGGGGTCTATTGGGTCAACCAAGGATAATTCTGTGGCCATATGATATCTATCATAACCTAGACGCGTGGCCTCCCATGTACGAAGGTTTTCTTAAGCACTTCCCAAAGATTCTAATTTCTAAAACAGTTTTTGACTATACCTTTATGTAAGGTGTTATTGTGAGGTGATGTCCACGGTTGGAACATGAGTCACATTTGGTATATATTTGTATCCAAACTCACAGCATATGTGTTGTTGTATTTTGCACGATAATTGTTGTAATAAAGTTGTAGTTGTTTTCTGTACCATGTATTTGACGACTCAGAATGGGTTGGGTGGAATGAACCTATTTTGGGGTCGTTACACGATTGGTCAGTGAATATTTGTTTTAACAGGAAATATTCGTACGCGGCACAATCATTGGTGGACCCCACAACGGAAGTATTGTCGTAGTTAGAAAACGAAAAAAAAATTTTTTTATAAAAATAACGGCGAAAGTTTTACCGTTAAACTGTTGAACTACCCGGTAGTAAAAGTACAGTAATACGCGTGGTTGCATAGTAGCACACGGGATTGATTATTGATGCTTACGTGAGAAGTCACTCAGTTATACCCAATTATTATTACAGTAATTGCTGTAAAATATCTCTCATATTATTGATTCAATTATTATCACAGTATCATCTGCATAATATTTTATATTATTAAATCAATAATTGAGACGACAAAGTTATTCATATTATTATTTGTAATATTGACGATGTCTAGAAAGTTCTGTCGAGGAGAGGTTTGGTCACCTAATTGCGAGCCAATAGGGAGAAATCCTTATCGGAAAGCCCCCTCTTTCCTGAAAATGTTCTGATTATTAAATATTGTGAGTTATAATTTTAATGATGAATATGTTCGTGTTAATTAAAGATGAAATTGATATTTCTATTATGTTGAAATTATTAGTGTTAGTGGAAATAAATATTTATTTTGATAATAATTAATTTCTGGAGGTTATATTGACCAATCAGGTAATTAATCGAATAAATGAGCAATTAATTACTATTAGTTCGCATGCATATAACTATTTGTTCACATGAATGGAACTTTTGATTCACATGCATGTACTATTGATTCACATGTATGTACTATTAGGGGAAGTGGTGCAAGTTTGATAATACTTGTAGGACTAAATTAAAAATAGAGAAAAAGATGAAGATACTATACTGTAATAATTCGAGCCGCAAAACGTGTAATTATCGAAACTGTGTTTTCCTATAAATAGAAGCTCATTCTTCTTTCATTCTCACCAATTCACTAAGACTCACACGAGCAATTATAGAGAGAGAAGCTATAGAGAGAAAGAAGAAAAATAGTCTGCTACTTCATTATTCCAGTATCCAGTATTCTTCTAAGGTAAGGGATGTGACGCCCCCAAAATAGGTCCAATCCATCCAACCTATTATGAGTCGCCAAATACATGGTACAGAAAATAACTACAACTTTATTACTACAATTGTCGTGTAAAATACAACGACTTATATATTGAGAGTTTTGATACAAATATATACCAACTGTGACTCTCATCCCAACCTTGGATAGCACGTCACAATGACACCTTTTATCAGAAAAATTCGAATTTCATATCCTTTCTATAGGAAATTTAATTCTCTACAACTTTGTAAGTTTAAGTTTTTTCAAATTCTAAACAGAAAATGCCCGAAATCTACATACAGACGATTTTTAATACCTCCATTCTGACAAAATACTGATAAAATACTTCAGCATTAATTTCTTCATTTATAACCACATAAAATAAATAAATCCATCATTTATATCCACATAAAATAAATATTTCCTTATCATATAAATCAATAACTAATTATTCACAAATAATATTACAGAATCACAATTATGACAACCAGGCCGTTCCTAGGAAAGAGGGGGCTTTTCGATAAGAATTTCTCCTTACTAGCGCGCAATTAGGTGACCAAACCTCTCCTTAACAAAACATTCTAGACATTGCCAATAATGCTCTATAATAATATTATTCAAATAATATGAATTATTGATCCGATAATGAAAAATACTGCGCAATGGTAATTATTGAAACAACAATAATATAAAATATCAATGCAGCAATTATTGACTCAATAAAATAAAATATTGAACAGTAATTACTGTAACAATTATTGAGTAGTGCCTTCTTACGTAAGAATCAATAATTTAATACTGTGTGCTACTGTGCAACCACGCGTATTACTATTTTTTAACCACCGGGTATTCTAACAGTGTTAACGGTAACAACTACGCCGTTATTTGTAAAAACTTAAATTTGTCATTTTCTTCATCCGACAGTTATTCTGTTCTGGGGCATACAAGTGGCTGCTTCGTCGTACGAATATTCTCTGACAGCAAGAATATTCCACGACCAAACGAATATTCCTCGACAAAATGAATATTTTATAATCACTTGCTTATTTTGAAAAACATTCATATATCACCCTTAACTTTAATTTTTTATCAATTTAACCATTTACTAAATAGAAAAATTGAATACTTTTATTTCATAAAATTCGGGGTCTTACAAGGGATATTATTTTTGTTCAGTATTCGTAAGAAATAATATTTTCTTCCATACTCTGTAGTATGTAAGTAATATTATTTCGTTTTGTATTCCTACTTATACCCTCATTTGGTTAAAGTATTACTTCTATACTACGTGAAATTAGTAGAATATCCTTGATATTTGCGCTTCATCCAGTATCTTTTCATGAAAATATTATTCTAAGCATTCTTGATAATTATTGATCTTTTCATGTCGAAATATTATTCACGGGTACTATTCATAAATTACTATTATCGGGTACCATTCACAAAGTACTATTCACGGGTACTATTCACGAAGTACTATTCACGTGGTACTAGTTGTAAGACCCCAACTTTTATAAATAAAGATGAATTTTCTATAAATATCATTTTTGAATATTATGGAGTTAATTTGATATAATGTTATAGTTGTGGGTAATATTTATAAATTTTGTAAAGTAAGCAAGTTGTTATAAAATATTCGTTTGGTCGGAGAATATTCTTTTTGTCGGGGAATATTCGTACGACGGCACAATCATTGGTGGACCCCACAACGGAATTATTGTCGGATTGAGAAAACGACAGAATTATCTTTCTATAAAAATAACGGCTGAGGTGTTACCGTTAAACCGTTAAAACTGTTGAACTACTCGGTAGTAAAAGTACAGTAATACGCGTGGTTGCATAGTAGCACACGGTATTGATTATTGATGCTTACGTGAGAAGTCACTCAGCTATACTCAATTATTGCTACAGTAATTGCTGCATCATATCTCTTAAATTATTGTCATAGTATCATCTGTATAATATGTTATATTATTGAGACGTTGTGGTAAGTTTGGTTATTTTATGGGGGGCCATATGTCATCATCTAAGAGTCTCTTCGTCAATAGTAATTACCGTCGTCAATAGTAATTACCGTCGTCAATAGTAATTACCGTCGTCAATAGTATTTACCTTGGTCAATAGTAATTACCTTCGTCAATAGTATTTACCTTGGTCAATAGTAATTACTTTCGTCAATAGTAGTTGTCCCTTCAATATTACCAAGAGTCATTTGACCCTTCGTTAAGACCAAGAGTCATTTGACCCTTCGTTAAGACCAAGAGCCACCCTCGGTTTTTCTATAAATAGAGGCCTAGGGCTTCATTATTTTTCACGAATTCATTCAAGCTATAGAGAGAGAAAGTATAGAGAGAATAAGAGAGAGAGAATAAAAGTATTCTGCTACATCACTTTTCCAATATCCAGTTCTTTTAAGGTAGGGAATATTATTTCTTTTATATTCATGAAGAGAACTTCTGTTATTCCATTTGTTATTATTCTGTTGGAATAACCAGTATACGCGGTCTACCCTATACTTGGTGACATTCTTCTATTATTCTGTTGGAACATCCTGTCTGTGTGTTTTACACCGGACCTGGTTCCGTTTATTATTCTGTTGGAACATCCTGTCTGTGTGTTTTACACCGGACCTGGTTCCGTTTTATTATTATTCTGTTGGAATATCCTGTCTGTGTGTTTTACACCGGACCTGGTTCCATTATTTATTATCCTGTCGGAATATCCTGTCTGTGCGTTTACGCCGGACCTGGTTCCATTATTTATTATTCTGTTGGAATAACCTGTCTGTGCGGTCTATCGCATGCATGGTGATTTCTTTTGTTATTCCATTCTTTATTATACTCAGTTGGTTAAGTTTTGACTTCTATACTCCATGAAATTTGTGGAATATCCTTGATAGTTGCGTTTCATCCAGTATCTTTTCAAGAAAATATTCTTCTAAGCATTCTTGAATTTTACTCCACAATGCAGTATCATGTTGTCAATTTGGACGTTGTTAATTCCTGGATAAATTAATTCTTGAACTTGTTTTATTGAATTCTTATATCATTGTCATCATCCTCATGTTTATAAAATGTTGAAAGTCATCTGTGGCATGTAGTGCATAGATGGACTTGGTATGATTATGACCAGGGATTATTCGGTATAATCATGACCGTAATGTTACAAATGATGTGGTAAAAGTCCTCATTGGCCCGTAGTGCATTGATGGACAGTTGTTGGCATGATCATGACCATTAATGAATACACGAATATCCTTGGCCGTAGTGCAGGGGTGATTCGATGATGTGGATTATTTTATTAAGCTGAGTCTCAGCGATCGCAGTGTTGAAAAACCTTTTAAATCATAAAAGATAGTAGAGTTTATTTTCTACTTGACTCTTTTAATGGATTGCTTGTTCCGCTGCAGTTAAACTTGATGTCTATTATATTTTATCAGTTTAACATTGTTGAAGGCTAATGATAATTTATTCTGCATTATCTTAGTCATAATATTTCTTACTGGCTAGTTGAGCTCACCCTTTCTTTCACTGTTCTCTTCAGGAAATGAGAACGTAGCTGGGACAAGTCGGGGTACGGAGTGATGGTTCGAATGATAGTATTAGTTAGTAGTCCTCACTATTCTATGTAATGGTGTGTTAATAAATGTAATGAGGACTCCTTTTGAGTATGAATACTCTCTAGAAGATAATATTTGTATTCAAACTCACAGTTTATGTTTTGTCGTATTGTACACGACAGTTGTATTATTAAGTTGTATTTGTATTATGTACTATGTATCTGACGACCCAAGATGGGTGATGTATACCTAATTTTGGGGGCGTCACACTATTCACCCGGGGTACTATTCATGACAAAAGTTAATTTTTTTTGTTGTCCAAATTATTTTTAATATAGTATTATTCTTGAATTTTACTCCACAAAGCAGTATCATGTTGGTAATTTGGACATTATTGAATTCTAGATAAATTAAATTATAAATCTTTAAAAATTTATCTTTTGCTTTCTTTTAATTGAATTCTTATATCATTGTCATCATCATCATGCTTATATTGTGATGAAAGTCATCTTTGGCTTACGTGCATAGATAGACTGTTGATTGGTATGGTTATGACCATGGATCATTCGGTATAATCATAACCCGTAATGTTATAAATGATGTGGCAAAAGTCCTCATTGGCCCGTAGTGCATTGATGGACAGTTGTTGGTATGATCATGACTATTGGTGAAAACACGAATATCCTTGGCCCGTAGTGCATGGATAATTCGTGGTTGTGATACTATTTATTAAGCTGAGTCTCAGTGATAAAATTGTTGATTAACTTTTTAAATCATAGAAGATAGTAGATATCATGCTCTACTTGACTCTTCTAATGGATTGCTTATTCCGTTGCAGTTAAACTTGTTGTTTATTAGTTTAACACTGTTGAAAACTAACGATAATTTATTCTGTATTATCTTAGTCATAATATTTTTTACTGGGCTAGTTGAGCTCACCCTTTTGCTTTCATTGTTCTCTTCAGGAAATGAGAATGTAGCCGGGACTAGTCGGGAAATAGAGTAACGGTCCGAGATGGTGGCTGTAGTAGTCCTCACTATTTTATAAAATAGCATGATAATAATTGTAATGAGGACTCTATTTGAGTTTAAATACTGTCTACTAGACAATATTCGTGTAAAAACTCTCGGCTCATGTTGTATAATTAAGTTTATATTTATATTTTGTACCATGTATTTGGCGACTCAGAATGGATGATGTATACCTATTTTGGGGACGTCACACTCCATTCCTCTATGGCTCCTCATCATCGCCCCTCATCCTCGCGAACTCCTCCTCCAAAATCCCCCAATTGGTGCTCACTTTCCTTCCTTCAATTCAATCCATGAAATCCCTTCAAGGCCGAGTTGGTCGTGCAACTCGTCTACTGTAGTCCTGCTGACGTTGTCACTGTCGTTGTCCGCTCCGTCATAGTGCAGTTGGTAGTCAAACTTTCATAAAAAGGTAATCAATTCAGTTTTATTGGGTTACCAATTAATTATAAAAAAGTTAAGAACAATTTTCAAGTGTTGCCTGAATTTATTTTCTTCAACATGTGCAACCATGAACAGTTTTATTGGGTTCTGCAATTGTCGTCATCGGTATAATTTTTTTTATAGTGCAGTTGGTAGCCAAACCTTCATACAAAGGTAACCAAATCAGTTTTATTGGGTTACCAATTAATTATAAAAAAGTTAAGAACAATTTCCAAGTGTTACCTGGATTTATTTTCTTCAACATGTGCAATCATAAATAAATTTATTGGGTTCTGCAATGGTCACCGTCGGTACATTTTTTTCATAGTGCAGTTGGTAGCCAAACATTCATACACAGGTAACCAATTCAGTTTTATTGGGTTACCAATAGGCGGAAGGCAGCGACGGAGAAGATAAAGAGACGGGTGGTTATGTAGTAGTGAGATCGGAGATAAAAATGAGAGGAGGACTGGGAATCGAAGAAGAAAATGAAAGAAAATAAGAATATTATGAGTAGAATGAAGAGAAAGAAAGTGAAGGAGTACCTTCTCTCTCTAAAGAGATTGTCCACTGAAATCGTGATTGTCATTGTTGTTGGTGCTCTGTAAATTATAGAGAGAGAAACAGAGATAAAAGAGAATGGTAGAGAATTAGTAGTAGTAGTAATAGTAGTAGTAAGTGATGATGGCATGTGAAGTCATTGTTATTGGTGATCGGTAAATTATAGAGAGAGAAACGGAAGTAGAAGAGAGTGATAGAGAATTAGTAGTAGTAGTAGTAGTAGTAGGTGATGATGGTATGTGATTTCGTTCAGTCAATTATAACGAAAGGACTGGGAAAAGTTTGAAATATTATTATTGTGTTGCACTCTTTTTATAATTATTTTATAGATGCACTAATCTTGTAATTACTTTCTAATTATTGTATAGTGGTGTAAAGAATCCAAAAAAAATTCTCATATCCTTTAAAAACATACCTAAGTTATGTCATTTATCTAAATTGTTAACGCCAAGATCTTCTCCCACGTCCCAATCACGTAAGACGCTATGATCCTGCACAATAAACACAGTCAGCACCAAAAGCTTGACGGCTTGACCGTCGGGGGATAGCTCCAGCGTGAGAGTCAGTACCGACGATCACAAGGTTAACAATGGAGGATAAAAATATCTAGTGTAGAAAGAGATAAAATATCAGTTACTCTTTGCTCGTATACACTCTGTCCGATTTTTCATGCCACCCACTCTCCACTAGCACAGTCCCCCACCTCTAGTCACCTCAACTGAATGCAGGCAATACATCCACTACTTTCAATCACTATTTTCTATCTCCGGCCGGCTAAGAATCCCATCCACATTAATGCATGACAGAAATAACAGTCAACTGTCATACTTTTTCATCATTACCGGTCAAAGATAGATATTTAGATATTATTTGCCTAATGGATCAGCCCTAAATCAAAGGCCCAATATATTTAAGACACAATGAATATAACTTAAGGAATGGGCCCAATCAATCCTGTCCAACGTAAAAGATATCAAGATCTAAGGGAGAACTCCATTCGATCTGGCCCAATGGTAAAAGTATTATGGCCCAACATTGCCCCCCAGTCCTTTATTAAATAGGAGGTTTAATGAAAGACTGTAAATATCATAGACCCATAAGGAAAGGAATTGGAATCAACTTGAAAAGGTCTGAGAAAGATCTTACCGAGGCCTAAAAGGTCCACCCCCATCAGCATTAAGGACAAAAGTTGGTGGCCCAATGGATATAAGCCCACTCTGTTTAAATCACTAAACCCAGAACTGGACGCTACCTCTTCCAATTCACCATCATTGTATGTCATCAATGCGCCGCCCTCGAGTTTCGTGGAAAACTTGAAAAGACAGTTAGTATAAAAACCCCCTTCTCCCAAATTTGACAGTTTTACCAACCATTTTAAATTTCAGTCGTATTCTTTCTATCTTCTCCCTTTCGATTTCTTCGGGGTATGCTTTATTAAGTTTTGTGGATGCTTTCTCTGGTTACAACAAATTTCAATGTGCAGAGAGGACATACCGAAGACGGCGTTCATTACACATCGTTCGGTATATGCCTACAAAAAGATGACATTTGGCTTAATCAATGCTGGAGCCACGTACCAGAGAATGATGAACTTCGTCTTCAGTCGCCAGCTGGGCAGAAACATGGAGGTGTACGTCGATGATATGATTGTCAAAAGCATGCTTGTGCAGAAACACTTGGATGATTTGGAAGAGTGCTTTCAGACAGTTCGTCATCACAACTTGAGGCTGAATCCTACCAAGTGCACCTTTGGATTGGGGGCTAGCAAGTTTCTGGGATATCTTGTCATCAGAGAGGAATTGAAGCCAACCTAGAGAAGATCCAGGCAATCTTGAGCATGAAGACTCCTCAGTCATTTAAAGATGTTCAACGTCTGGCTGGAAAGATTGCAGCTTTGAGGAGATTTATGTCCAAGTCGGCAGAAAGGTGTTTGCCATTTTTTGACACGTTGAAAGGGCCGAAGAATGCGAAGACGTTCCAGTGGACTTCCGAATGTGAAGACGCTTTCCAGAGTATAAAGACCTATTTATCTTCGGTGCCTTTGTTGGTGAAGCCCGCTCCTGCTGAGCCCTTGTATTTATACTTAGCAGCAAGTTCGTTGGCAGTGAGAGCAGTTTTGGTGCGAGACGTTTGGGGTAAGCAGCACCCGGTTTACTATGTAAGCCATGTTCTTCGGGATGCTGAGACAAGGTCCCCAAATATTGAAAAGTTTGCTTTTACTTTGATGATAGCAAGTAGAAAGCTTAGACAATATTTTCAGGGTAGGTTGCTAGTAGTATACACAAATCAGCCGTTGAAGAAAATTATGGGCAAACCCGAAGTTTTGGGGAGGTTAGCTGCATGGACGATGGAGCTATCCCAATTTTTTATTAAATATCATCCCCGAACAGCTACTAAAGGACATGCCTTGGCTGATTTTGTGGTCGAGTGTTCTTTTTCTGAAGCGGATGAAGCTGTGGAAGAAGCTGAAGGGTCTGACAGGACAGTTACGGTTCTTCAGCAAAATCAGAGCTCGTGGACGCTGTATGCAGATGGGTCTTCTACTTCGGACGTCAGTGGAGGAGGGATTATCTTGACGAGTCCGGAGGAATTTAAGGTGCAGCAAGCCATCAGATTCGGGTTCAGGGCAACGAACAACGAGGTAGAGTATGAGGCGGTGCTAGCAGGGTTACGACTGGCTAAGAGCCTCGAAGTGCAGAGAATAGTCATATTCAGTGATTCTCAGTTGGTCGTCAAGCAAGTCTCAGGGGAATATGAAGCTCGAGGTCAGAGAATGGTCAAGTACTTGGCAGAACTAAAAGATCGGCTTTAGTATTTCCAATCGTACGAGTTCCAAGGAGTCGGGCGTGACGATAATTCCATTGCCGATGCACTCTCAAAGCTAGCCACTACGGATGCTAACATTTTTGATGGGTCCATTTACTTAAAAATTTTGCAGCATCCTAGTGTTCAATATAAATCGGTAATGTGCGTTGATCACTCCAACTGCTGGTTGACTCCATATTTGGAGTATCTGGCAGATGGCGTCTTACCTTCGGATCAGATGCTGGCCAAGAAAATCAAATATAAGAGTGCTAACTTCGTTCTGATAGATGGGGATCTTTTCCGAAGGGCCTTTTCGTCTCCATTGCTGAAATGTTTGACTCCGTCCGAAGCTGGATATGCTCTTCGAGAAGTTCACGAGGGCATCTGTGGCGACCATATGGCTGCTAAGTCATTAGCCTACAAAGTACTTCGTTAGGGGTACTACTGGCCTACAATCTTCAAGGAAGCTACGGAATACGTCAAGAAATGCGAGAAATGTCAACTTAACAGTCCAATCCCACATCAGCCACCAGAAGAGCTATACTCGATCTTATCTCCTATACCCTTTGCTGTCTGGGGTGTTGATATACTGGGTCCATTACCGAAAGCTAAAGGTAAGGTCAGTTTTGTTATAGTTGCCATCGATTATATGACCAAATGGGTAGAGACGAAACCACTTAGGTTGATAAATGAACAAGAATGCTTGAAGTTCATGAAGGAGTCAGTAATGTTCCGTTTCGGCATTCCTAAGAAGGTGATATCGGACAACGGACGTCAGTTTGTGAGATCGAAATTTGAAGCATTTTTGAAGGAACTAGGGATTCAGCACAAAAAGACTTCAGTAGCTCATCCACAGTCGAACGGGCAGGTCGAAGTGACCAACAGAACGCTGTTGAATGGGATCAAGCGAAGACTAGATGAAGCTAAGGGAAGATGGCCAGAGGAGCTGCTCAGTGTATTATGGGCGTATCGGACTACACCGAGGACTAAAACAGGGAATTCACCTTTTAGACTGGTCTATTGTACTGATGTCTTAGTCCCAGTTGAAATTGGTTCTCCAAGTCTTCGGGTCAGTCAATTCAAAGAGATTCACAATGAAGAAGGGCTGAAGGTCAATCTGGATTTCCTCGAAGAAGTCAGGGAAACAGCTTTGATCAGATTGGCAGCCTATCAGCGAAGAGTGGCTAAGCATTACAATAAGGGGGTAATGCTTCGTAGATTCGAAGTGGGAGATTTTGTCCTTAGAGAAGTCGAAGCATCTGCACCTCAAAACTTGGGAAAGTTGATGCCAAACTGGAAAGGACCGTATAAAGTTGTTGAAGTACCAAAGCCAGGGACTTATCAATTGAGGGCATTGGACGGATCAGAGATCAAGAATACCTGGCATGTTGGCAGGCTTCGAAAGTATTTTCAGTAGATATAGTGTCAGTATACCGAAAGTCTGTAAATTTCTAAATCATCATCAATAAAAAGTCATTTTCTCTCAATATGTTGCCTGCTAGTGGCTATTCATTTCATCGGTGTAAGGAGGTTCAGGTGGACTCGCTGATCATTCGATGGTAGCCTCATCGGCAAGTGGTTCTTATGAATTTGTCAGGCCCTTCGTGGTAGGCAAATGTCATCGGTGTAAGGAGGTTCAGGTGGACTCGCTGACCATTCGATGGTAGCTTCATCGGCAGGTGGTCCTTATGAATTTATCAGGCCCTTCGTGGTAGGAAAATGTCATCGGTGTAAGGAGGTTCGGGTGGACTCGCTGACCATTCGATGGTAGCCTCATTGGTAGGTGGTCCTTATGAATCTGTCAGGCCCTTCGTGGTAGGCAAATGTCATCGGTGTAAGGAGGTTCGGGTGGACTCGCTGACCATTCGATGGTAGCCTCGTCGGCAGGTGGTCCTTATGAATTTGTCAGGACCTTCGTGGTAGGCAAATGTTATCGGTGTAAGGAGGTTCAGGTGGACTCGCTGACCATTCGATGGTAGCCTCATCGGCAGGTGGTCCTTATGAATTTGTCAGGCCCTTCGCGGTAGGCAAATGCCATCGGTGTAAGGAGGTTCGGGTGGACTCGCTGACCATTCGATGGTAGCCTTATCGGTAGGTGACCCTTATGAATTTGTCAGGCCCTTCGTGGTAGGCAAATATCATCCCGTGGGTTTGTTAGGCCCTTCGTGGTAAACAAATTCCCTATGAAGCAGATCTACCTCACACGTTGGTAACGAATAAGTATTACATTACTTTATTACCTGATTTTATCTAAGTGTTGAGTTCGGATTGCATTATTATTTGATTAAGATCTTATCTGGTAAATGACTTGTTCAAGTTAAGTTCATATAAAGAACTCGCACATTTATCAAGTTGATTGATGTTGGAATATTGACAAAGAACAAATGTAAAGAGTAATAAGGAATGAAGTTGATATTTCATTCATGTGAGACTGATTACAAAAAGACAGGAGTTTTTACAGAAATCCTATAGCTAGGGGAGAGGAAAATCATCTTCAAACGTCAACTTCGTCTTCGGAAGAATCGAGAATGGTCGGATCAACCTTGACTGTGACAAGTTTTACCTTGTCTTTGCTTCGGCATTCGTCATATCCATCTGAGAACATCTGAATGATCTTCTCATTTAACTCGGTTGAGTTCTGGTAGTCTTGCTGGATTTCTTTGCGAAGATCTTCGGTCAGAGGTGGGCCTAAATCTCTCAAAGCGCGAAGCTCGCGAAGCTCTTCTTCAAGCGTGGCTCGTTCCTTCAAACTTCTCAACTCCCTAACTTCAAATTCATTCACCTGCAGCGCCAAGCTCTTGTTGGTTTTCACAAATGTCTCGTTCTTCTGCGTAAGGATTTCATTCATATGAACCAAGTCTACGTTCATATTGACGGTGATTCGGTGAGTGGCTTCGGCTGTCTCCAGTTTTCCTTTTAACTTATTCAAATCCTTTTGGAGGCATTCATTATTGAAGAGAGTAGTACCGTGGTCACTTCTCTCTTTATTCAAAGCCGACTTCAAAATAACATTCTCTCGTCTAGTTGCGTCTTCTTCGGCTTTGGCCTCTTTCTATCTGGGGAGAAGCCTCCCGAAGATAGCGTTCGCCTGCAGATATTCAAAGATAATCAGTTAATCATTAATCGCTAAGAGGTGTACATAATTTCAAACATTCAACTAACTCACCTTAGCATGGTAGCTCATGCCCTCCTCGATTAAATCCCTAATCGAGCTGTTTCCGAACCGATGGTCATCGATATCTTGGACAAAGGTGTCGAACAGTTGAAAAGGGAAGTTTTCATTGAATTCAGGCCATATGGTAGGTGATGCCATGGCTTCGCGCATGAACTTTGAAGAGGATGGCCGTGATGGAGAAGGCATACATGGTTCGGAAGGAGGTGGAGGTTGAGTAGGTACAGGTTCAGGGGTTGGTGGGGGCTGATTGTCATAGGGTTGTTTCCTTTTACGGGACAAGGAGGAGGAAGGCCCAATACGTTCTTCGAGCTCCTTGTAAGAAACGTGGATTTCCACTGGGACGATTATTGGAGGATTAACTTCGGGGGTAGGCACTCGAAGTTCATCGACAGACAGAGGGGTCACCTTGGTTTTCCTCTTTTTGACATTGAGGGCTTGAATCCGTTCATTCACCGATATATCCATCAGACTAGAAGTAGAGGTTGGTTGAGATTCTTGAGAAATTGACCTCGATTGTCGCATAGCCCTCTTCTTCTTACGAGGTCGGCTGGAGTCCTCCACGGTTTCTGCCTCTACGGGGAGGACCTCGGCGTCTTGAGCGTCAAAGGCCGGAGTTTCATCCGGTGGAGTTTCAGTGGAGGGTGATGAAGATTTACCCGAGAGGAATTTCTCCAAATCCCTTCGGTCGATCGACGTCAGCTTGATCAAGGACACTGCAGTAGAGAAAAACCTTCTTTTAGATCAGCTTACTAAAAGAAAGTTCAGCAAATTATGTACCGATATGAGTTTGGAACTTACACTTATGGTCATACAACTAGCTTGCTTACTCAGGAGTCCGAAGCTCCATTCCTTTAGGGGAATCTTTTCTATAATGCTCGCCATTTCTTTCACATGTTCCTTTGAAATGTCTCCGAAATCCGCAGAGATCCGCTCGGAGGTGGTCCATTCTGGAATAGAATAGATTTCAGGTCCCTCCACAAAGAACCATTCTCTATGCCACCTTTTATTGCTCGAAGGAGTATCCATCAAAGGTCATTTTTCGAACTTGGCATTGGGCTTAGGAGGCTGTTTACTCAGCATTTTGAAGCCTCGTTCACTAGATTTTCCAGCGGAGAAGAGGGTGAAGAATGAATCCACTGTAGGGGGTATCCCTATCTCATAGCAGAATGCTATGAAAGCCAGAATATGAATGTATGAATTCGGCAGCAATTGGGCAAACCCCACCCCTATAAACCCTAAGAGCGTAACCAAAAAGGAGTGAAGGGGGAATCGGACCCCCTTCTCTAGAAGAGTTACCTGTACGGCGGTCCAACCATCCGGTCGCTGGTACATTCGTTCATACGTGGCTGGGGATCTCACCAGATGGGTGTCCGGAATCTGATAGCGAGCTCTAATGTTGCGCAGCTCAATCTCGATAATAATGGAGGGGGTATTGGCGTGAGGATATTATTCTTCACTCTCGAAAAACTCTGAAGGATTGGGTAATGGGTTTGATTGTGGATGCTTGACGGGATTAGCCGCGGTTTGAGGGTTTGAGTCTGAAACCATTTTGATAGGGTTTGAACTGGGAGGGATGGTAGAAATCGGAACTGCAGGGATGTGGATGGAATCATCTGAACTCTGGGACGCCGTTGCTGAGATTGTGCAAATAGAGGAGAAAATGAAAGGGAGAAGATAGAAAGAATACGACTGAAATTTGAAATGGTTGGTAAAACTGTCAAATTTGGGGGAAGGAGTTTTTTATACTAACTGTCATTTCAAGTTTTCCACGAAACTCGAGGGAGGCGCATTGATGACATACAATGATGGTGAATTGGAAGAGGTAGCGTCCAGCTCTGGGTTTAGTGATTTAAACAGAGTGGGCTTATATCCATTGGGCCTCCAACTTTTGTCCTTAATGCTGATGGGGGTGGACCCTTTAGGCCTTGGTAAGATCTTTCTCAGACCTTTTCAAGTTGATTCCAATTCCTTTCCTTATGGGCGTATGATATTTACAATCTTTCATTAAACCTCCTGTTTAATAAAGGACTGAGAGGCAATGTCGGGCTATAATACTTTCACCATTGGGCCAGATCGAATGGAGTTCCCCCTTAGATCTTGATATTTTTGACATTGGACCGGATTGATTGGTCCAATTCCTTAAGTTATATTTATTGTGTCTTGAATGTATTGGGCCTTTGATTTAGGGCTGATCCATTAGGCAAATAATATCTAAATATCTATCTTTGACCGGTAATGATGAAAAAGTATGACAGTTGACTGTTATTTCTGTCATGCATTAATGTGGATGGGATTCTTAGCCGGCCAGAGATGGAAAACAGTGACTGAAAGTAGTGGGTGTATTGCCTGTATTCAGTTGAGGTGACTAGGGGTGGGGGACTGTGCTAGTGGAGAGTGGGTGGCACGAAAAATCGGACATAGTGTATATGAGCAAAGATCACACATGAAGAAAAAGGTAACTGATATTTTATCTCTCTCTAGACACTAGATATTTTTATTTTCCATTGTTAACCTTGTGATCGCCGGTACTGACTCTCACGCCGGAGCTATCCCCTGACGGTCAAGCCGTCAAGCTTTTGGTGTTGACTGTATTTATTGTGTAGGATCATAGTATCTTACGTGATTGGGACGTGAGAGAAGATCTTGACGTTAACATAAATTATGATCAATCAGTGTGGATTAATATTAGTTTTGCTTTAGTCATATAATGTCTTTTTGTGGTTTCTTGCAGCAAGTATATGTAATTACAGTACATAATCCAAGTCTCTTAGATTATATACTTTTTTTCAGTAATAAAATGTTTGCCTTTTGCTAAAATTTTAGGGGGACATTATATTATCGAATAGTCTAGTGATCGGTTCAATTTTTTTTATTTTTTTTTGTTTTTATTCCCAAAAAATGTGTAATATTTATTTTAATTAAAATTTTTATAAAATTCAGTAATTTAAGTGTAATTTGAATACATATAAAAAACAGTGTTGTACAGTCTGTACAAAACTATTTTTTATATGTATCTAAATTATACCTAAATCACTAAATTTTATAAAAAATTTTAATTAAAATAAATAATATACATTTTTTTTAGAAGTGAAAAGCAAAAAAATAAAAAAATAAAAATTGGACCGGTGGATAATATAATATCCCCTGGACTTGCTGGAAAAAAAAAATATAATATCTGCACACGAGCCATTATAGAGTTTTGTGAAATTGTTGACGTCCTGTTAAGTTGGAATTATTAAATAAACTGCCATCAGTGCTTATTTTGGAGGAAACCATTAATGATTAGTTCAAATATATACATATATATATATATATATATATATATATATATATATATTATGGAGGAAACCATTAATGATTAGTTCAAATATATACATATATATATATATATATATATATATATATATATATATATATATATATATATATATATATATATATGTGATAATCATTCATATATAGCATGGATTTATTATAAATCAAAAATATGTATACATATCTCTGTCGTTCTATATAGAAATTAACGATCGAGATTAGAATCGAAAAATTCACGTTCGATATTAATAGTAACCGACGACAGTACTATTTTCAGCAGCCGCTGTTATTATTAATTAGTAACAGACTACATCTGACATCCACTATTATTAATAACGAATATAATCTATCTGTCATTCGCTATTATTAGTAGCGGATGTGAATTTTTCAGTTCTAATCTCGGTCGGTTCTTGTATTGGATGTTAATGATAGTGTTTGCTCATTTTTAATTCATAAAAAATATTTATTATGCATCATTCCATATATATATATATATATAGAAAGTATGTGTTTTAAATATACACAACCTTATGTGTCATGTTATTTTAAGAAAAACTTGACCCCCTTGCTGCTTCAACCTTGATTATGAACAATTTGACAGTCTTACTCCCTCGAGCTTGATTTTGAACAATTTAACCGCTTTGCTCCCTAGAGCGTGGTTGTGAGCATTCTGTGAACTTTTACTTAGAAGAAGTTAAAACTAAATGTTCTAAAAGTAAAACCTCTTAACTTTTCTTTTACTTTCTCCAATAAAATTTAACTCACAGACTTACCTCAAGTTTACCAACTTTACTAATGACATTTTCTTTTCTTCTCTATTCTTTTTTGTTGGAGAGAGAACGAGGCAGTTAATATCTCACTAAATGCCTGTGGTTGCCGGTTGGTTACTTTTGCTTTATCTTTACAAAATCAACGTATACATTATACATACGTATGTATGATTATATATATATATATATATATATATACACACACACACATTGAGATACACATTTATTCGAGGTGTTGACTGTGATAGTTGATAGATTGTGAACGAACTAGAAGAGATGGGGATAAAGTTTTCATGTTTGCGCATGAGATTTTGCTAAAGCATTTAATATGCTCGTTCTTCTGGTTAAGAAAGATGATACATGCGTGTTGAATTGAGAGCTAAAATTAAGCCACCATGCATATCACATATATGCTGCCCTTTTTATACCAAAATACTTGCAACTTTGGCCCCAAAAAGAATCTTTAAGTATATTTCTTTAACTAGGCCCTAGCCATCGATTAATGATCAAACCCCACCAAGTACTAATAATTGTTCCATGTTTTAATTAGTAGTAGTAATTGTTAAACATTTGTAATTAATGCAACTTAACAAATGTTTTAATTGATGCATTATTATGTGAAGGATAGGCATACGCGTAAAGAATGAGATCGTTGGACTATATATCAAATGAAAAATATTTTGTGTATCACATAATTGCATCTAGGGGAATTTTAATATTAAATAGTAATTTTCAATTAATCATAATTTTAATATTATGGGAATTACTATTTTCATAAGGTTTCAATTTTTTTTACCATAATAGTAATTGTCCAGATCAAAATAGTAATTAGAAAAGTCTTATGAAAATATAATTTCTTTTTTAAAATAATAATTCCCATAATATAATTATAAAAAAACAAGAGAAATGAAGTATGAAAATTCATATATGGTTTAAGTAATTAGAAACGGGGTTAATTTATATTCATTTTTTACTTTTTTGCTAACAGGTAATTCTATTTTTTGCATCAGCAGAAGTTCTCTCTCAGTGATTTGGCGGGGGAATAAAAAAGTATGATTCAAACTTTAAGGGCCTGTTCGCGAATTCCTTATTTTTAATGACTTATAAGTTAAAATATAAGTTCGTTTAAGTTATAACTTATAACTAAAAGTGTTCGGCATAATTTGACTTATAAGTCAAAAATTAAGTTAGAACAAGTTATGAAGGTATTCCGCTCATAATTATTTATAAGTTAAAATAATGTAAATATTACTAAAAATGACATTAATAAAAAGAGGGGCAAAATAGAAGAGGGATAAAATAGACATTGTATTTGGTCAAACTAACTTATTTTAAAATGACTTATAAGTCATTTTAAAATAAGTCACAAATAGTTACATATTTTTTTTACTTAAAAACCAACTTATAAGTTAAAAAATAAATAGCTCCCAAACGCTCAAATATAAGTCACTGTCGAACACCCCCTAAATGCTAGTATTTCTTTCTTTGAGCAGAGAGCAGATCATCTGTCCCCATTTTTCCTGTCCCCTCCACTTAAATTTTAACACTTAATCTCTTACTTAACACTAATTAACTCTAAAATTAAATAAGTGGCTAGGTGTCCAAATTTAATTGGAGGGACACAAGGGGGACAGAGAAAATGGGGACAGAGGATCTGCTCTCCTTTGAGCATGGGTTCTCTGCAACTCAAAAATAAACCAAGAGGAAAATGATGAAAAATTACCATCATTATGCAATTTATATTTGCTACTGAAATGATGTTACCATGTCATGCCATATCACCATAAAATGTTTTGAAATGGATGAGGGCATGAGAGGCTTAATGGTCATTAGCTCTGCCGCAACAAGTTGTTTTAGTGTCGCAATAGCTTGTTGCAGCAGGGGGAAAGATGGATTTATTATCGGCCGGATAGAATTATGGTTGTTGGGGAATAGTTTCATAGCAACCGATATAGTTATTGGAAAAGAAAGGGAAGCAGTACTACTTACGTACCTTGCTGAGCTTTAATGAGATTGGAGGCTACGCATTGATGTGGAAGCATATATTGTTGTTTAGTCACTCAAAATGAAGAACCAAATTGGTGGTATTCATGACTAAAAGGAAGACAGTTTCAGAGTTCTACTTCAGTCATCCAATCCATCATCAATACGCATGAATTGATGTTGTCCCCTAGCTTCATCAGTCAATGCGTATTGCTATTAATACTTATGGGTTAAATGAATGTAGCATTGTACTGTATTAATTAACAAAAATAAAAACATTAAAGTAGGAGTCCTAGCTAGCTAGGCCCTTTAGTTCATCCATTTGATTTTGGATGTAATATTTTCTTCTTATCTAGCGTTATTTGGTTATAATGTAGTACTAGGAATTATATGTCATTACAATATATTTAGAAAACTGACAAATCTACTATAGAAAATAATATTTTTATATGAAAATTGTCGCTATAGATTCTATAGCAACATTTTTCATATGAAAATATAAAAAAAGTGTCGTGAAAATATCAATTTTCTATATTTGATTGACTTGTTTTTTAGATTTGTGTAGTATTTATATTTGACATTATATTACGTCTAATTTTAGTTTGTTTTGTCACAAGTAAAATTTGTAATCATGTAATGTCATACACTTAAAGAAAGTAATCGATGACTGTTGTTATTTACCCTTTCAGTTTTAAAATACATGTTAAGTTTAACTTTTTAAAATTAATTTAAAATATTTTTAAATTTAAAATTAATATGATTTATTTAATTTTTGAAATTAGTAAAATACATATTTAGATGGTTTATAATTTTATAAATGTATTGTCAAAACTAATTTACACCAATTTAAATTTAAATATATTTTAAATTGAAATCAAAAAATCAATAATTGAGGAAGTATGATGAGTGTGATAGCAGACCCATGTTGAAGCACGAGGGATGTTGTATTGTAACTTGAGTATCGGTGTTATAACCGTTTAGGTAGTAGACATGTGGTGAGTCAAGAATAATTTTGGGATAATAAAGCCGAACAAGCTTTTGAAAAATAGAGATGGGAAAATGAGAAAAATTAAAGCCGAACAAGGCCTGAACCATACCTTTCCTTCAATAGATCGTAACCGGTTTTAATGTGTTTTTCTTATCTGTTTAATATTTTTTTTAAAAATAATTACTGATATTTTGAAGAGATATCATATAAGTATTGATGTGTCAATCAACAATCTTCTAATTAGGACCTCTATCTTGTTGGATTACATGCAAAAGACTTATACGAGGAGAGAAAATTATTATGAAAGTTAGAATTATGTATCTTTAATGTGTTGAAATATCTCTAATTTATAGTATGAGAGTCGGCTCCTTCAAGAGTTAGGATTTAGGAATTACTATCTCTGTTCTTTAATATAGGTCGTTTTAGGGTTATGCACAAGTATTAAGGTAATGATTATATAACATTAACTATAATATCAATTGTCTATATTACCCTTGTATTGGAATAAGAGATTGTTATTTATTGGACAGAAAATAGTGAGAGGACCAAAGTTACATTTAATATTTGGGGTTATATTGGAAACTAAGCAATTAATGCTTACTTGAAATTCTAAAACGACTTATATTAAAGAACAAAAATATTTCTCTAAAACGACCTATATTAAGGAACGAAGAGAGTAGAATCTTAATTGTCTTTAGAGACATTCTGGATTGTCAATTCTTAGTAGGTTAAACTTCATGGTAATTTTATCATTTATTGGATTTAATATATTTCTAGAATACTTCGCGAGCAAAATTATTTATATTGTCCTTAATTAATAGAGATCTAAAAAAAACATGTGGCAACTCGCCATTGGTGAATTATTTTTACTCGTATCATTTTCCCCTTACTCCTTTAAAAATATAATTTTAAATGAGTAATTCAATAATAATAAAGTTTTTTTTCTTTCACTAATTTTTGGCACCCATGACATTAACTTTTGACTTCATGTCCTTAATTCTTGTCGCATGTGACTCTAATTCTGGATTTTATAGTTTTAATTCTTGGCTCCCATGAGATTAATTCTTAGTCTCCATTGTAAGACCTTAATTTTTTATGAATAAAGATTTAATTTTATTTAAATATTATTTTGAATAGTAAGGTATTGATTTGATATAATGCTATAGTTATGGGGTGATATATGCAAATTTTATAAAGTAAACAAGTTGTCATAAAATATTCGTTTGGTCGGAGAATATTTTTTTTGTTGAGTAATATTCATACGACGACACAATAATTGGTGGATCCCACAGCGGAATAATTGTCGGATATAGAAAGCGACATAAATAATATTTTTATAAAAATAACGGCAAAACTTTTATCGTTAAACTGTTGAAATATCCGGTGATAAAAATATAATAATACGCGTTGTTTCACAGTGGTACGCGATATTGCACATTATCTCTGATTATTGATATTTACGTAAGAAGTCACTTAGTTTCATACAATAATTGCCACAACAGTTGCTACATAGTATCTCATATTATTGATTCAATTATTGTCACAGTATCATTTGCACAATACTTTATATTATTAAACCAATCATTGACACGACACAGTTACTCATATTATTATTAGCATTATTGACAATGTCTAGAAAGTTTTGTCGAGAAAAGGGGTTAGGTTATTTAATTGAGCGTCAATAAGGAGAAATCTTTATCGAAAAACCTTTTTTTTCTTAAAAACGATTTGGTTGTCAATATTGTGAGTTATAATACTAATGATAAATAATTGTTGAAATATTAAAAATGTGTTGATTAAAGATAAGTGATTTGTGGTAGATATTTATTCAATTTTAATAAATAGAGGGGTTTGTCATAAAGCGTTTGTTGTAAGTTTAGTTTATTATTCTATGGACCCTCATGTGCCAATTTGTCAAACCGTCGGTAGAAAGTTATCTCAATTTTATTTTATTATTATTATTATAATAGTAATAAAATTGAATTTTTTTTATAATATATATAAAGTTATTTATTTTATTAGAATATAAATAGAATATATTATATATAAAAATTTTTATTTTATTAGAATATTTTATTGTATAGTGTTGCATAATAAAAATCAAAAAAATTAGACGTAACCCGTGAATTCTTTTCTGTTCGTTCGTGAAGATTTTAAATAGTGTCATGTCATTCTCCTATAAATAGGTTTCTTAGTTAAGAAATAAAAATCACACCAGAATTAGAGAATTTTTCTTCTATAATATTGTGTGAATTTATTTTAAGTATAAGGATACTTTGAGTGTAGCAAATAGTACAAGATTTTCTCAAGATAATCTCCGCTATACCGGTCAGATTTAGTCTCCTACTAAGGTAAATGATGTTATTTTTTTCATATTCATAAGGGTTGTCATTCTATTCTTTATTCATATGTGGGAATAATCTGTCAACGCGGATTACCGCATGCCTGGTGAATAACCCTTCGTATTCATTCTTTATTAAGGTGTGAAAATGATTTTTCTACGCAGATTACCGCATGACATGTGAAAATTTATTTGCAGTTTCGTATATTCTTTTATACTCGTAATGGATATCATTTCTTTTGTCCTCGTTAAGGGATATCATTTTCTTTCATATTTCTCCATTTATGGTACAAAATTATTATTTGTTTCCATAACCTTATTATTAAATGGTGAAAATTCCTGAAATTAGTAGAATATCCTTAATAGTTTGCGCTTTATCTAATATCATTTCACTGGAATATTGATCTGAATTTTCTTATTAAATTTTAATCTATTCATCTGGGGTACTATTCATGCTGGGGTACTATTCATACGGGGTACTATTTATGCCGGAGTACTATTGACGCCGGAGTACTATTGACGCCGAAATAGTACAAGATTTTCTCAAGATAATCTCCGCTATACCGGTCAGATTTAGTCTCCTACTAAGGTAAATGATGTTATTTTTTTCATATTCATAAGGGTTGTCATTCTATTCTTTATTCATCTGTGGGAATAATCTATCTACGCGGATTACCGCATGCCTGGTGAATAACCCTTCGTATTCATTCTTTATTAAGTTGTGGAAATGATTTTTCTACGCGGATTACCGCATGACATGTGAAAATTTATTTGCAGTTTCGTATATTCTTTCATACTCGTATGGGATATCATTTCTTTTGTACTCGTTAAGGGATATCATTTTCTTTCATATTTCTCCATTTATGGTACAAAATTATTGTTTGTTTCCATAACTTTATTATTAAATGGTGAAAATCCCTGAAATTAGTAGAATATCCTTAATAGTTTGCGCTTTATCTAATATCATTTCACTGGAATATTGATATGAATTTTCTTATTAAATTTTAATCTATTCATGCTGGGGTACTATTCATGCTGGGGTACTATTCACACGGGGTACTATTCATGCCGGAGTACTATTGACGCCGAAATTTAGTTTCTTTTTCTTGTTCAATATATCTTTAAAATTTGAATCTTAAATATCATTCTTGAATTTTACTTCACAATTGGTGATCATATTGACAATTTGGGCATTCTCGAACTCTCGATATATTAAATTATAAATCTTTAATATTTGTCCTTGATCTCACTTGATTTATTCTTTATATCATTGTCATCACTTCATGCTTATATTGTGGTGAAGGTCATCTTTGACCCGTAGTGCAAAGATAGATTGTTGATTGGTATGAATTGTGTATTGGTATAATCATGACCTTTAATGTTACATATAAAGGTTTGTGGTGAAAGTCCTCTTTGGCCCCGTAATGCATAGATGGATAAGTTGTAAGACCCAAAATTTTATGAAATGAAAGTATTCAATTTTCTTATAATTATTATTCTATTTAATAAATGGTTAAATAATAAAAGGTTAAAGTTAAGAGTGATATTTGAAAATTTTGCAAAGTAAGCAAGTTGATATAAAATATTCGTTGTGTCGGAGAATATTCGATTGGTCGGAGAATATTCGTTTTAAACAAAAAATATTCGTTTTAAACAAAAAATATTCGTACGACGACACAATCATTGGTGGATCCCACAACGAAATTATTGTCGAAGTTAGAGAACAACATAACTATCTTTTTATAAAAATAACGGCGAAAGTTTTACCGTTAACTGTTGAACTACCCTGTGGTAAAAGTACAATAATATGCGTGGTTGCATAGTAGCACACGGTATTGATTATTGATGCTTACGTGAGAAGTCACTCTGTTATACTCAATTATTGCTATAGTAATTGTTGCATAATATCTCTCATATTTTTTTTATTCAATTATTGTCACAGTAATCATCAGCATAATATTTTATATTATTAAATCAATAATTGAGATAATAAAGTTATTCATATTATTATTTGTAATATTGACGATGTCTAAAAAGTTTTGTCGAGGAGAGGTTTGGTCACCTAATTGCGCGCCAATAGGAAGAAATCCTTATCGGAAAGCCCCCTCTTTCCTAGGAATGATCTGGTTGTTAAATATTGTGAGTTATAATATTAATGATGAATAATTGTTGAAGTATTAAGAATGTGTTTATTGAAGATAAGTGAATTACAAAAGTTAGAGGAGAATAATGCAAACTTAGAAAACTTTATGGGTACTAAAGTGTAATAAGTTAAAATCAATCTGGACCATTGGTGGTGGTTTTAATAGTAACTTAATCTGGACCATTGGTGGTAGTTTTTATAGTAAATCAATCTGGACCGTCGATGGTGGTTTTAATAGTAAATTAATCTGGACCGTCGGTGGTGGTTTTAAAAGTAAATCAATATGGACCGTCGGTGGTGGTTTTAAAAGTAAATCAATCTGGACCGTCGGTTGTGGTTTTAATAGTAATCAATCTGGACCGTCCGTTCTAATAGTAAATTAATCTGGACCGTTCGTGAATTAGTTACTATTTAGTCATTTCTCCTATAAATAGAAGCTTAATTCTTCTTTCATTCTCACCAGTTTACTGAGACTCACAAGAGAAACTATAAAGAGAGAAACTATAGAGAGCAAGAAGAAGAGTATTCTACTAATTAACTATTGCAGTATCCAGTTTTTTACTAAGGTAAGGGATATTATTTGTTGTATTTGTAAGGGATATTATTTCTTTTGTATTCATAAGGGGTATTATTTCTTTCGTATTCATAATGAATACTATTTTTTCTTATTCATCGTTTAATATGTCGGAATAACCTGTCTACGCGGATTACATACCGTATGACAGGTGAAAATCCATTTGCAGTTTCGTATGTTATTTCTTTTCATATTCTTAAATCTAAACTTACTATGGTAAGTATTACTTCTATAATCCTTGAAATTAGTGGAATATCCTTGAGTTTTGCGATTCATCCAGTATCGTTTCTTTAGAATATTGATCTGAACTTTCTTATTAAATATCAATATTTTTATCGGGATACTATTCACGGGTTACTATTCACCTGGTTACTGTTCACTAAAATATTATTCACTCGAATATTCGGGGCACTTTTCATGCTGGGGTACTATTCACGAGTTACTATTTATCCGATTATTATTCACTCAAATATTATTCATTCGAGTATTCGGAACACTTTTCATGCTGGGATACTATTCACGGGGTTCTATTCCCAAAGTACTATTCACATGGTACTATTTATCGAAAAATTTATTTTTTTTCTGTCCAAATTATTTTTGATACATGGATATTATTCTTGAATTTTACTCCACAAAGCAGTATCATGTTAACAATTTGGACATTATTGAATTCTGGATAAATTAAATTATAAATCTTTAAAATTTATCCTTTGCTTTCATTTAATTGAATTTTTATAGTATTGTCATCATCCTCATGCTTATATTGTGATGAAAGTCATTTTTCGCTTACGTGCATAGATGGACTGTTGATTAGTATGATTATGACCAGGGATCATTCAGTATAATCATGACCCGTAATGTTATAAATGATGTGGTAAAAGTCCTCATTAATTGGTCTGCAGTGCATTGAGGGACAGTGGTTGGTATGATTATGACCAAGAATTATTCGGTATAATCATGACCATTGATGATTACATGAATATCATTGGCCCGTAGTGCAGGGATGATTCGATGATGTGGTTTATTTATTAAGTTGAGTCTTAGCGATAAAGTTGATGAAAATATTTTTAAATCATAAAAGATAGTAGATATCATGTTCTACTTAACTCTTCTAATGGATTGCTTATTCCACTGCAGTTAAACTTGTTGTCTATTATATTCTATCAGGTTAACATTGTTGAAGCTAATGCTAACTTATTCTGCATTATCTTAGTCATAATATTTCTTACTGGGCTAGTTGAGCTCACCCTTTTACTTTCATTATTCTCTTCAGGAAATAAGAACATAGCCGGGACTAGTCGTGGAATGGAGTGATGGTCCGAGATTGTTGTTTTAGTAATCCTCACTATTTAGTGTGATAATAAATGTAATGAGGATTGAATTTGAGTTTGGATATTGTCTATGAGACAATATTCGTGTAAAAACTCTCAACTCTTATTGTATAATTAAGCTTGTATTTGTATTCTGTACCATGTATTTGGTGACCTAAAATGGGTGATGTATACCTATTTTGGGGGCGTCACATAAGTGTTTGGCATGATCATGACCACCGGTGATTCAAACGAATATCTTTGGCCCGTAGCGCATAGATAATTCGTTGATTTAAAATAACTATTAATTGGTGTTAGTTACACGAATAAAATAGTGATGATGGACTTTTAAATCATAGAAGATAGTAGACATCATGCTCTACTTGACTCTTCTAATGGATTATTATTTTCGCTGCAGATGTTGATCTAAATTTTGTTATCTAATGTATCCTATCAAATTTTTTCCTGTTAAGGATTAAGGAATTTCTACATTATCTTAGTCATAATATTCTTTACTGAGCTAGTTGAGCTCACCCGTTTTGTGACGCCCCCAAAATTAGGTATACATCACCCATCTTGGGTCGTCAGATACATTGTATAGAATACAAATACAACTTACTAATACAACTGTCGTGTACAATACGACAAAACATAAACTGTGAGTTTGAATACAAATATTATCTTCTAGAGAGTATTCATACTCAAAAGGAGTCCTCATTACATTTATTAACACACCATTACATAGAATAGTGAGGACTACTAACTAATACTATCATTCGGACCATCACTCCGTTCCCCGACTTGCCTCAGCTACGTTCTCATTTCCTGACGAGAACAGTGAAAGAAAGGGTGAGCTCAACTAGCCCATTAAGAAATATTATAATTAAGATAATGCAGAATAAATTATCATTAGCCTTCAACAATGTTAAACTGATAAAATATAATAGACATCAAGTTTAACTGTAGCGGAACATGCAATCCATTAAAAGAGTCAAGTAAAAAATAAAATCTACTATCTTTTATGATTTAAAAGGTTTTTTAACACTATTATCGTTGGGACTCAGCTTAATAAAATAATCCACATCATCGAATCACCCCTGCACTACGGCCAAGAATATTCGTGTATTCATTAATGGTCATGATCATGCCAACAACTGTCCATCAATGCACTACGGGCCAATGAGGACTTTTACGACATCATTTGTAATATTACGGTCATGATTATACCGAATAATCCCTGGTCATAATCATACCAAGTCCATCTATGCACTACAGGCCACAGATGACTTTCAACATTTTATAAACATGAGGATGATGACAATGATATAAGAATTCAATAAAACAAGTTCAAGAATTAATTTATCCAAGAATTAACAACGTCCAAATTGTCAACATGATACTGCTTTGTGGAGTAAAATTCAAGAATGCTTAGAAGAATATTTTCATAAAAAGATACTGGATGAAACGCAATTATCAAGGATATTCCATAAATTTCATGGAGTATAGAAATCAAAACTTAACCAACTGAGTATAATAAAGAATGGAATAACAAAAGAAATCACCATGCATGCGATAGACCGCACAGACAGGTTATTCCAACAGAATAACAAATAATGGAACCAGGTCCGGCGTAAACGCACAGACAGGATATTCCGACAGAATAATAAATAATAGAACCAGGTCCGGTGTAAACGCACAGACAGGATATTCCGACAGAATAATAAATAGTAGAACCAGGTCCGGTGTAAAACACACAGACAGGATGTTCCAACAGAATAATAACAAGACGGAACCAGGTCCGGTGTAAAACACACAAACAGGATGTTCCAACAGAATAATAATAAAAACGGAACCAGGTCCGGTGTAAAACACACAGACAGGATGTTCCAACATAATAATAGAAGAATGTCACTAAGTATAGGGTAGACCGTGTATACAGGTTATTCCAACAGAATAATAAGAAATGGAATAACAACAGTTCTCTTCATGAATAAGAAAGAATAACACCCCTTACCGTTTTAAAGAAGAGCTGAAATAAGGAAGTAGTTAAGTAGCAGAATACTCTTCTTCTCTCTCTCTATAGTTTCTCTCTTTAGAGTTCAGTGAATTCATAAGAAATAATGAAGGAATGAGCTGCTATTTATAGAAAAATAGAATGCATAGTAACTAATCCATGAACGGTCCAGATTGATTACTTTAATCTGACGGTCCATATTTAAAGAAAAATCTTTTAAATAAAATATAATATATTCTATTTATAGAATAACTTTAATAAAGTATTCTGTTTTATATAAAAAGATGTTTCTGTTTTATTACGTTATTAATACGAATAAAACAAAACGTCATTATCGCTAAATAATTCATATTATTAACTGACAATAATTGAATCAAACTGAGTGACTTCTCACATAAGCATTAATAATCAATACCGTGTGCTACTATGCAACCACACGTATTACTGTACTTTTACTACCGAGTAGTTCAACAGTATCAATGGTAAAACTTCCGCCGTTATTTTTAATAAAATATTTTTGTCGTTTTCTCAATCCGACAATAATTCTATTGTGGGGTCCACCAATGATTGTGCCGTTGTACGAATATTCCCTGTTAAAACGAATATTCCCCGACTAATCGAATATTATATAACAACTTGCGTACTTTGCAAAATTTATAAATATTACCCACAACTATAACATTATATCAAATTAACTCCATAATATTCAAAAATGATATTTATAGAAAATTCATCTTTATTTATAAAAGTTGAGGTCTTACAACCTCCCCTTATAAAATTTCGCCCTCGAAATTAGGGTACGTACCTGGTATGTCGAAGAGGTAAGGATACCTTGATTTCATTTCAGATTCTAACTCCCAAGTCATTTCCTCAACATCGTGGTTTCTCCACAAAACTTTGACTTGAGGTATAACCTTGGAGCGTAGAATATGTTCCTTCTTATCCAAGATTTGAACAGGAACTTCTTCATACGTCAAATCCTCCGCTATTTCGTCCGGTTCTAACTCAATAATGTGGTTCGGGTCTTCCACATATTTGCGTAACATGGATATGTGAAAAACGTTATGAACACGAGACATACTTGGCGGTAAAGCGAGTCTATAAGCCACAGTTCCTACTCGATCGAGGATTAAAAATGGACCGATAAATCGAGGATTGAGCTTTCCTCTTTTTTCAAATCTCGTAACTCCTTTCCATGGAGCAACACGTAAGAACACATGATCTCCTATATCAAATTCCACGTCCTTTCGATGAAGATCAACATAACCCTTTTGTCGATCTTGTGAGATTTTTATACGTTGTCGGATCGTTTGAATCTTTTCTGTAGTCATACGTACCAACTCCGGTCCCAACAACGTTGCTTCACCCACCTCATCCCAGCATACTGGAGAACGACATTTTCTTCCATACAATGCTTCAAATGGAGCCATGCCAATACTTGCTTGATAACTGTTGTTGTAGGAAAACTCCACCAATGGTAAGAACTTGTCCCAACTTCCTTTGAAGTCAAAGACACAGAGTCTTAATAAATCTTTTAGAGTTTGAATAGTCCTCTCTGATTGTCCGTCCGTCTGAGGATGATATGCCGAACTAAATCGTAAATCTGTGCCCATAGCTTTTTGTAAACTAACCCAAAATCGTGAAGTGAATCTTGGGTCTCGATCAGAAACTATGGATACTGGCATACCATGCAGTCTTACAATCTCGTTTATGTACATACGAGCAAGACGTTCAAGTGTATAAGTTTCTCGTATCGGTAATAAATGAGCAGACTTGGTCAATCTATCAACAATAACCCAAATCGCATCTATACCTTGAAAAACCTTAGGAAGGCCGGTAACGAAATCCATGGTAATGTGCTCCCACTTCCATTATGGAATTTCAAGTGGTTGCAATGGACCTTTTGGTACTTGATGCTCCGCTTTGACTCGTTGACAAGTTAGACACCTTGAGATAAACAACGCTTCATATTGCTCCACCAAAATGTATGACGAAGATCATGATACATTTTGGTACTTCCAGGATGGATTGCAAACGGTGTGTTGTGCGCCTCCATCATGATTTCATACTTTAAATCAGGGTTGTTAGAAACACAAACTCTAGAGTTGACTCGAAGTATTCCTTCTTCATCGATTCTTGCTTCCGACATAGCACATTCTTGCACTTTCTTCCTCATACACATCAGCTCCAGGTCTGTAGCTTGAGCAGCTTTAACTTTATCGATTAAAGTTGGTTCTACTCGTATATTCGCCATCATCACATGGGTCCCTGGAGTCTTTAACTCTATCTCCATCCTTTGCAAGTCACACAAAATGGGCCTTTGTGTTGACAATATTGCACTCGTACTTGCATATGATCTTCTACTCAATGCGTCAGCTATCACGTTCGCTTTTCCAGGATGGTATTGAATGGTATGATCATAATCTTTCAACAGTTCAAGCCAACATCGTTGTCGCATGTTGAGTTCCTTTTGAGTGAAGAAATATTTGAGGCTTTTATGATCCGTAAAGATCTCCACCTTCTCCCCATACAAGTAATGCCTCCAAATTTTAAGTGCAAAGACAACAGCTGCCAACTCTAGATCATGAGTAGGATAATTCCTCTCATATTTCTTGAGTTGTCTTGATGCATAGGCTATGACTTTTCCATGTTGCATGAGAACGCATCCCAACCCTTTGCTCGAAGCATCACTGTAAATGACAAATCCCTCCGAGCCAGATGGTATTGTTAGAACAGGTGCTGAAATGAGTCTTCTCTTGAGTTCTTGAAAACTCTGCTCACATTCTTCGCTCCAACCGAACTTTGTATCTTTCCGAGTCAGCTGAGTTAATGGAGTAGCGATTCGAGAAAATCCTTCCACGAATCTCCGATAATAACCAGCTAAACCAAGAAAGCTACGTACTTCGGTCACTGATTTAGGTTGCTCCCAGCTTTGAATAGCTTCAATCTTTGCCGGGTCAACCGATATTCCACGACTTGATACTACGTGCCCAAGGAATGCTACCTCCTCCAGCCAGAACTCGCATTTCTTCAACTTGGAAAAAAGCTTATATTCACGAAGCTTTTGGAGTACCAGCCTCAAGTGTTGCTCATGATCTTCACGGCTTTTGGAATAAATAAGGATGTCATCAATAAAGACGACCACAAAATGATCCAAATATTCCTTGAATACCCGGTTCATAATATCCATGAAGGCAGCAGGAGCATTAGTCAATCCAAAGGACATGACTAGAAATTCATAATGCCCGTACCGAGTTCTAAAAGCCGTCTTTGGAATATCCTCAGTTCTAACCTTCAGCTGATGATATCCAGAACGAAGATCGATCTTTGAAAATAATTGTGTTCTTTGCAACTAGTCAAACAGGTCATCAATACGTGGCAATGGGTACCTATTTTTGATAGTGACATGATTCAACTCCCGATAATCAATACAAAGTTGCATACTTCCATCTTTCTTCTTCACGAATAGCACAGGAGCACCCCAAGGAGAAGTACTAGGACGAATAAAGCCAATGTCTAACAATTTCTGCAGTTGGATCTTTAACTCCTGAAGTTCAATAGGAGCCATTCGATATAGGGCTTTGGAAATGGGTTTTGTACCGGGTTCAAGGTCGATACAAAATTCAATTTCACGCTCTGGGGGTAGGCCAGGAAGTTCTTCAGGGAATACGTCAGGGAATTTATTAACAATAGAAATTTCATTCAAAACTGACGTATTTTTGTTTAGTTCCGTGACATGAGCTAAGGAAGCTTGACATCCATTTTTCAATAAACGAATAGCTTTATGGCTTGAGCTGACAGCGATTGATTTTAATGGTTTGGTTGCTTGAATTCGCATAATTGGTCGATTAGGAATATGAAAGCTAACAACCTTACGAAAATAATCAATTTTTGCATGATGAGTAGTTAACCAATCAATCCCTAGAATCACGTCAAATGCAAGTATTTTTAATGAAATCAGATCGACAGGTAATGTGTGGGTACCAACTTGAACCAAACAAGACTTATAAACCGTGGATGTAATGAAGGTTTCTCCCAATGGAGTTTCAACAGATAAACAAAGTCTAATTTCTCCGGAGTCAAATTTAATCGATGAGCGCAAGTAGTAGAAATAAAAGAATGGGTAGAATCGGTATCAAATAAAGTATAGACTTCGTTAGTGTTTATGATAAGCTTACCCGTGATGACCTGATTCGGGTTCCTTGCTTTCTGGGAGGTCACAACAAACGCTCTCCCTTGCACTACCGGTTTTGACTTTTCTGGAACGGCCTTTGGTGTCTCCATCTTGGCTGAACTTGTTTTTGGTAAACGATAAAATCGAGCTAAATGACCTTCTCTTCCACAATTATAACATGTTTTAGATGGCATCGCGCAGTTTGGACTGATGTGCCCCTCCCCTCCGCATTTGAAACATATGATAGGTGGTCGTTCTCCTTCCTTAACAACGGGTGCTGGTGCTGACGTCTTTCCATCATTGTTGAGTCTCCTCTTCTTGAAATGACCATTCTTATTGTTTTGGCCCTGATTACCACCGAAGTGGTTACCATTTCTGTCCTGTTGATTCCCTCCATGCTTGTTGTCACCACTTCGATGACTGCTCTCACTGGTATTATCATTTTGTCGACTGCTCTCTTTTGGTTGCGTTGACTCGTTATCGCGCTCCACTAACTGAGCCCTATTCACAACATCTGAATACAAACACAGTTTATGAGAAATAAGATGTTGACGTATCTCAGGTTTCAAACCTCGCAAAAATATTCGCGTCATTCGCTCTTCATTATCCACCAAGTGGGACGCAAACCGGGACAACTCAGCAAATTTAGCCTCATACTGCGACACGGTCATATTATTCTGCTCCAATTTGATGAACTCCACCTCCTTCATGTGACGAACACTTTCAGGAAAGTATTTGTCATTGAACAGCTCTTAGAACTTCTCCCAAGACATCTTCAGTACGGCAGGTTGAGTACGCTTAATCGATTCCCACCAGTAATCTGCCTCTCCTCGCAACATAAAGGCGGCAAAGGGAACCTTTTGCTCCTCGGAGCAACCCAAGACATCAAATATCTTGGTGATCTGCTTTATCCATGTTTCAGCTACAAGTGGTTTGGGTTCTCCCTTAAACTCCTGTGGTCCCAGCTCCTTAAACTATTTAGCGGTGACCGCCTGAGAGTTTCCAGTATTTCCACCTACGTTGTGGACAGGAGCCGCTTTCACCTGTTGTTGCATGAATTGCATAAAACCTCTGAACATTCCATCATTCATCATCTGGTCAGTGTTGTTGTTTGCATGAGGATTGTCACCTTCCTGATGAACATTATCCTGATTATTGATATGTGGTGAATCAATAATCGTCTGTGCTCCATTGCTATTCTCAACATTCTCAGATGCCATTTTCAGATACTGCCACAAAATAAAAGTTAATTGATATGTCATATATTATCCTTATATTATGACCGACCAATTAAATACCATGCAAATAAACTTAGGTAGGTCATACTAGCGAAGGAATTCCCCGTCTCTCCCTTCCTAGTTCTATTCTCACATCTTAGCCAGGGATCATATCCCTAAGCTCTGATACCAACTGTGACGCCCCCAAAATTAGGTATACATCACCCATCTTGGGTCGTCAGATACATTGTACAGAATACAAATACAACTTACTAATACGACTGTCGTGTACAATACGACAAAACATAAACTGTGAGTTTGAATACAAATATTATCTTCTAGAGAGTATTCATACTCAAAAGGAGTCCTCATTACATTTATTAACACACCATTACATAGAATAGTGAGGACTACTAACTAATACTATCATTCGGACCATCACTCCGTTCCCCGACTACTAACTAATACTGGGACACCGTCATGTTATTTTGTTCCAGTCTAATAAACTCTACCTCCTTTATATGACGAATACTTTCAGAAAAGTACTTGTCATTAAACAGTTTCTGAAATGTTTCCCAGGATATGTTGAGTGCGTCAGGCTGGGTACGCTTCACAGACTCCCACCAGTAGTCTGCCTCACCGCGGAACATAAAGGTGGCGAATGGAACCTTCTATTCTTCTGTGCATCCCAAGACATCGAATATCTTGGTAATTTGCTTGACCCACGTTTCCGCCTTGATCGGATCTAGCTTTCCCTAAAAGTCTGGTGGTGCCAACTCTTTGAACTGCTTGGCCGTGACAAACCGCGCGTTGTTATCATTTTCACCCGTATTTTACACACGAGTCTCCCTCGTCTGATGTTGCATGAACTGTAAAAAGCTCCTAAACATTCCATCATTCATCGTTTGCTCGGTAACGTTGTTTACATGAGGAATATTGCCTTCCTTGTAAGACCCCGAATTTTATGAAATAAAAGTATTCAATTTTTCTTATAATTACAATTCAGTAAATGGTTAAATTGATAAAAAGTTAAAGTTATGGGTGAAATGTGAAAATTTTTCAAAATACACAAGTGGTTATAAAATAATCATTGTTGTCGGGGAATATTCGTTTGGTCGTGGAATATTCTTTCTGTCGGGGAATATTCGTACGACGGCGCAGCTATTTGTGGGCCCCATAACGAATAACTGTCGGGTGAAGAAAATGACAAATTTGAGTTTTTACAAATAACGGCGTAGTTGTTACCGTTAACACTGTTGGAATACCCGGTGGTTAAAATACAGTAATACGCGTTATTGCACAGTAGCACACGGTATTGCACAGTATTTTTAAAATTATTGATTCTTACGTAAGAAGGCACTACTCAATAATTGTTACAGTAATTACTGTTCAATATTTTATTTTATTGATTCAATAATTGCTACGTTGAAATTTTGTATTATTGTTGTTCAATAATTGTTGCTGCACAGTATTTCCCATTATCAGATCAATAATTCATATTATTTGAATAGTATTATTAGATAGCATTATTGGCAATGTCTAGAAAGTTCTGTCTAAGGAGAGGTTTGGTCATCTAATTGCGCGCCAGTAAGGAGAAATCCTTATTGAAAAGCCCCCTCTTTCCTGGGAACGGCCTGGTTGTCATAAATATGATTCTGTAATATTATTTGTGAATAATTAATTATTGATTCATATGATAAGAAAATATTTATTTTATGTGGATATAAACGAGGGATATATTTTTGTGGTTAAAAAATGAAGGAGTTAATGTTGAGATTTTTATCCGTATTTTTGTCGGAATGGAGGTATTAAAAATCAGGGTTTTTGATATATTTTGCGGGGGTTATAATTTTTAATCCGACCGTTGGATCGTGGTAATTTTTGGATATGTTATACATATATAAGTTGAGTATATGCCCACAAATTTGAACCGTTAAAAATGAACGTATGATTTATTACGAATTTTACAAGATGACTGGTTCAGAAATTGTTGAATTTTCGGAGTTTATCATTTTGATGGAAAATTCTAGAATTGGTGGGCCCCACTTGTGGTTGGTGAAGAAATGTGCTGAATTATATTTCAAATGTGGTGGGTGGGAATAGTAGCAGGTAAAGCCATCAGGTTGCAGGTCAAACCTACCAAAATTTTCCTATAAATAGAGGGCTAAGTTAGAATTGAAAATCACACCAGAAACATAAGCTTTCTCTCTTTCTCTCTCTATATTATAAAGCATATTTTTGTGAGTTTTTAGATACTTGGTGAGTTTCTATTCATCAGTGCAAGTTTCCTTCAGCATCATATCCGATATCCAGTCAGAAGTACTGCTCTTTTGAGGTAAGGGATAGTAAGGGATATTAAGGGATTTTAAGGGTTGTTATGATTTTCAGTTTCGTAATTTTTCTGATCTTTAAAAATTATGAAAAAATTTGAAATGATATTTTGATGAGTTTTATTGATTGTGTCCAAAAATGGTGATTTTTGGATGTATAGATTAAGAGTTATGAATTTTACGGGAAAAGACTATTTTAAAAGTAACCGCTTATAATTCCTTGTGGTTAACTCCAAAATTGATGAAATTTTTATTGGGAGTACATGTATATGATAGGAGTATACTCTGTGAATTTCAGAATTTTTAGACAAAAGTACAATTTTTGATAAATGTCTAAATATTCGGCTATTTTGGCCATATGAAAAATAGTAAATGACTTTTAAAAATTCTGAGAAAAATATATGTTCACTATGGGACTATATTATGCTAAATTCCAGAAAAGAAATATTTTTGGAACGGATTTGGTATTTTTCATGAAAATAGTCTAGTTATGAGAAAATGAATTAAATATGTTATGTGAAGTAAGAAAATTGGAAAATAGGATTTTATGGCTTGAGAATCCTATATATGAGGTATATGCAGATTTTTGATGAGGGTTTTGGTTATTGATGATGAAATCTTAAGAGTTGGCATTTTATGATGATTAAATGCATTAATTAGTAAAGTGTAAACAATTTAAATAAATTGTTTATAAGCTTAAGAATATTATTCTTTCAATATCATTATACCGAAATATTGGTATGTATATTATTGTGGAATTTTTACCTTTTTCATGTCAAGGTTACTATTCACGAGTTACTATTCATGAGTTACTATTCACTAGTTACTATTCACGAGATACTATTCACGACAGAATTGGTTTCTTTTTCTAACCAAATTATAGTTGATTTATGAATATTACTCTTGAGATTAAAACTATATGTTGATCATATTATTTTTATCATCATATATAACATTTTTATAACCCTGATGTTGAAATTCTCTTTCACTGGAGTGTAAAGATGGATAGATTATTGGTATGATCATGACTAGGGTTCTCTTTGGCCTGTAGTGCAAAGTTGAATTGTGACTGGTATGATCATGACCATTGAATTTATAATTGAATATCTTAAGCTTAAGTGCAAAGGTGAATTGATCAACATGGTTATAATTATTGTTTATATAAATTCTGAAATGATTATATATTTCTTTGAGATATGAATATATTTGGCCTGTAGTGCAAATATAAATTGTTGATGAATATCTTTGGCATGTAGTGCAAAGATGGCCTGTTGATGAATATCTTTGGCCTGTAGTGCAAAGATGAACTGTTGTTGAATATCTTTGGCCCGTAGTGCAAAGATGGTTTGTTGATGAATATCTTTGGCCCGTAGTGCAAAGATGGTTTGTTGATGAATATCTTTGGCCCGTAGTGCAAAGATGGATTTGTTAGTATGATTATAAACATGAATTGTGATTTGGTATAACCATGATCTTTGATGTTTCAGGTAAAGACAGGTGATGAAAATATTCTTCGTCCTGGGTGCGAAGAAAAATTTATAGTCACAATTATGATTATGAGTTATTCATATGATTGTGGAAAGGAACTATTGAGTGATGTTACATGGATAAAACATTGTTGGTGGATTTTTAACATGGAGAAGATAATAGACTTTATAGTCTATTTGACTCTTCTAATGGATTGCTCGTTCCGCTGCAGCTATGGTTGAAATTTTTATCATTTACCATATGTTCTAAATCTCTGATTTATTATTGATGAAGGCTATTGATAATTTAATTATCTTTAGTCATGATATTCTTTACTGAGCTAGTTGTGCTCACCCTTTTGCTTCACAATTCCTTTCAGGTAATAAGAGTGTAGCTGGGTCGAGCGGGGGTAACAAGGGAATAGAATGGTGGTCATCATTTAGTAGTTATATTTGGTGAAGAAAATAGGGTGAGGCGAACCCAACGTTGGAAGGGTGTTTTGTTACTATCATACAAGATGTCTAATGACATACAACCTCGTGTCATCATAAGACAGGGTTGTGCTCATCCACTTGCTGAGTATATCTATGGGCACTACCTATATAATCTTGGTGTTTGTTTGAAGTATAATTCTCAATTAGAGACAGTGGAGATAATGATAAGTCAAGAGAAGACTCACCATTGGGAAGAATATGATAGTAATCTTCTCGTTTTTCTTTGGGGTCTATTGGGTCAACCAAGGATAATTCTGTGGCCATATGATATCTATCATAACCTAGACGCGTGGCCTCCCATGTACGAAGGTTTCCTTGAGCACTTCCCAAAGATTCTAATTTCTAAAACAGTTTTTGACTATACCTTTATGTAAGGTGTTATTGTGAGGTGATGTCCACGGTTGGAACATGAGTCACATTTGGTATATATTTGTATCCAAACTCACAGCATATGTGTTGTTGTATTTTGCACGACAATTGTTGTAATAAAGTTGTAGTTATTTTCTGTACCATGTATTTGACGACTCAGAATGGGTTGGGTGGAATGAACCTATTTTGGGGTTGTCACATTCCTGTTGCACGTTCTCCTGGTTTGTGACTAAAGGTTGTTCCACAGTCTCATATACTCCATTGCTAACTTTCTTGGCTGCCATTCTCAAATACTACCATAAAATAAGGGTTAATTAAACAAATTAACATATCACATAATATCCCTATATTATGACCAACCAACAAATAAGCTTAGGTAGGACACACTAGCGAAGGATTTACTCGCTCTCCCCTCCTAGTTCTATTCTCCGATCTCCGCCAGAGACCATATCACTAAGATCTGATACCAACTGTGACGCCCCCAAAATAGGTATACATCACCCATTCTGAGTCGCCAAATACATGGTACAGAAACAAATACAACTTTATTAAAACACTTGTCGCACAAAATACGACAACACAATACTGTGAGTTTAAATACAAATATTATCTTCTAGACAATATCCACACTCAAATAAGTCCTCATTACAATTATTGAAACACAATTTTACAGAAATAGTGAGGACTATTAAAACATCTTTCTAGAACCATCACTCCATACCCCGACTAAATCCTGCTATGTTCTCACCTCCTGAGAAGAAAAATGGAACAAAAAGATAAAGGGTGAGCTCAACTAGCCCAGTAAAGAATATTATGACTAAGATAATATACAACAAATTATTATCATTAGTCTTCAACAGGGAAAAATCTGATAAAATATAATAGAAAATAAGTTTTAGATCAACAACTGCAGCGAAAACAGCAAACCATTAGAAGAGTCAAGTAGAGAATGAGTTCTACTATCTTCTAAGATTTAAAAATCCATCATCAATATTTTATCCTTGTGACAACAATCAATAACCATCTTTAATCAAATATTCATCTTTGCACTACAGGCCAAAGATATTCATTTGTATTACCAGTCGGTCATGTTCATCTCAACACCTGTTCATCTTTGCACTACGGGCCAAAGATATTCATCAGTTAATCATTCATCTTTGCATTACAGGCCAAAGATATTCAGTAATATCATCCAAGTGCAATAATACTCCATAACAACCAATTGTGAAGTAGAATTCAAAAATAAAGATAAAAAAAGGATATAATCAAAGATAGTAACCATAATAAATATCTTAAACAAAAAGGAAAAAATTTATTTTTCGGTGAATAGTGCCGTATTCGTGAATAGTGCCGTATACGTGAATAATGCCGTATAGGTAGGGGTGCTCATCGGTAAAATACCGGCCCAAACCGAACCGAACCGATGACCAAAACTACTGATAATTGGGTACCAATACCGGAACCGAATGAACCGGTAAACCGAACCGAATAGCCGGTTCGGTACCGGACCGGTTCTGGTTTTTACCGACTTGTACCGGAATTTCAACCCAACCAATTTCAGCCCAAAAACAAGATTTTTAGCGCAAAAACTTTCAACCCAAAACTTTAAATACTGACTTAAATTTTTAAGCCCAAAATTATGCCAGCCCAAAAGCTTAGTAAGATAGACCTATTACAGCCCAAACACAAAATTATAAGCCAAAAATTGGCCTAATTGGAATTTATTGTTACATGGTAATCGGTAATCATTTTATAAGGAGAATCTCCTTAAAGTTTTACCAATTTAACCAATATGGGACTTGGAGACAACTAAATAGTAAATGCTTCACTTGGTAGTGTTTTTATAAAGAAAACTTTCTTAAATTTTTATAATCTAATCAATGTGGGACTTAGAAACAAGTTATGTAAGATGGTGTCATAAGTTCCCTTATGTGATTTTCTTGGCATTCATTAATCATTAGTGTCATTATAGTTGGTTTGATTTGATGAAAGTCTAAGTTTGTAAATTTATTTAAAGTTTTAGCAATGGTGTTTTTATAAAGAAAACTTTCTTAATTTTTTATAATCTAATCATTGTGAGACTTAGAAACAAGCAATGGTGCCATAAGTTATTCATTAGTGTCATTCATTATAAGGGTTAAGTTATTTACATTCTTATTATTAATAATGCATTGATTATTTGTTATCTTAAATTCATTATTACATGATAATCAATTTATAAGAAAAATTTCCTTAAAGTTTTACCAATTTAGCCAATATGGGACTTGGAGACAACTAAATAGTAAAGACTTCACTTGGTAGTGTTTTTATAAAGAAAATTTTCTTAAATTTTTATAATCTAATCTATGTGGGACTTAGAAACAAGTTATGTAAGATGGTGCCATAAGTTCCCTTATGTGATTTCCTTGGCATTCATTAGTGTCATTATAGTTGGTTTGATTTGATGAAAGTCTAAGTTGGTAAATTTACTTCAAGTTTTAGCAAATGGTATTTTTATAAAGAAAACTTTCTAAATTTTTTATAATCTAATCAATGTGGGACTTAGAAACAAGCAATGGTATCATAAATTCTTCATTAGTGTCATTATAAAGGTTAAGTTATTTACATCCTTAATACTAATAATGGTTTGATTATTTGTTATCTTAAATTCATTAAGACATAATAATCAATTTATAAGGAAAATTTTCTTAAAGTTTTACCAATTTAGCCAATATGGGACTTGGAGATTCACTTGGTAGTAATGTAGTATGCCATCTCTTGTTTAATAAATCCCACATTGAATACATCCCACATTGTCTAGTATGACATCTCTTGTCTTACCTCTATTCTATAAATAGAAGAGACTTTCAAGTTAATTTTACATGGCTAGACAACTAAACATCCCACATTGTCTAGTATGCCATCTCTTGTCTTACCTCTATTCTATAAATAGAGAGACTTTCAATTAATTTTACATAGTTAGACAAAAGAGTCTTAAAACTTTTACATAGTTAGACAAATGAGTCTTAAAAAATTGGTCCTTCAAGTTATTTTTTAATTTATTATTTAAATAATCGGTACGATCGGTTCGGTTCGGTATTTACCGACCAAGCCAAACATCCAACCGAAACCGGAACCAAAAATTCGGTATGTACCGATTTTTTGTACCGGTACCGAACCGGTTCAATTTTATACCGAACCGATCGGTTCGAACCGGTTCGGTTTCCCTAAAAACCAAAAAAACCGACCGGTTTGAACACCCCTACGTATAGGTGAATAGTAACCCCGACACAAAAAGTTCCAAATTTGATAAAAAAAAGTTCATATCAATATTTTAGCATAATGATATTGAAGAAAATAATATCATTTAAGAAGAAAATAATATCCCTTACCTCAAACGAACAGTACTTCTGATCAGAATATCGTATATGAGGCTGAATGAAACTTGTGCTGAATAGCAACTCTCAAAGTATCAAAATAATCAAAAAATACGCTCGAGAATATAGAGAGAGAAAGAGAGAAAACTTATAAATTCTGATGTAATTTTTAATTCTAACTTAGCCCTCTATTTATAGGAAAATGTTAGCACGCCGAAGCAGACTTGACCTGCAACCTGATGGCTTTACCTGCTACTATTCTCACCCACAAATTTGAATAAAAATTTCAGCACATTTCTCACCAACTAAAAGTGGGGCCCACCAATTCTAGAATTTTCTACCAAAATGATAAATTCTGAAACTTCAACAATTTCTGAACCAGTCATCTCTTAAAATTCATAACAAATCATACGTTCATTTTTAACGGTTCAAAATTTGTGGACATATACTCAACTTATATATGTATAACATATCCAAAAATCACAACGATCCAACGGTCGGATTAAAAATTATAACTCACGTAATATAACTCAAAAACACTGGTTTGATTTTTAATACTTCAATTCCGACAAAAATACTGATAAAACAACTCAGCATTAATTCCTTCATTTATAACCACAAAAATATATCCCTCATTTATATCCACAAAAAAAAAATTCTTATCATATAAATCAATAATTAATTATTCACAAATAATATCACAGAATCATAATTATGACAACCAGGCCGTTCCCAGGAAAGCGGGGGCTTTCCAATAAGGATTTCTCCTTACTAGCGCGCAATTAAATGACCAAACCTCTCCTTAGACAGAACTTTCTAGACATTGCCAATAATGTTATCTAATAATATTATTCAAATAATATGAATTATTGATCTAATAATAGAAAATACTGTGCAGCGACACTTATTGAAACAACAATAATATAAAATATTAACGTAGCAACTATTGAATCAACAAAATAAAATATTGAACAGTAATTACTGTAACAATTATTGAGTAATGCCTTCTTAAGTAAGGATCAATAATTAGTGCAACATCGTGTGCTACTATATTTTAACCACCGGGTAACAACTACGCCGTTATTTATAAACAACTTATACTTGTCGTTTTGTTCATCCAATCGCTTTCCGTTATGGGGCCTATACAAGGCTGCGCCGTCGTACGAATATTCCCTGACAGCAAGAATATTTCACGACCAAACGAATATTCCTCGACAAAATGAATATTTTATAACCACTTGCTTATTTTGTAAAATTTGCACATTTCACCCATAACCAAAGTATTATATCAAATTAACTCCTTATTATTCACAATAATATTTAGAGAAAATTTGATTTTATTCATTAATAAGTTGGGGTCTTACATAAGACCCAGTTCATTAATTTTTAAACCAAACCGAATAAATTAATAAATAACCCCAACTTCTGTATATCACTTTGCTTAAATATTAATGATTTAAATAGTCAAGATTAGGACAAAGTAGTAGTAGAAAAAAAAACCATCAAAAAACAGCAGAGAAAGTCTCAAACACACCTTCAAACACATACAAAAACCAAAATAAAAAATTTACTATGGTCGAAACTCCTAGTATACAGATCTCAGATCTCAGAGTGCAGAAATACAGATCTCAGATCTCAGAGTGTAGAAATCTCAAATCAAATATGTACTAGTGTAATTGTGTAAGTATAGTGTATATGATGTATTGATATGTACAGAAATCAGAAATCAGAAAGTATTATAGTGTATATGGTGTGTACAGATCTCACGACTTACTATCGGTGACTCAACGCTAGTCGGAGACGTTGGTTGCGTGTTGCGTGCTCGGCTCTAGCTTAGATTTGAGATAGGGCAGGCCGTCAGGGGCACAGGGTGAGCTTTAATGGAGGAGAAGCTTCAATGGAAGAGAAATTATTAGTGAAGAACGGAGTGTAGAAGACTGAAGAAGAAGGGAGAGTGAAAACTGAAGAGTAATGTGAGTAAATAAAAAAGAGAGTAAGTGAGTTAAAGTACTTAAAAGTATTAATTAGTAAGTTTTGGTTTTTTCGGTATTTCGACTTTTACCGAATTCAAAAAGTTCAGTATCGCTACCAGTACCGAAAAGTCTAAAAAAACTAAAAAAGCGGTACTACCGGTTTCGGTACCAACCGATTCGGTAAAAAATCAAAAAAAATTGAATTTTTTGAGCACCCCTAAGCAGTGGTACTAAAACAATAAATTGAGAGTATTTACAATTTATTATTTCGTGGGCAGGGGCAAAGTTACATAGTCAATTGACTTCACTGAAAAAAATAATTACTTTATAATATAAGGTAAAATTTTAAAATTTTACCTTATTATATATAAATTAACTCTATTAAAATTTTATATTATACGGGGTCAAATTATAATTTTATAACTTTATCAATCAAATTTAACCATATATTACTTGTATATTCTCAATATATGTATATTTAGGGCTGAGCAAGTAACCAAATTAGAATCGAAACCGCACCAAAAATCGCACAAACCGCACCAATTAAAATCGGACCAACGGTTCCGGCGTATGTGACAGTTTTAGTTGGGTTGAATAACCAAATTTACGGTTCCGGTTTGGTTATTAGTCAAAACTGCACGCATAAAATCGAAATCGCACCATGTGTTTGTATGTATTATCTCTAGTAAATTCTAAAGTTACTTTTCACTTGAACACGCTCAGAGAAAATCTCAGTCTTGTATTGTCATTTTTTCATCAATTGAAAAAAGATGGTTAAAGGTTATAGAGTCAAAAATTAAGCATTTGAGTTTTAAAATTTCGAATTTGTTTAATGCGTTACTGGAGGGGCTTATAGCTGATGGGCCAAATTCATTGGTTCGAGCACTTGATGCATTGGTTAAGGTCTATACTATAGTAGTAACAATCTAATAGATTATTTTTCAAATTAGGTACAGTTAGGATTATATTTTATAAGTCATCCCTGCAATAAATAAGTATACTTTTAATTTTTGGAGAACTAGATAAACCTTCTTGCTTGTTATCTAATATATGGTCTCTGTTGTTTTATATAGCGTATGTTTTAGTTTTAAAGCATCATTCCTTTATTATAACCTAAAATTATTTTATGTGTCTTACTGTTCTATGATTTGATGGTAAATTTGACATGTTTGACAGAAGGAGCTTTGTTTCTATGCTTGATATAATTCTCATTGCCGACTTTGTCACTAAGTTAATTGCTCGATGTGAGCTGTGTGTTAAATTCTATTAAAGGCTTAAACCTTTTTATTGTTTCAATTGGTTTTGGAACCGAAACCGCACCGCATAGTTTAAAACCGCACCGCACCAATTACAAGCGATTTCGTTTGTGGTTTTGAATTTGTCAAACCGCACCTAAGCTGTTTGGGGTGCGGTTTGGACTTCAAATCATACCAAACCGCACCATGCTCACCCCTATGTATATCTTTCTATAATATTTTAAATTAAATAATAATCTAATTTATAATATTTTAAAAAATAAGTAATGAATTAATTACTTATGAACAGTTATGATTAAAAAAATCTATTATGAGTCAATATATGTATATATACCATATATTATTACTTATTATATTGTCATTGTAATATAATATATATATATATATATATATATACATATATGTGTGTGAGACCCAAAAATACTAAAGTATTAAAAAAAATGGCTCAAGGTCACTGTCTCCGAACCCCACCAAATTATTTATAGTTTAGTAATAATTTTGACCCCTCTAAACAATATTTTTGGCTTCGCCATTGTTTGTGGGTTTTTGTTGGCATTTCTGTGTTTTTTCCCTTTAAGAATTTTTTTACGTTAAATATTATATTTTTTTGTAAATAATTATTTATTATTTTCGTTATCATTATTAAGTTTGTTGATTTTTTTTCATTTAATTGCACAAAGGAAAAAAATAATTTATAAAATTGAGATTAATTTACGTTCACTCTTTTCGACAGGTCTAGTGTGATATGGAAAACGTTTGGCATTTTATATTCTTTTTCTCATTTTACTCTTTCTTAGCTATATAAAGACTTAAGTTTTTAGCTATTTTGATCCATCAAATTTTACAAATTGTTTTACCAATTAGTCCCTCTTGTTTTTTATTTTTGCACAGAGACCGACTTGAATCGATTTGGTTTGGTTAGACTTTATGTTTTGCCTGATTTGGTCAAACAATCCAAGACCGGCCTGAATGGCACCTACAAAAATATAGTAAATCATTAAGAAATTATGAAAAAGATAAATTAGAACCAATTTTATCCCAAGAAGAAATAGTATCCGAATAGATCAAAATAGTATATATAAAAATTGAATAAAATAATTTTATATTTTCTATCATTCCTTTGACTAAGTTTTCTTTCTTTTTCACTATTGAAAAGTCCGACAGCAAATTCTTCCAAGTTTATAAATTCTAGTAAATAAATATGTGACACCACCTTGTGAAACTGCAAAACAAAGAACCACCTCCAAAAACTTTGTAGCAGTATGTATAATTACTATGGAAAAACAAATTTGATTTATAGAAAAGGTGATCTTTCCTTTTCCAATCATTAAAGCAACAAAAATAAAATTAATTTTATGATAAGTTGATCACAGTGCTGACACAGATAAATAGATCACCACCGCTTACTTATCAACATTATATTAATTAATTAATCAAAGTTGAAATGATGTTAATCACTCCTAAAAATATTCTCCTCCCCCTCCTTGCCAACTCAATCAAAAAATCACAAAAATAAATAGTAAAATAATTAAAAAAAAAACTAATTTTTTTTTATCTAAAGTACACATAGTGACACATAGAGTTGGTATTAAAGTAGATGGAAAAATACACTAAAAATAGTATCTCCTCTCCACTTCAAACACATACAAACCACTCAATAATAAGACTCCATTTTTCTTATCTTTTCAAATACCTTTTCACCTGTTTACTTCTTCTATTGTTTTCTACTCTACAATAATTCTTGGTTTTTTTCTGCTGTTCTTTTTCTCTCTTTAAAATCCCTATCTATACTTCATTTTAGCCGGATAAAGCAGTGACCCTTTAGATCCAAGAGTACAAATACCTGATAATCCTTTTCTCTCTCTCCTCTTTATTTTTCATAGTTTTACCTAGTTCACTTGTACTGACCAGATTGTTACTCCTATTACAAATTTCATATAAGATGATCATGCAATTAAAGATACTGTCTTGCTTGTGATTTTCCAGGTAATTCTGATTTTCTCAGAACTGGAAAGCGTTTAATGTCACCTGTTTTCTTTTCTTTTCATTGTCAATTTATACATTAATGAAGCTGAAAATATCTCTGTTCTTCCCCCTTTTCTTTGAATGGTAGCTTTGCTTTTAATGCAATTTCTTGATATATATATATATATGAACTTTTGGGTTTGTCTAAATTTTTGTAATATTTCTTTCTGGGGATTTAGTTTTCTTCAATTTTCTCCGCCTGAGATTTTTTACTGTTTGTTTTGGGATATGGGTTTCGATATTTGGTAATTGGTATTGCTAATTAGTGTTTCACTAACATTCTATGTTCTCTATATCTAGCTTATTTTCTTCTCTCTAGGTGTGTGATGGGTTTCTGTGTTTCCTTTCTTAAATAAAGTTCAATTAATTTTTTGATGCATCAGAATTGAAATCTCAGTCTAATCCATCAATTAATTTATTTTTAATATTAGAAGATTAGAATAAAGTGACTTATATACATTCCTTTTCTTGTACTCATATACTCATATATTGACAACACGTCAACACCCACTCTCTCTTTCTCTCTTACCTCACACGCACATTACTACTATAAAGTTGATTCCTTTATTTGGTATGCAATACTTTATTTTATTTTGCTTGATGTTCAATATCTTATTTGTCAGGTTTCAAATTATTCTGGAATAAAGAAAAAAAAAATCAGTCTTTGCATTTTTGTCCTATGCAGCTTCTTGATTTCTATTTGGGCCTTTAATTCTTATTCTAAATGTTTGTTTTATAAAAAATATATATATAAATGTGGCAGCAAAAGAAAAGACTAAATGGAGGAAGGATGCAATTTTAGGTGTTGGGATGAACTATTACCTGATGCACTTGGGTTGATATTCAGAAATCTCTCTCTTGAAGAGGTACTTACTGTTGTCCCAAGGGTCTGCAAATCATGGGGGAGAGCAGTGATGGGGCCTTATTGTTGGCAAGAGATAGATATTGAAGAATGGAGTCGATATCAGCGCCCTGAAAATATCGATCGAATGCTTCAAATGCTTATCAGAAGAAGTTGTGGTTCACTCCGCAAGCTCTGTGTTTCTGGTCTCTCCAATGACCAAACATTTTCCTTCATCGCAGTCCAGTAAGTTCAATATATCTTACCATTTTTTTATTGCACTCTACTTTGTAATATGCCTCTACATGCAATGTGTTGTATTAGGAAGTGCACAATTATTTATGAAATTGAGAATCCGGGTCTCTCTTATAATTCATTATCTATCTAATAAATAGCAAGGATGGACTATCTCTTATCGAACAGAAATTGTTGGAATACCAAGAAACACAATATATATTCGACTAGCACTTACATAAGTTCCATGAACTGATGAACTCCATGATCTGTTTAGGGCTTCAATTTATATTTAGTTTAATACATTATACCCCTCTCAAACAGAAACATTTATTATATACCCATTGTTGGAAAAAATAATATGTTCTTTGGGTCATAGGGGATTCGGGTGATTTTATTATTTGGGCTATTGATTATTTTTCGGTGTCTTGGTTGCTAGTGCCAAGTCTCTTCAGACTTTGAAGTCCTCAAGAAGTGCAATAAGTGATCCCATAGTGGAACAATTTGCTGGAATGCTCTCTACTATCACTTTCTTGGACTTGAGTTACTGCATAAATATGGGAGCCCGAGGCATCGAGGCAATTGGGAAGCACTGTAAATTCCTGACTACATTGCGGCGAATAATGCACCCACTTGAGGTAATCGGCAAGCTCTCTCAAGATGATGAGGCTCTTGCCATTGCTGCCACAATGCCCAAACTCAAGCACCTTGAGATTGCCTATTTGCTTCTCAGTACAGAAAGTGTGATTGAGATACTTACAAACTGTCAGCTGCTTGAATTATTGGATGTACGAGGGTGTTGGAATGTGAATCTTGATGAAAAATTCGTCAAAAAGTTCCGGGGGCTGAAGGTTGTTGGACCCCCTGTTGTAGATTATTATCATGAGATGAATGGCTGGGACGCATCCTCTGATTACTCCGGTTCTTCTGGATATTTGGCATGGGATTTTGTGGCGGGTGATATGGATGATTACTATGATGAGACAACATCGGATGGGTTTTCGGAAGATGAACAGAGTATTGAGGATGTGGAAATGTGGTTTTACGACGGTCCCAATGCCGAGGATGCTGGATTTGATTGGCCACAATCCCCTTGAAATTTACTTGTTTAAAGTGTTTGATGGAGTTAAGAAAGTGTTTGAGAATTTAAACAAATAGAAATTTCATACAAAATTTTCATACAATATGATGCGACTCACTGGGATTACATCTCTTTGAAACAAATGCAACATCAACATGTTATAAGTTTCAAAATACTAGGATCAAATTATTCTGTATGAGAATTTGGTATGAAAATTTTGTATGTTCATATTCTCCAAACTTATACTACTACTTGTTTGGAGGTTTATATGCTTTCGAAAATGTATATATGAACAAGTTGTAGCCTTGTATCTTGCAGTTATTTTCTAATGGAAAAAGAAATCATTATTGTATCAATCATATAAAAAAAAAAGAAATGTGCCTGTTACTTCTCCTTCTGGTAGCTCGGACATTGCTATTTACAGGATGAGAAAGCCAATGGGGTGATTAAGAAAGAAAAATGGAGTCTCTGTAGTTTGCTTACTTGTCACTCAAATACAGAAGCATGAAAACAGATAAAAAAGAATCAGATCTGTCAGAATGAATAGAAGAGTGAAATGAAAGCTGGAATCTCAAGTCTCACCCACATTTTTGCAGCACAGGACAATTTACTTGGGGAGATGTAACTGCAAGGTCAAAAAATTCAGGTGGAGTAAATTATATTTCACAGAACAATGGTGAAGTATGGTATGCATAGAAGTTATTTATTTATTTTATTTCAACTATCTTGAATTTGAGGATGTTGTCCAAGTATAAAGAATTCTCATAAATAAGTAATTGACATCACATATCAATAAATTCACATTAATGGCTTTACAATAATTAATTAAATTTTACATAAAGTAGTAAACAAGCTTTATCCTGACATGAAAGAGGTAACAAACTCAATAGTCCTTCGTGTACCAAAAGCTCAGAAAAGAGCATTCTGTTTTTCTCATATTTATTTATTTTGGTCTAGTAGCAAAATCAGTCTTAATATAACTAAAGCTATATGCGGCGTTCCCATCCTGTTCTGTCACATTTAACTCATAACTAAACTGGATGTTGTGTAACAAACCCAGCTTGAGCATGGAAACCTCAATTAAGGCTGTCCAATTATGTCAATACATGCAAGGCTGTGTTTGCTAAAGCATGGTTTAGCTTCTCAACAAGGCAATAAAATCCTATATATATATATATATATATATATATATATATATATATATATATATCCGACGGAAGGGCAAAAGGGTTTTGTTCCTTTGGTCACCTGCAATGGTGAGAGAGAAGGCAAAGCTTGGGTGTAACATGAATACTCTCTCTCTCTCTCTGCCTATAAAGCTGAGGAAGATGCCTTTTGGGTCATTTTTCAACACAAGGGGAACTTAGGGGTCGACAATCGGCTGTCTCTGTTCTGTCTTTTTGTGTATCAAGTGAAAAAGATTTTTTTAATCAGGGTCACATGGAAGGATGGGATACTCGAGAAAATCAGTCGAGTCCTTTTAGAGTAATAATTTGATAGGACAAAAGGTAATAGACATAGTACTATAAAATACTCCATTTACATAAGAATCTCGGATGGGCCCCTATAGCCTCTCACGTTTTATGCAAGCATCGTAAGCTTGTTTACTTCTTTAATTCATAATTTTCATTATTTTTATTATAAACACACTCCAATATCAAAAAAAAATTATAAAATAATAATTACTTAATATATCGTTCAAAAAAATAAACGGACGTGCTTATTAGACTAACGGTTAACATGTGTTAATTATGAGACATGTCATTTTATTAGGGGTTGATTTTCATTTTGGTTACAGAAATTTTTTTTTATTGCATTCTTATTATCGAAGTATTACAAATTAGTGATTTTATTACAAATTATTACAACATGTATGAAGAGAAAGTACATCATAGCTAATTTAAATCAATAAATTTTCTAAAGTCATATTTAATTTATAGGATCAATTATGTGACAACCCCAAAACAGGTCCATTCCATCCAACCTATTCTGAGTCGCCAAATACATGGTACAGAAAATAACTACAACTTTATTACAACAATTATCGTGCAAAATACAACAACACATATACTGTAAGTTTGGATACAAATATATACCAAATGTGACACATGTCCCCAACCGTGGACAGCACGTCACAATGACACATTACATAAAGGTATAGTCAAAATCTGTTTTAGAAATTAGAATCTTTGGGAAGTGCTCAAGGAAACCTTCGTACATGGAAGGTCATGCTTTCAGCTTATGATAGATATCATATGTCCACAGAATTATCCTTGGTTGACCTAATAGACCTCAAAGAAAAATGAGAAGATTACTATCATATTCTTCCCAATGGTGAGTCTTCTCTTGACATATCATTATCTCCACTGTCTCTAAATGAGAATTATACTTCAAACACCAAGATTATATAGGTAGTGCTCGTAAATATACTCAGAAAGTGGATGAGCACAACCCTGACTTATAATGACACAAGGTTGTATGTCATTAGACATCTTGTATGATAGTGACAAAACACTGTTCTAACGTTGGGTTCGCCTCACCCTATTTGATTCACCAAATATAACTACTAAATGATGACCATCGTTCTATTCCCCTGTTACCCCGCTCGACCCAGATACACTCTTATTACCTGAAAGGAATTGTGAAATAGAAGGGTGAGCACAACTAGCCCAATAAAGAATATCATGACTAAAGATAAATAAATTATCAATAGCCTTCAACAGTAATAAATCAGAGATTTAGAACATATGGTAGATGATAAAATTTTTTAACCATAGTTGCAGCGGAATGAGAGAAAAGTCAAATACACCATAAAGTCTATTATCTTCTCCACATTAAAAGTCTACCAATAATATTTTATCCCTATAACATTAATCAACAGTTTCTTTCCACAATTATATGAATAACTCATAATCATAATTGTAATTCTAAATTCCTCTTCGCATCCAGGACGAAGATAGTTTTCATCACATTTCTTTACCTGAAACATCAAAGATCATGGTTATACCAAATCACAGTTCCTGTTTATAATCATACTAACAATTTTATCTTTGCACTACGGCCAAAGATATTCATCAACAGACCATCTTTGCACTACAGGCCAAAGATATTCAACAACAGGTCATCTTTGTACTACGGCCAAAGATATTCATCAACAATTCATCTTTGCACTACAGGCCAAAGATATTCCTCAACAGTTCATATTTGCACTACAAGCCAAATATATTCATCAACAGTTCATATTTGCACTACAGGCCAAATATATTCATCAACAGTTCATATTTGCACTACAGGCCAAATATATTAATATCTCAAAGAAATATATAATCATTTTAGAATTTATATAAACAATAATTATAACCATGTTGATCATTTCACCTTTGCACTTAAGCTAAAGATATTCAATTATAAATTCAATGGTCATGATTATACCGGTCAACAATTCAACTTTGCACTACTAGCCAAAGGGAACCCATAGTTATGATCATACCAAAAATTTACCCATCTTTACACTCGAGTCAAATAGAAATATCATCATTAGGGTTATAAAAATGTTATATATAATAGTAAAATCAATATAATCAAAACATCTAGATTTAATCTCAAGAGTAATATTCATAAATCAACTATAATTTGGTTAGAAAAAGAAACTAATTTTGTCATCAATAGTAACTCGTGAATAGTAACTTCATGAATAGTAACTCGTGAATAGTAACTCATGAATAGTAAACTCGACACAAAAAGGTAAAAATTTCACAATAAAATCTATACCAATATTTCGGTGTAATGATATTGAAATAACATTTTTTAAACTTACAAACAATTTATTTTAATTGTTTACACTTTACTAAATAATGCATTTAATCATCCTAAAATTTCAAACTCATAAGATCTCATCGCCAATAACCAAAATCCTCATAAAAAATCTGCATATACCTCATATAGGATTCTCAAGCCATAAAATCCTATTTTTTAATTTTCTTACTTCACATAACATATTTAATTCATTTACTCATAACTAGTCTATTTTCATGAAAAATATCAAATCAGTACAAACAAATTTTCTTTTATGAGATTTAGTAGAATATAGTCCCATATTGAACATATATTTTTCTTAGAATTTTTAAAAATCATTTACTATTTTTCATATGGCCAAAACAGCCGAATATTTAGATATTTATCAAAAATTGTACTTTTATTCAAAAATTTCAAAATTTACAAAGTATACTTCTATCATATACATGTACTCTCAATAAAAATTTCACTAATTTTAGAGTTAACCACAAGGAGTTATAAGCGGTTGCTTTTAAAATAGTCTCTTCTCATAAAATTCACAACTCTTAATCTATACATCCAAAAATCACTATTTTTGAACACAATCAAGAAAAATCATCAAATTATCATTTTAAATTTTTTCAGAATTTTTGAAGGTCAGAAAAATTACGAAACTGAAAAATATAATATCTCTTAAAATCTCTTACTATCCCTTACCTCAAAAGAGCAGCACTTCTGACTGGATATCGGATATGACGCTGAAGGAACTTGCATTGATGAATAGCAAATCACCAAGTATCTAAATACTCACAAAATACACTCGATAATCTAGAGAAAAAAAAAAGAGAAAACTTATGAATTCTGGTGTGATTTTCAATTCTAACTTAGCCCTCTATTTATAGGAAAATGTTAGCACGCCGAAGCAAACTTAACCTGCAACCTGATGGCTTTACCTGCTACTATTCCCACCCACCACATTTGAATAAAAATCTCAACACATTTTTACCAACCAAAAGTGAGGCCCACCAATTCTAGAATTTTCCACCAAAATAATAAATTCTGAAACTATAACAATTTCTGAACTAGTCATCTCTTAAAATTCATAACAAATCATACGTTCATTTTTAACGGTTCAAAATTTGTGGATATATACTCAACTTATATATGTATAACATATCCAAAAATCACAACGATCCAACGGTCGGATTAAAAATTATAACTCCCGAAATATATCTAAAAAAACCCTGATTGATTTTTAATACCTCCATTCTGACAAAAATACTGATAAAACTCCTCAATATTAACTCCTTCATTTTTAACCACAAAATATATCCAACATTTATATTCACATAAAATAAATATTTCCTTATCATATGAATCAATAATTAATTATTCACAATTAATATTACAGAATCACATTTATGACAACCAGGTCGTTCCCAGGAAAGAGGGGGCATTCTAATAAAGATTTCTCCTTACTGGCGCGTAATTAGGTGACCAAACCTCTCCTTAGACAAACTTTCTAGACATTGTAAATAATGCTGTAACGACCCCAAAATAGGTCCATTCCATCCAACCCATTCTGAGTCGCCAAATACATGGTACAGAAAATAACTACAACTTTAATACAACAATTGTCGTATAAAATACAACAACACATATGCTGTGAGTTTGGATACAAATATATACCAAATGTGACTCATGTCCCAACCGTGGACAGCACCTCACAGTGGCACCTTACATAAAGGTATAGTCAAAGACTGTTTTAGAAATTAGAATATTTGGTAAATGCTCAAGGAAACCTTCGTACATAGGAGGCCATGCTTCTAGGTTATGATAGATATCATATGGCCACAGAATTATCCTTGGTTGACCCAATAAACCCCAAAGAAAAACGAAAAGATTACTAACATATTCTTCCCAATGGGGAGTCTTCTCTTGATATATCATTATCTCCACTGTCTCTAATTGAGAATTATACTTCAAACAAACACCAAGATTATATACGTAGTGCTCGTAAATATACTCAGCAAGTGGATGAGCACATCTCTGTCTTATGATGACATGAGGTTGTATGACATTCGACATTTTATATGATAGTGGTAAAACACCCTTCCAACGTTGGGTTCGCCTCACCCTAGATGATTCACCAAATATAACTACTAAATGATGACAACCGTTCTATTCCCCTGTTATCCCCCGCTCGACCCAGCTACACTCTTATTACCTGAAAGGAATTGTGAAACAGAAGGGTGAGTACAACTAGCCCAGTAAAGAATATCATGACTAAAGATAAATAAATTATCAATAGCCTTCAACAGAATTAAATCAGAGATTTAGAACATATGGTAGATGATAAAAATTTTCAACCATAGTTGCAGCGGAACGAGCAAACTATTAGAAGAGTCAAATAGACCATAAAGTCTATTATCTTCTCCACATTAAAAGTCCACCAATAATGTTTTATCCCTGTAACATTAATCAACAGTCCCTTTTCACAATTATATGAATAACTCATAATCATAATTGTAATTCTAAATTCCTCTTCGCATCCAGGACAAAGATAATTTTCATCACCTGAAACATCAAACATCATGGTTATACCAAATCACAGTTCATGTTCATAATCATACTAATAAATTCATCTCTGCACTACGGCCCAAAGATATTCATCAACAAGTCATCTTTGCACTACATGCCAAATATATTCAACAACAGGTCATCTTTGCATTACGAGCCAAAGATATTCATCAACAACTCATCTTTACACTACAGGCCAAAGATATTCAACAACAAGTCATATTTGCATTACGAGCCAAAGATATTCATCAATAATTCATCTTTACACTACGGGCCAAAGATATTCATCAATAATTCATCTTTGCACTACAGACCAAAGATATTCCTCAACAGTTCATATTTGCACTACAGGCCAAATATATTCATATCTCAAAGAAATATATAATCATTTTAGAACTTATATAAACAATAATTATAACCATGTTGATCAATTCACCTTTGCACTTAAGCTAAATATATTCAATTATAAATTCAATGGTCATGATCATACCAGTCACAATTTAACTTTTCCACTACTGGCTAAAGAGAACCCTAGTCATGATCATACCAATAATCTACCCATCTTTACACTCGAGTGAAAGATAAATTCAACATCAGAGTTATAAAAATGTTATATATGATAATAAAAATAATATGATCAACAACTGCATTTATTTTCAAGAGCAACAATCATAAATCAACGATAATTTGGTCAGAAAAAGAAACTAATTTTTGTCATGAATAGTAACTCGTGAATAGTAACTCGTGAATAGTACTCCGTATTCGTACATGGTACCGTATACGTGAATAGTGCCGTATACGTAAATAGTGTCGTATACGTGAATAGTAATCCTGACTCAAAGAGGTAAAAATTATACAATAAAATCCATACCAATATTTTTGTATAATGATATTGAAAGAATAACATCATTATGAAGAATATAACATCCCTTAATATGCCTTACTATCCCTTACCTCAAAAGAGCAGCACTTCTGATTAGATATCGGATATAACGCTGAAGGAAACTTGCACTGATAAATATCAACTCATCAAGTATCTAAATACTCACAAAATACACTCAATAGTTTAGAGAGAAAAAGAGAGAAAACTTATGAATTCTGGTGTGATTTTCAATTCTAACTTAGCCCTCTATTTATAGGAAAATATTAGCACGCCGAAACAGACTTGACCTGCAACCTGATGGCTTTACCTGCTACTATTCCACCAACCAAAAATTAGTCATCTTCCCTACCAACCAAAAGTAGGGCCCACCCATTTCTAGAATTTTTCACCAAAATCATTTATAAACCTAATTTCTGAATCAGTCACCTCTTTAAATTCATAACAAATCATTCGTTCATTTTTAACGGTTCAAAATTTGTGGACATATACTCAACTCGTATATGTATAACATATCCAAAAATCACAATGATCCAACGGTCAGATTAAAAATTATAACTCACACAATATAACTCAAAAACACTGGTTTGATTTTTAATACCTCCAATCCGATAAAATACTGATAAAACACCTCAACATTAATTCCTTCATTTATAACCACATAAATAAATCCATCATTTATATCCACATTAAATAAATATTTTATTATCATATAAATCAATAATTAATTATTCACAAATAATAATACAGAATCACAATTATGACAACCAGACCGTTTCCAGGAAAGAGGGGGCTTTCCAATAAGGATTTTTCCTTACTGGCGCGCAATTAGGTAACCAAACCTCTCCTTAGACGGAACTTTCTAGACATTACCAATAATGCTATCTAATAATATTATTCAAATAATATGAATTATTGATATGATAATGGAGATGATGTGCATCAACAATTATTGAAATAATAATAATATAAAATATCAACGCAACAATTATTGAATCAATAAAATAAAATATTGAACAGTAATTACTGTGACAATTATTCAGTAGTGCCTTCTTACGTAAGAATCAATAATTTCAAAAATACTGTGCAATACCGTGTGCTACTGTGCATTAACGCGTATTACTGTATTTTAACCATCGGGTATTTCAACAGTGTTAACGGTAATAACTACGTCGTTAATTATAAAAACTCAATTTTTGTCGTTATCTTCATCTAATCGCTTTCCGTTATGGGGCCCACAAATAGCTGCGCCGTCGTACGAATATTCCCCGACAGAAAGAATATTCCACGACCAAACGAATATTCCCCGACAAAATGAATATTTTATAACCACTTGTTTATTTTGCAAAATTTATACATTTCACCCACAACTTTAACTTTTATAAATTTAACCATTTACTGAATAGTAACTATAAGAAAAATTGAATACTTTTATTTCATAAAATTCGGGGTCTTACAATCTCCACTCCTTATGAAATTTCGTCCCCGAAATTTACGTACCTGGTATTTCAAAGAGTTGAGAATACCTTGCTTTCATTTCAGATTCCATCTTCCATGTCATCATGATTTCTCCGATGCTCATCTCCTGTATTTCAGATATCATTCTAGAATACAACTTCAAAACAAGGGTTAATTGAATAAATTAACATATCACATAATATCCCGATATTATGACTGACCAACAAATAAGCTTAGGTAGGACACACTAGCGAAGGATTTACTCATCTCTCCCCTCCGAGTTCTATTTTCTGATCTCCGCCAGAGACCATATCCTTAAGCTCTGATACCAAAATGTAACGACCCCAAAATAGGTCCATTCCATCCAACCCATTCTGAGTCGCCAAATACGTGGTACAGAAAATAACTATAACTTTATTACAACAATTGTCGTATAAAATACAACAACACATATGCTGTGAGTTTGGATACAAATATATACCAAATGTGACTCATGTCCCAACCGTGGACAGCACCTCACAGTGGCACCTTACATAAAGGTATAATCAAAGACTGTTTTAGAAATTAGAATATTTGAGAAGTGCTCAAGAAAACCTTCGTACATAGGAGGTCATGCTTCTAGGTTATGATAGATATCATATGGCCACAGAATTATCCTTGATTGACCCAATAGACCCCAAAGAAAAACGAGAAGATTACTATCATATTCTTCCCAATGGGAAGTCTTCTCTTGATATATCATTATCTCCACTGTCTCTAATTGAGAATTATACTTCAAACAAATACCATGATTATATACGTAGTGCTCGTAAATATACTCAGCAAGTGGATGAGCACATCCCTGTCTTATGATGACATGAGGTTGTATGACATTAGACATCTTGTATGATAGTGGTAAAATACCCTTCCAACGTTGGGTTCGCCTCACCCTAGATGATTCACCAAATATAACTACTAAATGATGACAACCGTTCTATTCCCCTGTTATTCCCCGCTCGACCCAGCTACACTCTTATTACCTGAAAGGAATTGTGAAAGAGAAGGGTGAGCACAACTAGTCCAGTAAAGAATATCATGACTAAAGATAAATAAATTATTAATAGCCTTCAACAGAATTAAATCAGAGATTTAGAACATATGGTAGATGATAAAAATTTTCAACCATAGTTGCAGCGGAACGAGCAAACTATTAGAAGAGTCAAATAGACCATAAAGTCTATTATCTTCTCCACATTAAAAGTCTACCAATAATGTTTTATCCCTGTAACATTAATCAACAGTCCCTTTTCACAATTATATGAATAATTCATAATCATAATTGTAATTCTAAATTCCTCTTCGCTTCCAGGACAAAGATAATTTTTATCACCTGAAATATCAAACATCATGGTTATACCAAATCACAGTTTATGTTCATAATCATACTAATAAATTCATCTCTGCACTACGGCCCAAAGATATTCATCAACAAGTCATCTTTGCACTACATGCCAAAGATATTCAACAACAGGTCATCTTTGCATTACGAGCCAAAGATATTCATCAACAACTCATCTTTGCACTACATGCCAAAGATATTCAACAACAAGTCATCTTTGCATTACGAGCCAAAGATATTCATCAATAATTCATCTTTGCACTACAGGCCAAAGATATTCATCAATAATTCATCTTTGCACTACAGGCCAAAGATATTCCTCAACAGTTCATATTTACACTACAGGCCAAATATATTCATATCTCAAAGAAATATATAATCATTTTAGAACTTATATAAACAATAATTATAACCATATTGATCAATTCACCTTTGCACTTAAGCTAAATATATTTAATTATAAATTCAATGGTCATGATCATATCAGTCACAATTTAACTTTTCCACTACTGGCCAAAGAGAACCCTAGTCATGATTATACCAATAATCTACCAATCTTTACACTCAAGTGAAAGATAAATTCAACATCAGGGTTATAAAAATGTTATATATGATAATAAAAATAATATAATCAACAACTGCATTTATTTTCAAGAGCAACAATCATAAATCAACGATAATTTGGTCAGAAAAAAAACTAATTTTTGTCCTAAATAGTAACTCGTGAATAGTAACTCGTGAATAGTAACTCATGAATAGTAACTCGTGAATAGTAACTCGTGAATAGTATTACGTATTCGTACATGGTACTGTATACGTAAATAGTGCCATATACATGAATAGTGCCGTATACGTGAATAGTTCCGTATACGTGAATAGTGTCGTATACGTGAATAGTAATCCCGACTCAAAGAGTTAAAAATTATACAATAAAATCCATACCAATATTTCTGTATAATGATATTGAAAGAATAACATCATTATGAAGAATATAACATCCCTTAATATCCCTTACTATCCCTTACCTCAAAAGAGCAGCACTTCTGACTGGATATTGGATATAACGCTGAAGAAAACTTACACTGATAAATATCAACTCATCAAGTATCTAAATACTCACAAAATACACTCAATAATCTAGAGAGAAAAAGAGAGAAAACTTATGAATTCTGGTGTGATTTTTAATTCTAACTTAGCCCTCTATTTATAGAAAAATGTTAGCACGCCGAAACAGACTTGACCTGCAACCTGATGTATAACATCTCCAAAAATCACAATGATCCTTAGACAGAACTTTCTAGACATTGCCAATAATGCTATCTAATAATATTATTCAAATAATATGAATTATTGATCTGATAATGAAGATAATGTGCAGCAACAATTATTGAAATAATAATAATATAAAATATCGACGCAGTAATTATTGAATCAAAAAAATAAAATATTGAACAGTAATTACTGTGACAATTATTTAGTAGTGCCTTCTTACGTAAGAATCAATAATTTCAAAAATACTGTGCAATACCGTGTGCTACTGTGCAATAACGCGTATTATTGTATTTTAACCACCGGGTATTTCAACAGTGTTAACGGTAACAACTACGTCGTTAATTATAAAAATTTAATTTTTGTCGTTATCTTCATCCAATCGCTTTCCGTTATGGGGCCCACAAATAGCTGCGCCGTCGTACGAATATTCTCCGACAGAAAGAATATTCCACGACCAAACGAATATTTTCCGACAAAATGAATATTTTATAACCACTTGTTTATTTTAAAAAATTTGCACATTTCACATACAACTTTAACTTTTATCAATTTAACTATTTACTGAATAGTAACTATAAGAAAAATTGAATACTTTTATTTCATAAAATTCGGGGTCTTACAAATGCTATCTAATAATTATTCAAATAATATGAATTATTGATCTGATAATGAGAAATACTATGCAGTGACAATTATTAAAATAACAATAACATAAAATATCAATGCAGCAATTATTGAATCAATAAAATAAAATATTGAACAGTAATTACTGTAACAATTATTGAGTAGTGCCTTCCTTCGTAAGAATCAATAATTCAAAAATACTGTGCAATCCGTGTGCTACTGTGCAACCAAAATGACAATATTTTATATTTTATTGTTCAATATTTTATTTTATTTTATTGATTAAATAATTACCGCGTTGATATTTTATATTATTTTTGTTTCAATAATTGTTGCTGCACAGAATTTTCCATTATCAGATCAATAATTCATATTATTTGAATAATATTATTAGATAGTATTATTGGCAATGTCTAGAAAGTTCTATCTAAAGAGAGGTTTGGTCATCTAATTGCGCGCTAGTAAGAAAAAATCCTTATTGAAAAGCCCTCTCTTTCTTGGGAACGGCTTGGTTGTCATAATTGTGATTCTGTAATATTATTTGCGAATAATTAATTATTAATTTATATGATAAGAAAAAATTTATTTTATATGGATATAAATGATGGATATATTTATTTTTATGTGGACAAAAATGAAAGAATTAATGCTGATGTAAGACCCCGAATTTTATGAAATAAAAGTATTCAATTTTTCTATTCAGTAAATGGTTAAATTGATAAATGTTAAAGTTAAGGGTGATATATAAGTTTTTTTCAAAATACACAAGTGGTTATAAAATATTCATTGTTGTCGGGGAATATTCGTTTGGTCGTGGAATATTCTTTCTGTCGGGGAATATTCGTACGACGGCGCAGCTATTTGTGGGCCCCATAACGAATAACTGTCGGATGAAGAAAACGACAAATTTGAGTTTTTACAAATAACGACGTAGTTGTTACCGTTAACACTGTTGGAATACCCGTTGGTTAAAATACAGTAATACGCGTTATTGCACAGTAGCACACGGTATTGCACAGTATTTTTTGAAATTATTGATTCTTACGTAAGGATGCACTACTCAATAAATGTTACAGTAATTACTGTTCAATATTTTATTTTATTGATTCAATAATTGCTGCGTTGATATTTTATATTATTGTTGTTTCAATAATTGTCGTTGCACAGTATTTTCTATTATCAGATCAATAATTCATATTATTTGAATAATATTATTAGATAACATTATTGGCAATGTCTAGAAAGTTCTGTCTAAGGAGAGGTTTGGTCATCTAATTGCGCGCTAGTAAGGAGAAATCCTTATTGAAAAGCCCCCTCTTTCCTGGGAACGGCCTGGTTGTCATAAATGTGATTCTGTAATATTATTTGTGAATAATTAATTATTGATTCATATGATAAGGAAATATTTATTTTATGTGGATATAAATGAGGGATATATTTTTGTGGTTAAAAGTGTAGGAGTTAATGTTGATATTTTTATCAGTATTTTTGTCGGAATGGAGGTATTAAAAATCAGGGTTTTTGAGATATTTTGCGGGGGTTATAATTTTTAATCCGACCGTTGGATCGTGGTAATTTTTGGATATGCTATACATATATAAGTTGAGTATATGTCCACAAATTTTGAACCGTTAAAAATGAACGTATGATTTGTTATGAATTTTAAGAGGTGGCTGATTCAGAAATCAGGTTATAAATCATTTTTGGTAGAAAATTCTAGAATTGGTGGGCCCCACTTGTGGTTGGTGAAGAAATGTGCTGAATTATATTTCAAATGTGGTGGGTGGGAATAGTAGCAGGTAAAGCCATCAGGTTGCAGGTCAAACCTACCAAAATTTTCCTATAAATAGAGGGCTAAGTTAGAATTGAAAATCACACCAGAAACATAAGCTTTCTCTCTTTCTCTCTCTAGATTATTGAGTGTATTTTGTGAGTATTTAGATACTTGGTGAGTTGCTATTCATCAGTGCAAGTTTTCTTCAGCCTTATACCGATCAGAAGTACTGCTCTTTTGAGGTAAGGGATAGTAAGGGATAGTAAGGGATTTTAAGGGTTGTTATGTTTTTCAGTTTCGTAATTTTTCTGAACTTCAAAAATTCTGGAAAAATTTGAAATGATATTTTGATGAGTTTTATTGATTGTGTCCAAAAATGGTGATTTTTGGATGTATAAATTGAGAGTTATGAATTTTATGAGAAAAGACTATTTTGGAAGTAACAGCTTATAATTCCTTGTGGTTAACTCCAAAATTGATGAAATTTTTATTGGGAGTACATGTATATGATAGAAGTATACTCTGTAAATTTCAGAATTTTTAGACAAAAGTACAATTTTTGATAAATGTCTAAATATTCGGCTATTTTGGCCATATGAAAAATAGTAAATGACTTTTAAAAATTCTGAGAAAAATATATGTTCACTATGGGACTATATTATGCTAAATTCCAGAAAAGAAATATTTTTGGAACGGATTTGGTATTTTTCATGAAAATAGTCTAGTTATGAGAAAATGAATTAAATATGTTATGTGAAGTAAGAAAATTGGAAAATAGGATTTTATGGCTTGAGAATCCTATATATGAGGTATATGCAGATTTTTGATGAGGGTTTTGGTTATTGATGATGAAATCTTAAGAGTTGGCATTTTATGATGATTAAATGCATTAATTAGTAAAGTGTAAACAATTTAAATAAATTGTTTATAAGCTTAAGAAATATTATTCTTTCAATATCATTATACCGAAATACTGGTATGGATTTTATTGTGAAATTTCTATCTTTTGTGTCGGGGTTACTATTCATGAGTTACTATTCACGATTTACTATTCATGAGTTACGAATATTACTCTTGAGATTAAAACTATATGTTGATCATATTATTTTTATCATCATATATAACATTTTTATAACCCTGATGTTGAAATTCTCTTTCACTGGAGTGTAAAGATGGGTAGATTATTGGTATGATCATGACTAGGGTTCTCTTTGGCCTGTAGTGCAAAGTTGAATTGTGACTGGTATGATCATGACCATTGAATTTATAATTGAATATCTTAAGCTTAAGTGCAAAGGTGAATTGATCAACATGGTTATAATTATTGTTTATATAAATTCTGAAATGATTATATATTTATTTGAGATATGAAGATATTTGGCCTGTAGTGCAAATATGAATTGTTGATGAATATCTTTGGCATGTAGTGCAAAGATGGCCTGTTGATGAATATCTTTGGCCTGTAGTGCAAAGATGAACTGTTGTTGAATATCTTTGGCCCGTAGTGCAAAGATGGTTTGTTGATGAATATCTTTGGCCCGTAGTGCAAAGATGGATTTGTTAGTATGATTATAAACAGGAACTGTGATTTGGTATAACCATGATCTTTGATGTTTCAGGTAAAGACAGGTGATGAAAATATTATTCGTCCTGGGTGCGAAGAAAAATTTAGAGTCACAATTATGATTATGAGTTATTCATATGATTGTGGAAAGGAACTATTGAGTGATGTTACATGGATAAAATATTGTTGGTGGATTTTTAACATGGAGAAGATAATAGACTTTATAGTCTATTTGACTCTTCTAATGGATTGCATGTTCCGCTGCAACTATGGTTGAAATTTTTATCATTTACCATATGTTCTAAATCTCTGATTTATTATTGATGAAGGCTATTGATAATTTAATTATCTTTAGTCATGATATTCTTTACTGAGCTAGTTGTGCTCACCCTTTTGCTTCACAATTCCTTTCAGGTAATAAGAGTGTAGCTGGGTCGAGCGAGGGTAACGGGAAAATAGAACAGTGGTCTCTAGCTGTGGATGTTCTCCCGAAGCAGTATAGAAAAGTTCATTTAGTAGTTATATTTGGTGAAGAAAATAGGGTGAGGCGAACCCAACGTTGGAAGGGTGTTTTGTCACTATCATACAAGATGTCTAATGACATACAACCTCGTGTCATCATAAGACAGGGTTGTGCTCATCTACTTGCTGAGTATATCTATGGGCACTACCTATATAATCTTGGTGTTTGTTTGAAGTATAATTCTCAATTAGAGACAGTGGAGATAATGAAAAGTCAAGAGAAGACTCACCATTGGGAAGAATATGATAGTAATCTTCTCGTTTTTCTTTGGGGTCTATTGGGTCAACCAAGGATAATTCTGTGGCCATATGATATCTATCATAACCTAGACGCGTGACCTCCCATGTACGAAGGTTTCCTTAAGCACTTCCCAAAGATTCTAATTTCTAAAACAGTTTTTGACTATACCTTTATGTAAGGTGTTATTGTGAGGCGATGTCCACGGTTGGAACATGAGTCACATTTGGTATATATTTGTATCCAAACTCATAGCATATGTGTTGTTGTATTTTGCACGACAATTGTTGTAATAAAGTTACAGTTGTTTTCTGTACCATGTATTTAGCGACTCAGAATAGGTTGGATGGAATGGACCTATTTTGGGGTCGTTACAGCTGAGGTATTTTATCAGTATTTTGTCGGTGTAGAGGTGTTAAAAATCATCCGTTTGTGAATTTTGGATATTTTCGGTTTGAAATTTAGAAAAACTTAAACTTTCAAAGTTGTAGAGAATTAAATTTCCTATGGAAAGGACATGAGATTCGAATTTTTCTGATTAAAGAGCTATTTTCTATGAATTACTGAAGTTTCGGAAAATAAAATAATTTTTATTAAATTATGGGTGGGACCCACTTTTATTTTTCAAGCATGTGGGCTGCTATTATTTTTCAGATTTGGCTGGCTTGGTTGGTGAAGGTGTGCGTAGAAAGTTTGAAAATAAATAATATTATTATATTATTTTAGTCTCCTATGGCGTTCTAACATTTTCCTATAAATAGACGCTTAGGTTAGAATTGAAAATCACACAAGAAATAAGTTTTCTTTCTCTCTATATTGTCAAGCGTATTTTAGTAAATATTTATATACTTTGAGAGTTGCTGTTCGGTATAAGTTTTCTTCGACTTTCTATCCGATATTCCGATCGAAAGTACCGTTATTTTGAGGTAAGGGATATTATTTTCTTCTTAAATGATATTATTTTCTACAATATCATTATGCTGAAATATTGATATGAGTTTTTTTTATCAAATTTAGAATTTTTTGTGCCGGGGTTACTATTTACGTATACGACACTATTCACGAATACGGCACTATTCACCGAAAAATAAAATTTTCCCTTTTTATCCAGGATGTTTGTTATGGTTACTATCTTTGATTGTATCCATGTTTTGATCTTTATTTTTGAATTCTGCTTCACAATTGATTATTATGAAGTATTATTGATCTTGGATAAATTGTTATACGAATCCCTACTATTTGTCCTTCTGTCTCACTGGATTCGTTTTCTTTAAGATATTTTTCATCATCATCAGTCCTAAATGATGATATTACTGAATATATTTGGCCTGTAGTGCAAAGATGAATGATTAACTGATGAATATCTTTGGCCCGTAGTGCAAATATGAACAGGTGTTGAGATGAACATGACCGACTGGTGATACAAATGAATATCTTTGGCCTGTAGTGCAAAGATGAATATTTGATTAAAGATGGTTATTGATTGTTGTTACAGGGATAAAATATTGATGATGGACTTTTAAATCTTAGAAGATAGTAGAACTCATTCTCTACTTGACTCTTCTAATGGTTTGTTGTTTCCGCTGCAGTCGTTGATCTAAAATTTGTTGTCTATTATATTTTTTCTTGTTGAAAACTAATGATAATTTGTTGTATATTATCTTACTCATAATATTCTTTACTGGGCTAGGAGAACGTTAACAATGGAGTATATGAGACTGTGGAACAACCTTTAATTACAAGCCAGGAGAACGTGCAACAGGAAGACAATATTCCTCCTGTAAACAACGTTACCGAGCAAAAGATGAATGATGGAATGTTTAGGAGCTTTTTACAGTTCATGCAAAACCAGACGAGGGAGACTCGTGCACAAAATACGGGTGAAAATGCTAGCAATGCGCGGCTTGTCACAGCCAAGCAGTTCAAAGAATTGAGACCACCAGAATTTAAGAGAAAACCGAATTCGATCATGACGGAAATGTGGGTCAAGCAAATTACTAAGATATTCGATGTCTTGGGATGCACAGAGGAACAGAAGGTTCCATTCGCCACCTTTATGTTCCGCAGTGAGGCAGACTACTGGTGGGAGTCTGTGTTTGTATTCAGATGTTGTGAATAGGGCTCAGTTAGTGGAGCGCGATAACGAGTCAACGAAATCAAAAGAGAGCAGTCGGCAAAATGATAATACCAGTGAGAGCAGTCATCAAAGCGGTGACAACAAGCGTGGAGGGAATCAACAGGCCAGAAATGGTAACCACTTCGGTGGTAATCAGGGCTAAAACAATAAGAATGGTCATTTCAAGAAGAGGAGATTCAACAATGATAGAAAGACGTCAGTACCAGCACCCGTTGTTAAGGAAGGAGAACGACCACCTATCATATGTTTCAAATACGGAGGGGAGGGGCACATCAGTCCAAACTACGCGATGCTGTCTAAAGCATGTTATAATTGTGGAAGAGAAGGTCATTTAGCTCGATTTTGTCGTTTACCAAAAATAAGTTCAGCCAAGATGGAGACACCAAAGACCGTCCCAGAAAAGTCAAAACCGGTAGTGCAAGGGAGAGCGTTTGTTGTGACCTCCCAGAAAGCAAGGAACCCGAATGAGGTCATCACGGGTAAGCTTATCATAAACTCTAACGAAGTCTATACTTTATTTGATACCAGTTCTACCCATTCTTTTATTTCTCCTACTTGCGCTCACCGATTAAATTTGATTCCGGACAAATTAGACTTTGACTTATCTGTTGAAACTCTATTGGGAGAAACCTTCATTACATCCACGGTTTATAAGTCTTGTTTGATTCAAGTTGGTACCCACACATTACCTGTCGATCTTATTTTCTTAAAAATACTTGCATTTGACGTGATTCTAGGGATTGATTGGTTAACTACTCATCATGCAAAAATTGATTGTTTTCGTAAGGTTGTTAGCTTTTATATTCCTAATCGACCTATTATGCGAATTCAAGCAACCAAACCATTAAAATCAATCACTGTCATCTCAAGCCATAAAGCTATTCGTTTATTGAAAAACGGATGTCAAGCTTTCTTAGCTCATGTCACGGATCTAAACAAAAATACGTCAGTTTTGAATGATATTTTTATTATTAATAAATTCCCTGACGTATTCCCTGAAGAATTTCCAGGCCTACCCCCAGAGCGTGAAATTGAATTTTGTATCGACCTTGAACATGGTACAAAACCCATTTCCAAAGCCCCATATCGAATGGCTCCTATTGAACTTCAGGAGTTAAAGATCTAACTGCAGGAATTGTTAGACATTGGCCTTATTCGTCCTAGTACTTCTCCTTGGGGTGCTCCTGTTCTATTCGTGAAGAAGAAAGATGGAAGTATGCGACTTTGTATTGATTATCGGGAGTTGAATCATGTCACCATCAAAAACAGGTACCTATTGCCACGTATTGATGACTTGTTTGACCAGTTGTAAGGAGCACAATTCTTTTCAAAGATCGATCTTCATTCTGGATATCATCAGCTGAAGGTTAGAACTGAGGATATTCCAAAGACGGCTTTCAGAACTCGGTACGGGCATTATGAATTCCTAGTTATGTCCTTTGGATTGACTAATGCTCATGTTGCCTTCATGGATATGATGAACTGGGTATTCAAAGAATATTTGGATCACTTTGTGGTCGTCTTTATTGATGACATCCTTATTTATTCCAAAAGCCGTGAAGATCATGAGCAACACTTGAGGCTGGTACTCCAAAAACTTCGTGAATACAAGCTTTATGCCAAGTTGAAGAAATGTGAGTTCTGGCGGGAGGAGGTAGCATTCCTTGGGCACGTAGTATCAAGTCGTGGAATATCGGTTGACCCGACAAAGATTGAAGCTATTCAAATCTGGGAGCAACCTAAATCAGTGACCGAAGTACGTAGCTTTCTTGGTTTAGCTGGTTATTATCGGAGATTCGTGGAAGGATTTTCTCGAATCGCTACTCCATTAACTCAGCTGACTCAGAAAGATACAAAGTTCGGTTGGAGCGAAGAATGTGAGCAGAGTTTTCAAGAACTCAAGAGGAGACTCATTTCAGCACCTATTCTAACAATACCACCTGGCTCGGAGGGATTTGTCATCTACAGTGATGCTTCGAGCAAAGGGTTGGGATGCGTTCTCATGCATTATAGAAAAGTCATAGCCTATGCATCAAGACAACTCAAGGAATATGAGAGGAATGATCCTACTCATGATCTAGAGTTGGCAGCTGTTGTCTTTGCACTTAAAATTTGGAGGCATTACTTGTATGGGGAGAAGGTGGAGATCTTTACGGATCATAAAAGCCTCAAATATTTCTTCACTCAAAAGGAACTCAACATGTGACAACGACGTTGGCTTGAACTGTTAAAATATTATGATCATACCATTCAATACCATCCTGGAAAAGCGAACGTGGTAGCTGACGCATTGAGTAGAAGATCATATGCAAGTACGAGTGCGATATTGTCAACACAAAGGCCCATTTTGTGTGACTTGTAAAGGATGGAGATAGAGTTAAAGACTCTAGGGACCCATGTGATGATGGCGAATATACGAGTAGAACCGACTTTAATCGATAAAGTTAAAGCTGCTCAAGCTACGGACCTGGAGCTGATGCGTATGAGGAAGAAAGTGCAAGAAGGTGCTATGCCGGAAGCAAGAATCGATGAAGAAGGAATACTTCGAGTCAACTCCAGACTTTGTGTTCCTAACAACCCTGATTTAAAGTATGAAATCATGATGGAGACGCACAACACACCGTTTGCAATCCATCCTGGAAGTACCAAAATGTATCATGATCTTCGTCATACATTTTGGTGGAGCAATATGAAGAGAGAGATAGCGTTGTTTATCTCAAGGTGTCTAACTTGTCAACGAGTCAAAGTAGAGCATCAAGTACCAAAAGGTCCACTGCAACCACTTAAAATTCTAGAATGGAAGTGGGAGCACATTACCATGGATTTCGTTACCGGTCTTTCTAAGGTTTCTCAAGGTATAGATGCGATTTGGGTCATTGTTGATAGATTGACCAAGTCTGCTCATTTCTTACCGATACGAGAAACTTATACACTTTAACGTCTTGCTCGTATGTACATAAACGAGATTATAAGACTGCATGGTATGCCAGTATCCATAGTTTCTGATCGAGACCCAAGATTCACTTCACGATTTTGGGTTAGTTTACAAAAAGCTATGGGCACAGATTTACGATTTAGTTCGGCATATCATCCTCAGACGGACGGACAGTCAGAGAGGACTATTCAAACTCTAGAAGATTTATTAAGACTTTGTGTCTTTGACTTCAAGGGAAGTTGGGACAAGTTCTTACCATTGGTGGAGTTTTCCTACAACAACAGTTATCAAGCAAGTATTGGCATGGCTCCATTCGAAGCATTGTATGGAAGAAAATGTCGTTCTCCAGTATGCTGGGATGAGGTGGGTGAAGCAACATTGTTGGGACCGGAGTTGGTACGTATGACTACAGAAAAGATTCAAACGATCCGACAACGTATAAAAACCTCACAAGATCGATAAAATAGTTATGTTGATCTTCATCGAAAGGACGTGAAATTTGATATAGGAGATCATGTGTTCTTACGTGTTGCTCCATGAAAAGGAGTTACGAGATTTGGAAAAAGAGAAAAGCTCAATCCTCGATTCATCAGTCCATTTTTAATCCTCGATCGAGTAGGAACTGTGGCTTATAGACTCGCTTTACCGTCAAGTTTGTCTCGTGTTCATAACGTTTTTCACATATCTATGTTACGTAAATATGTGGAAGACCCGAACCACATTATTGAGTTAGAACCTGACGAAATAGCAGAAGATTTGACGTATGAAGAAGTTCCTGTTCAAATCTTGGATAAGAAGGAACATATTCTACGCTCCAAGGTTATACCTCAAGTCAAAGTTTTGTGGAGAAACCACGATGTTGAGAAAATGACTTGGGAGTTAGAATCTGAAATGAAATTAAGGTATCCTTACCTCTTCGACATACCAGGTACGTACCCTAATTTAGAGGGCAAAATTTCATAAGAAGGGGAGGTTGTAAGACCCCAACTTTTATAAATAAAGATAAATTTTCTATAAATATCATTTTTGAATATTATGGAGTTAATTTGATATAATGTTATAGTTGTGGGTAATATTTATAAATTTTGTAAAGTACGCAAGTTGTTATATAATATTCGATTGGTCGGGGAATATTCGTTTTAACAGGAAATATTCGTACAACGGCACAATCATTGGTGGACCCCACAACGGAATTATTGTCGGATTGAGAAAACGACAAAAATATTTTATTAAAAATAACGGCAGAAGTTTTACCATTGTTACTGTTGAACTACTCGGTAGTAAAAGTACAGTAATACGTGTGGTTGCATAGTAACACACGGTATTGATTATTAATGCTTATGTGAGAAGTCACTCAGTTTGATTCAATTATTGTCAGTTAATAATATGAATTATTTAGCGATAATGACGTTTTTTTTATTCGTATTATTAACGTAATAAAACAGAAACATCTTTTTATATAAAACAGAATACTTTATTAAAGTTATTCTATAAATAGAATATATTATATTTTATTTAAAAGATTTTTCTTTAAATATGGACCGTCAGTTTAAAGTAATCAATCTGGACCGTTCATGGATTAGTTACTATGCATTCTATTTTTCTATAAATAGCAGCTCATTCCTTCATTATTTTTTACGAATTCATTGAACTCTAGAGAGAGAAACTATAGAGAGAGAGAAGAAGAGTATTCTGCTACTTAACTACTTCCTTATTTCAGCTCTTCTTTAAAACGGTAAGGGGTGTTATTCTTTCTTATTCATGAAGAGAAATTTTGTTATTCCATTTCTTATTATTCTGTTGGAATAACCTGTATACGCGGTCTACCCTATACTTGGTGACATTCTTTTATTATTCTGTTGGAACATCCTGTCCGTGTGTTTTGCACCGGACCTGGTTCCGTCTTTGTTATTATTCTGTTGGAACATCCTGTCTGTGTGTTTTACACCGGACCTGGTTCCGTCTTTATTATTATTCTGTTGGAACATCCTGTCTGTGTGGTTTACACCGAACCTGGTTCCGTCTTTATTATTATTCTGTTGGAACATCATGTCTGTGTGTTTTACACCAGACCTGGTTCCGTCTTTATTATTATTCTGTTGGAATATCCTGTCTGTGCGTTTTACGCCGGACCTGGTTCAATTATTTATTATTTTGTGGGAATAACCTGTCTGTGCGGTCTATCGCATGTATAGTGATTTCTTTTGTTATTCTATTCTTTATTATACTTAGTTGGTTAAGTTTTGACTTCTATACTCCATGAAATTAGTGGAATATCCTTGATAATTGCGTTTCATCCTGTATCTTTTCATAAAAATATTCTTCTAAGCATTCTTGAATTTTACTCCACAAAGCAGTATCATGTTGACAATTTGGACGTTGTTAATTCTTGGATAAATTAATTCTTGAACTTGTTTTTATTGAATTCTTATATCATTGTCATCATCCTCATGTTTATAAAATGTTGAAAGTCATCTGTGGCCTGTAGTGCATAGATGGACTTGGTATGATTATGACCAGGGATTATTCGGTATAATCATGACCGTAATGTTATAAATGATGTGGTAAAGTCTCCATTGGCCCGTAGTGCATTGATGGACAGTTGTTGGCATGATCATGACCATTAATGAATACACGAATATCCTTGGCCGTAGTGCAGGGGTGATTCGATGATGTGGATTATTTTATTAAGCTGAGTCTCAGCGATAACAGTGTTGAAAAAGCTTTTAAATCATAAAAGATAGTAGAGTTTATTTTCTACTTGACTCTTTTAATGGATTTCTTGTTCCGCTGCAGTTAAACTTGATGTCTATTATATTTTATCAGTTTAACATTGTTGAAGGCTAATGATAATTTAATCTGCGTTATCTTAGTCATAATATTTCTTACTGGGCTAGTTGAGCTCACCCTTTCTTTCACTGTTCTCTTCAAGAAATGAGAACGTAGCTGGGTCAAGTCGGGAAACGAAGTGATGGTCCGAATGATAGTATTAGTTAGTAGTCCTCACTATTCTATGTAATAGTGTGTTAATAAATGTAACGAGGACTCCTTTTGAGTATGGATACTCTCTAGTAGACAATATTTGTATTCAAACTCACAGTATATGTTTTGTCGTATTGTACACGACAGTTGTATTAGTAAGTTGTATTTGTATTCTGTACTATGTGTCTGACGACCCAAGATGGGTGATGTATACCTAATTTTGGGGGCGTCACAACAAGGATGTTTCTGAGAGGTCTAAAACCCGAGATTCGTCAATACCTTATCTCTCATAAATTTTTTCTGTATTCAGATGTTGTCAACAGGGCTCAATTATTAGAGCGAGATAGTGAGTATGTTCAACCAAGGGACCACAATCAGGGTCGTACCGGTGACAGCAGTCATCAGAGCGATGGTAACCAACGAGGAGGGAAAAATACGAACAAATGTGGTAACCACTCGGGTGATCATCGTGGCCATGATAATAGGAGAGGCGAGTCAAGTAAAAATTTTAGAAAGAGGAGATTCAACAATGATGGAAAGACATCAGCAGCAGCACCAGCACCAACAACAAATTCTAGGGGAGGAGAACGACCGCTAGTTAGATGTTACAAATACGGGAAAGAGGGACATATTAGCCCAAACTGTCCACAACAATCCAAGGTATGTTACAACTGTGGAAAGGAAAGCCACATAGCTCGGGATTATTCTGTAGCAAAACCAAGTTCAACGGGGATGGTGACTCCAAGGGCTGTCCCGGATAAGTCGAAATCAGCGGTTCCTGAAAGAGCGTTTGTCGTGACTGGCCAAAACGTGAGGAACCAGAACGAGTTGATAACGGGTAAGCTAATCTTGAACTCTTGCGAAGTTTATATCTTACTAGATACCGGTTCTACCCATTCTTTTATTTCTCCTGCGTGTGCTCAACGTTTAAACTTTACTCCGGAGAAATTGGACTTTGACTTATGTAAGACCCCAACTTTTATAAATAAAGATGATTTTTTTATAAATATCATTTTTGAATATTATGGAGTTAATTTGATATAATGTTACAGTTGTGGGTAATATTTATAAATTTTGTAAAGTACGCAAGTTGTTATATAATATTCAATTGGTCGGGGAATATTCGTTTTAACAGGGAATATTCGTACAACGGCACAATCATTGGTGGACTCCGCAACGGAATTATTGTCGGATTGAGAAAACGATAAAAATATTTTATTAAAAATAACGGCGAAAGTTTTACCATTGATACTATTGAACTACTCGGTAGTAAAGTTACAGTAATACGTGTGGTTGCATAGTAGCACACGGTATTGATTATTAATGCTTATGTAAGAAGTCGCTCAGTTTGATTCAATTATTGTCAGTTAATAATATGAATTATTTAGCGATAATGACGTTTTGTTTTATTCGTATTATTAACGTAATAAAACAGAAATATCTTTTTATATAAAACATAATACTTTATTAAAGTTATTCTATAAATAGAATATATTATATTTTATTTAAAAGATTTTTCTTTAAATATGGACCGTCAGATTAAAGTAATCAATCTGGACCGTTCATGGATTAGTTACTATGCATTCTATTTTTCTATAAATAGCAGTTCATTCCTTCATCATTTTTTCTTACGAATTCACTGAACTCTAAAGAGAGAAACTATAGAGAGAAACTATAGAGAGAGAGAAGAAGAGTATTTTGCTACTTAACTACTTCCTTATTTCAGCTCTTCTTTAAAACGGTAAGGGGTGTTATTCTTTCTTATTCATGAAGAGAACTTTTGTTATTCCATTTCTTATTATTCTGTTGGAATAACCTGTATACGCGGTCTACCCTATACTTGGTGACATTCTTTTATTATTCTGTTGGAACATCCTGTCCGTGTGTTTTGCACCGGACCTGGTTCCGTCTTTGTTATTATTCTGTTGGAACATCCTGTCTGTGTGTTTTACACCAGACCTGGTTCCGTCTTTATTATTATTCTGTTGGAACATCCTGTCTGTGTGTTTTACACCGGACCTGGTTCTATTATTTATTATTCTGTCGGAATATCCTGTCTGTGCGTTTACACAGGACCTGGTTCCATTATTTATTATTCTATCAGAATATCCTGTCTGTGCGTTTTACGCCGGACCTGGTTCAATTATTTATTATTTTGTGGGAATAACCTGTCTGTGCGGTCTATCGCATGTATAGTGATTTCTTTTGTTATTCTATTCTTTATTATACTTAGTTGGTTAAGTTTTGACTTCTATACTCCATGAAATTAGTGGAATATCCTTGATAATTGCGTTTCATCCTGTATCTTTTCATAAAAATATTCTTCTAAGCATTCTTGAATTTTACTCCACAAAGCAGTATCATGTTGACAATTTGGACGTTGTTAATTCTTGGATAAATTAATTCTTGAACTTGTTTTTATTGAATTCTTATATCATTGTCATCATCCTCATGTTTATAAAATGTTGAAAGTCATCTGTGGCCTGTAGTGCATAGATGGACTTGGTATGATTATGACCAGGGATTATTCGGTATAATCATGACCGTAATGTTATAAATGATGTGGTAAAGTCTCCATTGGCCCGTAGTGCATTGATGGACAGTTGTTGGCATGATCATGACCATTAATGAATACACGAATATCCTTGGCCGTAGTGCAGGGGTGATTCGATGATGTGGATTATTTTATTAAGCTGAGTCCCAGCGATAACAGTGTTGAAAAACCTTTTAAATCATAGAAGATAGTAGATTTTATTTTTTACTTGACTCTTTTAATGGATTGCTTGTTCCGCTGCAGTTAAACTTGATGTTCGTTATATTTTATCAGTTTAACATTGTTGAAGGCTAATGATAATTTATTCTGCATTATCTTAGTCATAATATTTCTTACTGGGCTAGTTGAGCTCACCCTTTCTTTCACTGTTCTCTTCAGGAAATGAGAATATAGCTGGGACGAGTCGGGAAACGGAGTGATGGATCAGATGATAGTATTAGTAGTCCTCACTATTCTATTAAATATTGTGACAATAATTGTAATGAGGACTCCTTTTGAGTTTGTATAGTCTCTAGTAGACAATAATTGTATTCAAACTCACAGTTATGTTTTATCGTATTGTACACGACAGTTGTATTAGTAAGTTATATTTGTATTCTGTACCATGTATCTGACGACCCAAGATGGGTGATGTATACCTAATTTTAGGGGCGTCACACTTATCTGTTGAAACTCCGTTGGGTGAAACCTTTGTTACATCTACAGTTTATAAATCTTGCATGATCCAAGTTGGCACTATCACATTACCTGTTGATCTTATCTCTTTATAGATACTTGCTTTTGATGTGATTTTAGGAATTGATTGGTTAATCATTCATCATGATAAAATTGATTATTTTCGTAAGGTTGTTAGTTTTCATATTCCTAACCAACCTGTCGTACGAATTCAAACTACTAAACCACTAAAATCAGTCACTGTCATATCAAGCCACAAAGCTATTCGTTTATTGAAAAACGGATGTCAAGCTTTCTTAGCCCATGTTATGAATTTGAACAAAGACAAGTCAGATTTGAATAATATTTCTGTTGTTAGAGAATTTCCCGATGTATTTCCTGAAGAACTTCTCTGTGACGCCCCCAAAACAGGTATACAACACCCATTCTGAGTCGTCAATAACATGGTACAGAAATAACTACATCTTTACTATTACAACATAAGAACTGTGAGTTTAAATACAAATATTGTCATCTAGACAATATCCACACTCAAATAAGTCCTCATTACAATTATTGATACATTATTTCACAAAAATGGTGAGGACTACTAAAATAACTTCTAGAACCATCATTCCATACCCCGACTAGTACTCGCTACATTCTCGCCTCCTGAGAAAAATGGAACAAAAAGGAAAAGGGTGAGCTCAACTAGCCCAGTAAAGAACATTATGACTAAGATAACATAGAACAAATTATTGTTAGTCTTTAACAGGGAAAAAATATAATAGAATACAATAGACAACAAGTTTTAAATTAATATTCACAGCGAAAAATAATAATTCATAGAAGAGTTACGTAGAGAATGAAATTTACTATTATCTATGAGTTTAAAAGTTCATCATCAGCATTTTATCCCTGCAACATCAATCAATATTCATCTTCGCACTACGGGCCAAAGATATTCACCAGTTGGTCATGTTTATCTAAACACCTGTTCATCTTTGCACTACGGACCAAAGATATTCATCAGAAATAATTCATCTTTGCACTACAGGCCAAAGATATTCAATTATATCATCATTTAGGACTGAGGATGATGAAAAATATCTTAAAAAGAACGAATCCAGTGAGACAGAAGGACAAATAGTAGGGATTCGTATAACAGTTTATCCAAGATCAATAATACTTCATAATAATCAATTGTGAAGCAGAATTCAAAAATAAAGATCAAAACATGGATACAATCAATGATAGTAACCATAATAGACATCTTGGACAAAAAGGAAAAATTTTATTTTTCGGTGAATAGTGCCGTATTCGTGAATAGTGCCGTATACGTGAATAGTGCCGTATACGTAAATAGTAACCCCGACACAAAAAGTTCCAAATTTGATAAAAAAAACTCATATCAATATTTCAACATAATGATATTGAAGAAAATAATATCATTTAAGAAGAAAATAATATCCCTTACCTCGGAAAGACGGTACTTCTGACTGGAATACTAGATATAGTGCTGAAGAAAATTTGCACCGTATAGCAACACTCAAAGTATCAAATACTCACAAGAATACACTCGATATAGAGAGAGAAATACAGAGAAACTTGTGTTTCTGGTGTGATTTTCAATTCTAACCTAAGCACCCTATTTATAGGAAAATGCTTAGAACACCAAAGCAGAAAATTTAATATAATAGTAATATATTTATCAAATTTTTCTCAGCCCACCTCTAGACATCTGATCTCAGCCCATTTATATCACATGTTAGCCCACTTAAATGCCAAAAAACGTTTTTCTTCAAAATAATAAATAAAACTTCCAAAAATCAATTATTTCGGAACTTCAGAACTTCAATAATTCATAATAAATAGCTCTTTTATCAGAAAATTCGAATCTCGTGAATTCTTATAGGAAATTCAATTCTCTACAACTTTGCAGAAGAAAGTTTTTCTAAATTCCAAACAGAAATTGACCGAAATTCACAAACGGGCGATTTTACAGTCAATAATAAATTTTCGGTCAAGAATTGTGTCCACCAACACACAAAATATGTGTTAATCATTTAATGTCACAAAAATACTCTTCCTCCTCATATACTCATATATCCCACATTCATTGTAAAAATATCACCATCAATATATTATTAAAATAATATATTTAAATGAATTATTTTATCAAAAAAAGATAAAATATTAATTTTCAACAATTGTCACATTAAAAATTTTCTCCATCTATATCCACATAAAATTAATATTTTCTCCATCATATAAATCAATAATTAATTATACACAAATAATATTACAGAATCACAGTACTGGCAACCAGGCCGTTCCCAGGAAAGAGGGGGCTTTCCAATAAGGATCTCTCCTTACTGGCGCGCAATTAGATGACCAAACCTCTTCTTAGACAAAACTTTCTAGACATTGCCAATAATGTTATCTAATAATATTATTCAGATAATATGAATCATTGCTCCGATAATAGAAAATACTGTGTAGTGACAATTATTAAAACAACAGTAATATAAAATATCAACGCATCAATTATTGAATACTGAACAGTAATTACTGTAATAATTTTTGAGTAATGCCTTCTTACGTAAAAATTAATAATTGGTGCAATACCGTGTGCTACTGTGTAACAACGCGTATTACTGTGTTTTAACCACCGGGTATTCCAACAGTATTAACGGTAACAACTACGCCGTTATTTATAAATAACTTATTTTTGTCGTTTTTTTCATCCAATCGCTTTCCGTTATGGGGCCCACAAAAGACTGCGCCGTCGTACGAATATTCTCCGACAGTAAGAATATTCCACGACCAAGCGAATATTTCCCGACAACAATGAATATTTAATAACCACTTGCTTATTTAAAATATTTGCGCATTTTACCCATAACTAACCACATTAATCAAATCAACCCTTACTATTTCAGAATAATAAATAGAGGAAATAATTTCATTTATTAATAATTTGGGGTCTTACAACCTCCCCTCCTTATGAAATTTCGTCCTCGAAATTGGCATACGTACCTGGTGTTTCGAAAAGATGAGGATACCTCGCTTTCATTTCCGTTTTCAACTCCCATGTCATTTCCTCAATAGCATGGTTTCTCCACAAAACTTTAACTTGTGGTATGACCTTCGTGCGTAGGACATGCTCCTTCCTATCTAAGATCTTGACAGGTACCTCCTCGTACGTTAAGTCTTCGGCTATCTCGTCCGGTTCTAACTCAATAACGTGGTTTGGGTCCTTCGCATATTTACGAAGCATAGATATGTGAAAAACGTTATGAACACGAGACATGCTTGGAGGTAACGCGAGTCTATAGGCCACATTTCCTACTCGGTCAAGAATCTGAAATGGACCAATAAATCGTGAATTGAGCTTTCCTCTCTTCCCGAATCTTGTAACTCCTTTCCATGGAGCTACACGTAATAATACATGATCCCCAATGTCAAATTCCACGTCCTTTCGATGAAGATCCACGTAACTCTTTTGTCGATCTTGTACCGTTTGTAAACGTTGTCGAATCGTTTGGATCTTTTCCGTAGTCATACGTACCAACTCGGGTCCCAACAATGTTGCTTCACCCACCTCATACCAACATATTGGAGAGTGGCACTTTCGTCCATACAATGCTTCAAATGGAGCCACACCTATACTTGCCTAATAACTGTTATTGTAGGAGAATTCCACCAATGGTAGGTACTTATCCTAACTCCCTTTGAAATCTAGGACACAAAGTCTTAATAGATCTTCAAGAGTTTGAATAGTCCTCTCTGATTGCCCGTCCGTTTGAGGATGGTATGCCGAACTAAATCGTAAATCCGTGCCTATTGCTTTTTGCAAGCTAACCCAAAATCTTGAAGTGAATTTTGGGTCACGATCCGAAACTATGGATACTGGCATGCCATGCAACCTCACAATCTCATTCACGTACATACTAGCAAGACGTTCAAGGGAATAAGTCTCCCGTATCGGCAAGAAATGAGCAGACTTGGTTAATCTATCAAAAATAACTCAAATAGCATTTATGTCTTGAGAAACCGTGGGAATACCCGTAACGAAATACATGGTAATGTGTTCCCACTTCCATTTCGGAATCTCAAGTGGTCGCAATGGACCCTTTGGCACTTGATGCTCCGCCTTTACACGTTGACAAGTTAAACACCTCGAAATAAACTTTGCAATCTCTCTCTTCATATCGTTCCACCAAAATGTATGTCAAAGATCACGATACATCTTGGTACTTCTAAGATGAATTGCAAATGGTGTATTGTGTGCCTCCATCATGATCTTGTACTTCAAATCAGGATCGTTAGGAACACAAAGTCTGGAGTGGACTCGAAGTATTCCTTCTTCATCAATTCTTGCTTTTAGAATAACACCTTCTTGCACTTTCTTCTTCATACGCATCAGCTCCGGGTCTGTGGCTTGAGCAACTTTAAGTTTATCGATTAAAGTTGATTCTATGCGTATACTTGACATCATCGCACTCGTTCTTGCATATGATCTTCTACTCAATACGTCAGCTACCACGTTTGCTTTTCTAGGATGATATGATCGAAATCTTTCAACAGCTCGAGCCAACGTCGGTGTCGCATGTTGAATTCTTGGAAGCTCTTCTCGCATTCCTCGGTCCATTCGAAGTTTGTATCTTTTTGAGTCAGCTGAGTTAATGGAGTAGCGATTCGAGAAAATTCTTTTACGAATCTCCGATAATAACCAAAAAGCTACGTATTTCGATTACTGACTTAGGTTGTTCTCAGCTGTGACTCATATCCTAATCTTGGATATCACGTCACAATGGCACCTATTAGTTTACTACCATACGAATATGGCATCCCCTACGGAGAGTCTGGCTTCAATGCATTCCACAAAGGAAGTCACCAGATAGAGGCTCGGTTATCAACTTCTATAGTTGGGTTTTTAACTCCTGAAGTTCAATAGGAGCCATTCGATATGAGATTTTAGAAATGGGTTTTGTATCGGATTCAAAGTCGATACAAAATTCAATATCACGCTCTGGGAGTAAGCCAAGAAATTCGTCAAAATTTTTACTAACAACAGAAATATCATTCAAATCTGACGTATTTTTGTTCAAGTTCATGACATGGCTAAGAAAGTTTGACATCCGTTTTTTAATAAACGAATGACTTTACGGCTTGATATGAAAGAGTTTGACTTCAATGGTTTGGTTGCTTGAATTCGAATAATAGGTTGCTTAGGAATATAAAAACTAACAACCTTACGAAAATAATCAATTTTGGCATGATGAGTAGTTAACCAATCAATTCCTAAAATCACATCAAAAGCAAGTATCTTAAAGAGATAAGGTCAACAGGTAATGTGATGGTGCCAACTTGGATCAAACAAGATTTATAAACAGTGGATGTAACGAAAGTTTCTCCTAACGGAGTTTCAACAGATAAGTCAAAGTCTAATTTTCTCTGAAGTCAAGTTTAAACATTGAGTATAAGCAGGAGAGATAAATGAATGGGTAAAATCGGTATCTAATAAGGTATAGACTTCGTAAAAATTTATAATTAACTAACCCGTGCTAACTTCGTTCGGGTTCCTCGCATTCTGACCAGTCACAAAAAACGCTCTTCCAGGAACCGCTGACTTTGACTTTTTTGGGACAACTTTTTGAGTCACCACCCCCGTTGGACTTGGTTTCGCTATAGTGCAATCTCAAGCGATATGTCCTTCCTTTCCACAGTTATAACATACCTTAAACTGTTGTGGACAATTTGGGCTGATATGTCCTTCTTTTCCGCACTTATAGTATATGACCGGTGGTCCCTCTCCTCCCTTGGAACCAGTTGCTGCTGGTGCTGACGTCTTCGTATTGTCATTGTTGAATCTCCTCTTTTTAAAATCTCCCCCCGACTCGCTTCTTCTATTCTTATGGCCATGATTACCACCAAAGTGGTTGTCGTTCTTGTCTGTATTTTTCTTTCTCCGCTGGTTATCATTGTTCTGATGACTGCTGTCACCGGTATGATCCTGGTTGTGGTCCCTCGATTGACCGTACTCGTTATCTCGCTCTAATAATTGAGCCCTGTTGACAACATCTGAATAGAGAGAAAATTTATGAGAAATGAGATATTGACGTATGCCGGGTTTCAAACCTCTCAGAAACAACTGCGTCATACGTTCCTCATTCTCCACCAAATGAGGTGCAAACCTGGACAACTCTGCAAATTTTGCCTCGTACTGGGACACCGTCATGTTATTCTACTTCAGTCTAATAAATTCTACATCTTTCATATGGCGAATACTTTCAGGAAAGTATTTTTCGTTGAAAAGTTTCTGAAACGTTTCCCAAGACATGCTGAGTGCGGCAGGCTGGGTCTGTTTCACAGACTCTCACCAGTATTCTGCCTCGCCACGGAACATAAAGGTGGCGAATGGAACCTTCTGTTCCTCCGTGCATCCCAAGACATCGAATATCTTGGTAATTTGCTTGACCCACGTTTCCGCCATGATCGGATCCGGCTTTCCCTTAAATTCTGGTGGTCCCAACTCCTTGAACTGCTTGGCCGTGATAAACCATGAATTGCTATCATTTCCTCATGTATTTTGAACACGAGTCTCCTTTGTCTGATTTTGTATGAACTGCAAAAAGCTTCTAAACATCCCATCGTTCATCATCTGCTCATTGATGTTGTTCACAGGAGGAACATTGCCAGCTTGTTGCACGTTCTCCTCGTTGGTGATTACAGACGTCTCCACGGTTTCATTTACTCCACTGTTAACATTCTCAGTCGAAATTCTCAAATACTGCCATAAAACAAGGTTTAATTAAAGAAATTAACATGTCACATAATACCCCTATATTATGACCGACCAACAAATAAGCTTAGGTAGGACACACTAGCGAAGGATTTACTCGTCTCTCCCCTCCTTGTTCTATTCCCCGATCTCCGCCAGAGATCATATCCCTAAGCTCTGATACCAACTGTGACGCCCCCAAAACAGGTATACAACACCTATTCTGAGTCGTCAATAACATGGTACAGAAACAACTACATCTTTACTATTACAACATAAGAACTGTGAGTTTAAATACAAATATTGTCATCTAGACAATATCCACACTCAAATAAGTTCTCATTACAATTATTGATATATTATTTCACAAAAATGGTGAGGACTACTAAAATAACTTCTAGAACCATCATTCCATACCCCGACTAGTACTCGCTACATTCTCGCCTCCTGAGAAAAATGGAACAAAAAGGAAAAGGGTGAGCTCAACTAGCCCAGTAAAGAACATTATGACTAAGATAACATAGAACAAATTATCGTTAGTCTTCAACAGGGAAAAAATATAATAGAATACAATAGACAACAAGTTTTAAATCAATATTCGCAGCGGAAAATAATAATTCATAGAAGAGTTACGTAGAGAATGAAATCTACTATTATCTATGAATTTAAAAGTTCATCATCAGCATTTTATCCCTGTAACATCGATCAATATTCATCTTCGCACTATAGGCCAAAGATATTCACCAGTTGGTCATGTTCATCTAAACAGCTGTTCATCTTTGCACTACGGGCCAAAGATATTCATCAGAAATTATTCATCTTTGCACTACAGGCCAAAGATATTCAATTATATCATTATTTAGGACTGAGGATGATGAAAAATATCTTAAAGAGAACGAATCCAGTGAGACAGAAGGACAAATAGTAGGAATTCGTATAACAGTTTATCCAAGATCAATAATACTTCATAATAATTAATTGTGAAGCAGAATTCAAAAATAAAGATCAAAACATGGATACAATCAAAGATAGTAACCATAATAGACATCTTGGATAAAAAGGGAAAATTTTATTTTTCGGTGAATAGTGTCGTATACGTGAATAGTAACCCCGACACAAAAAGTTCCAAATTTGATAAAAAAAAACTCATATCAATATTTTAACATAATGATATTGAAGAAAATAATATCATTTAAGAAGAAAATAATATCCCTTACCTCGGAAAGACGGTACTTCTGACTGGAATACTAGATATAGTGCTGAAGGAAATTTGCACCGTATAGCAACACTCAAAGTATCAAATACTCACAAGAATACGCTCGATATAGAGAGAGAAATAGAGAGAAACTTGTGTTTCTGGTGTGATTTTCAATTCTAACCTAAGCACCCTATTTATAGGTAAATGCTTAGAACACCAAAGCAGAAAATTTAATATAATATTAATATATTTATCAAATTTTCCTTAGCCCACCTCTAGACATCTGATCTCAGCCCATTTATATCACATGTTAGCCCACTTAAATGCCAAAAAACGTTTTTCTTCAAAATAATAAATAAAACTTCCAAAAATCAATTATTTCGGAACTACAGAACATCAATAATTCATAATAAATAGCTCTTTTATCAGAAAATTTGAATCTCACGAGTTTTTATAGGAAATTCAATTCTCTACAACTTTGCAGAAGAAAGTTTTTCTAAATTCCAAACAGAAATTGATCGAAATCCATAAACGGGCGATTTTACTTTCAATAATAAATTTTCGGTCAAGAATTGTATCCACCAACACACAAAATATGTGTTAATCATTTAATACCACAAAAATACTCTTCCTCCTCATATACTCATATATCCCATATTCATTATAAAAATATCACCATCAATATATTATTAAAATAATATATTTAAATAAATTATTTTATCAAAAAAAGATAAAATATTAATTTTCAACAATTGTCACATTAAAAATTTTCTCCATCTATATCCACATAAAATCAATATTTTCTTCATCATATAAATCAATAATTAATTATACACAAATAATATTACAGAATCACAGTACTGGCAACCAGGCCGTTCCCAGGAAAGAGGGGGCTTTCCAATAAGGATCTCTCCTTACTGACGCGCAATTAGATGACCAAACCTCTCCTTAGACAGAACTTTCTAGACATTGCCAATAATGTTATCTAATAATATTATTCAGATAATATGAATTATTGCTCCGATAATAAAAAATACTGTGTAGTGACAATTATTAAAACAACAGTAATATAAAATATCAACGCAACAATTATTGAATACTGAACAGTAATTACAGTAACAATTATTGAGTAATGTCTTCTTACGTAAAAATCAATAATTGGTGCAATACCGTGCGCTACTGTGTAACAACGCGTATTACTGTATTTTAACCACCGGGTATTCCAACAGTATTAACGGTAACAACTACGCCGTTATTTATAAACAACTTATTTTTGTCGTTTTCTTCATCCAATCGCTTTCCGTTATGGGGCCCACAAAAGACTGCGTCGTCGTACGAATATTCTCCGACAGTAAGAATATTCCACGACCAAGCGAATATTTCCCGACAACAATGAATATTTAATAACCACTTGCTTATTTAAAATATTTGCGCATTTTACCCATAACTAACCACATTAATCAAATCAACCCTTACTATTTCAGAATAATAAATAGAGGAAATTAAATTTCATTTATTAATAATTTGGGGTCTTACAACCTCCCCTCCTTATGAAATTTCGTCCTCGAAATTGACATACGTACCTGGTGTTTCGAAAAGATGAGGATACATCGCTTTCATTTCCATTTTTAACTCCCAGGTCATTTCCTCAATAGCATGGTTTCTCCACAAAACTTTAACTTGTGGTATGACCTTCGTGCGTAGGACATGCTCCTTCCTATCCAAGATCTTGACAGGTACCTCCTCGTACGTTAAGTCTTCGGCTATCTCGTCCGGTTCTAACTCAATAACGTGATTTGGGTCCTTCACATATTTACGAAGCATAGATATGTGAAAAACGTTATGAACACGAGACATGCTTGGAGGTAACGCGAGTCTATAGGCCACATTTCCTACTCGGTCAAGAATCTGAAATGGACCAATAAATCGTGGATTGAGCTTTCCTCTCTTCCCGAATCTTGTAACTCCTTTCCATGGAGCTACATATAATAATACATGATCCCCAATGTCAAATTCCTTCGATGAAGATCCACATAACTCTTTTTTATTGACCTAGTACGTGATGATAAATCTTTTATTGGGGTCTTACATTCTCGGTCTACCCCTAGTACGTGATGTTAAATTTTTTATTGACCTTGAACCGGGTACAAAACCCATTTCTAAAACCCCATATTGAATGGCTCCTATTGAACTTCAGGAGTTAAAAGTCCAACTACAGGAGTTATCAGACATCGGTTTCATTCGTCCTAGTACATCTCCTTGGGGTGCTCCTGTTTTATTCGTAAAGAAAAAAGACGGGAGTATGCGACTTTGTATTGACTACCAAGAATTGAACCATGTCACCATCAAGAATAGGTATCCATTACCTCGCATTGATGACCTGTTCGACCAGTTGCAAGGAGCACAATTCTTTTCAAAGATCTACCTTCGTTCTGGATATCATCAGCTGAAGATTAAAACTGAGGATATTCCAAAGACTACATTCAGAACTCGGTACGGGCATTATGAATTCTTAGTCATGTCTTTTGGATTGACTAATGCTCCAGCTGCTTTCATGGATATGATGAATGGTGTATTCAAGAAATATTTGGATCAATTCGTTGTTGTTTTTATTGATGACATCCTCATCTATTCCAAAAGCCGTGAAGATCATGAGCACCATTTGAAGCTAATACTTGAAAGGCTTCGTGAAAACAAGCTTTATGCCAAGCTGAAGAAATGCGAGTTCTGGCTTGAGGAAGTAGCATTCCTTGGGCACGTGGTGTCAAAATATGGAGTATCTGTTGACCCGGCGAAGATTGACGCAATAAAAAGTTGGGAGCAACCGAAGTCGGTGACCGAAGTACGCAGCTTTCTGGACTTAGCTGGTTATTATCGGAGATTCGTGGAAGGATTTTCTCGAATCGCTACTCCATTAACTCAGCTGACTCGGAAAGATACAAAATTCGTATAGAGCGAGGAATGCGAGAAGAGTTTCCAAGAGCTCAAAAGGAGACTCATTTCGGCACCTGTTCTGGCAATACCATCTGGTACGGATGGATTTGTTATCTACAGCGATGCTTCAGGCAAAGGTTTAGGATGTGTTCTCATGCAACATGGAAAAGTCACAGCCTATGCCTCACGACAACTCAAAGAATATGAGAGGAATTATCCTACTCATGATCTGGAGTTGGCAGCAGTCGTATTCGCGTTGAAAATTTAGAGACACTACTTGAATGGGGAGAAAGTGGAGATTTATACGGACCATAAAAGCCTCAAATATTTCTTCACCCAAAAAGAACTCAACATGCGGGAACGACGTTGGCTTGAACTATTGAAATATTACGATCACACTATTCAATATCATCCTGGAAAAGCGAACGTAGTAGCTGACGCATTGAGTATAAGATCATATGCGAGTACGAGTGCGATATTATCAATACAAAGGCCCATTCTGTATGACTTGCAAAGGTCGGAGGAAGAATTAAAGACTCAAGGGACCCACATGATGATGACGAATATACGAGTAGAACCGACTTTAATCGATAAAGTTAAAGCTGCTCAAGCTACGGACCTGGGGCTGATACGTATGAAGAAGAAAGTGCAAGAAGGAGCTATTCCAGAAGCGAGAATCGATGAAGAAGGAATACTTAGATTCAACTCCAAACTTTGTGTTCCTAACGATTCTGACTTGAAGCATAGAATCATGATGGAGGCACACAACACCCCGTTTGCAATCCATCCTGAGAGTACCAAAATGTATCACGATCTTCGACATACATTTTGGTGGAGCAATATGAAAAGAGAGATCGCGGAGTTTATCTCGAGGTGTTTAACTTGTCAACGTGTAAAAGCAGAGCATCAAGTACCAAAGGGTCCATTGCAAGCACTTGAGATTTTGAAATGGAAGTGGGAACACATTACTATAGATTTTGTTACGGGTCTTCCCAAGGTTTCTCAAGACATAGATGTGATTTGGGTCATTATCGATAGATTAACCAAGTCTGCTCATTTCTTACCTATACGTGAGACTTATTCCCTTGAACGTCTTGCTAATATGTACGTGAATGAGATTGTGAGATTGCATGGCATGCCAGTATCCATAGGATCGGATCGTGACCCAAGATTCACTTCACGATTTTGGGTTAGCTTGCAGAAAGCTATGGGCACGGATTTACAATTCAATTCAGCATACCATCCTTAAACGGACGGGCAATCAGAGAGGACTATTCAAACCCTTGAAGATCTATTAAGACTCTGTGTCCTAGATTTTAAAGGAAGTTGGGATAAGTACTTGCCACTGGTGAAATTCTTCTACAACAACAGTTATCAATCAAGTATAGGTATGACTCCATTTGAAGCCTTGTATGAACGAAAGTGTCGTTCTCCAGTATGCTGGGACGAGGTGGGTGAAGCAACGTTGTTGGGACCAGAATTAGTACGCATAACTACAGAGAAGATCCAAACGATTCGACAACGTATACAAACGGCACATGATCGACAAAAGAGTTATGCGGATCTTTATCGAAAGGATGTACAATTTAGTATTGGAGATCATGTACTGTTACGTGTTGCTCCCTGGAAGGGAGTTACAAGATTTAGAAGGAGAGGAAAGCTCAATCCAAGATTTGTTGGTCCATTTGAGATTATTGACCGAATAGGAAATGTGGCCTATAGACTCGCATTACATCCAAGTATGTTTCGTGTTCATAATGTTTTTTACATATTCATGCTTCGTAAATATGTGAAAGACCCGAACCATATTATTACGTTAGAACCAGACGAGATAGCAGAAGATTTAACGTACGAAGAGGTACCTGTTAAGATCTTGGATAGGAAAGAGCATGTCCTACGCACCAAAGTTATACCACAAGTTAAGATTTTATGGAGGAACCATGCTATTGAAGAAATGACTTGGAAGTTAGAATCAAAAATGAAAGCAAGGTACCCTCACCTGTTCAAAACACCAGTTACGTAAGTCAATTTCGAGGACGAAATTTTATAAGGAGGGGAGGTTGTAAGACCCGAACTTATTATAAATAAAAGTGAATTTTTCTCTATTCATTATTCTAAATTAATAAGGTATTAATTTGATATAATGCTTTGGATATGGGTGAAATGTGAAAATTTTGCAAAATAAGCAAGTGGTTATAAAATATTCATTTTGTCGAGAAATATTCGTTTGGTCGTAGAATATTCTTTCTGTCGGGGAATATTCGTACGACGACGCAGCCATTTGTGGGCCCCATAACTGATAACGGTCGAATGAAGAAAATGACAAATTTGAGTTTTTACAAATAACGGCGTAGTTGTTACCGTTAACACTGTTGGAATACCCGGTGGTTAAAATACAGTAATACGCGTAGTTACACAGTAGCACACGGTATTGCACAGTATAGTTGAATTTTTGATTCGTACGTAAGAAGGCACTACTCAATAATTGTTATAGTAGTTACTGTTCAATATTTTATTTTATTGATTCAATAATTGCTGCGTTGATATTTTATATTATTGTTGTTTCAATAATTGTTGCTGCACATTATTTTCCATTATCAGATCAATAATTTATATTATTTGAATAATATTATTAGATAGTATTATTGGCAATGTCTAGAAAGTTCTGTCTAAGGAGAGGTTTGGTCATCTAATTACGCGGCAGTAAGGAGAAATCCTTATTGGAAAGCCCCCTCTTTCCTGGGAACGGTCTGGTTGTCATATTGTGATTCTGTAATATTATTTGTGAATAATTAATTATTAATTTATATGATAAAGAAATATTTATTTTATGTGGATATAAATAATGGATATATTTATTTTTATGTGGATTAAAATGAAAGAATTAATGCTGAGGTATTTTATCAGTATTTTGTCGGTGTAGAGGTGTTAAAAATCATCCGTTTGTGAATTTCGAATATTTTTAGTTTGAAATTTGGAAAAACTTAAACTTTCAAAGTTGTAGAGAATTAAATTTTCTATGGAAAGGACATGAGATTCGAATTTTTCTGATAAAAGAGCTATTTTCTATGAATTACTGAAGTTTCGAAAAATAAAATAATTTTTATTAAATTATGGGTGGGACCCACTTTTATTTTTCAAGCATGTGGGCTGCTATTATTTTTCAAATTTGGCTGGCTTGGTTGGTGAAGGTGTGCGTAGAAAGTTTGAAAAGAAATAATATTATTATATTATTTTAGTCTCCTATGGCGTTCTAATATTTTTCTATAAATAGACGCTTAGGTTAGAATTGAAAATCACACCAGAAACAAGTTTTCTTTCTCTCTATATTGTCGAGCGTATTTTAGTAAGTATTTATATACTTTGAGAGTTGTTGTTCGGTACAAGTTTCCTTCGACTTTCTATCCGATATTCCAATCGAAAGTACCGTTATTTTGAGGTAAGGGATATTATTTTCTTCTTAAATGATATTATTTTCTTCAATATCATTATGCTGAAATATTGATATGAGTTTTTTTTATCAAATTTGGAACTTTTTGTGTCGGAGTTACTATTCACGAATACGGCACTATTCATCGAAAAATAATTTTTTTCCTTTTTGTCCAGGATGTTTGTTATGGTTACTATCTTTAAATGTATCCATGTTTTGAACTTTATTTTTGAATTTTGCTTCACAATTGATTATTATGAAGTATTATTGATCTTGGATAAATTGTTATACGAATCCCTACTATTTGTCCTTCTGTCTCACTGGATTCGTTTTTTTTAAGATATTTTTCATCATCCTCAGTCCTAAATGATGATATTACTGAATATCTTTGGCCTGTAGTGCAAAGATGAATGATTAACTGATGAATATCTTTGGCCCGTAGTGCAAAGATGAACAGGTGTTGAGATGAACATGACCGACTGGTGATACAAATGAATATCTTTGGCCTGTAGTGCAAAGATGAATATTTGATTAAAGATGGTTATTAATTGTTGTTACAGGGATAAAATATTGATGATGGACTTTTAAATCTTAGAAGATAGTAGAACTCATTCTCTACTTGACTCTTCTAATGGTTTGTTGTTTTCGCTGCAGTTGTTGATCTAAAATTTATTGTCTATTATATTTTTTCCTGTTGAAAACTAATGATAATTTGTTGTATATTATCTTAGTCATAATATTCTTTACTGGGCTAGTTGAGCTCACCATTTTCCTTTTTGTTTCATTTTTCTTCTCAAGAAGTGAGAACATGGCAGGATCTAGTCGGGGTATGGTGTGATGGTTCTAGAAAGATGTTTTAGCAATCCTCACTATTTCTGTAAAATAGTGTTTGAATAATTATAATGAGGACTTATTTGAGTGTGGATATTGTCTAGAAGATAATAATTGTATTTAAACTCACAGTATGTGTTGTCGTATTTTGCACGACAATTGTATTATTGAAGTTGTAGTTTGCTTTCTGTACCATGTATTTGGCGACTCAGAATGGGTGTTGTATACCTATTTTGGGGGCATCACACATGCTGCATCTGATACTGTCGGCGATAAATGGTACTTAATTTATTTTACCAACGAAAAACTAGGTAAATGCTACCCAATCAACATGTATTTTATTTTATTTGTTGAATATGTAGATAACTTATTATTTAGTTACTTTTAATTGTAGAAAACTAAGAAAATTCTACTTACTTTATTATTTTATTTTATGTTAATTTATTTCAAATATATTATGTTATTTTAATTTATGTTTATTTAATTTATTAGCTTTGATTTTATTTAATTCGGGATATTTTTTATGTAATGAAAAACTAAGCAAATACTACTTAGTTTAAGATAATTATTTTATTTTATTTTTTTTAATTTTATATTATATTATTTAAATTAATTAATTTACATTTAATTATATTAAATTAAATTAAATTTTAAAATTTTAATTTATTCTAGTTTATTATTAATTTTATTTTATTTATTTTAAATTCAATTTATTTATTTATTTATGTATTTTAATTTATTTTATTTTATTTTGTATTATATTAATTTGATTTAATTTAGTTAAATTGAATTAATTTATTTATTTAGATTTATTTATTTTATTTTTATTTTTTATATTATATTAATTATTTAAATTAATTAAAATTAAGTAAGTAACATTTAATTAAATTAAATTAAAATTTTAAATTTTTTATTAAATTAAATTATTTAATTTATTCTAGTTTAATATTTATTTTATTTTATTTATTTGTTCAATATAATATATTAAATTAAAATTTCACTATTTTATTTTATTTTATTTTGTATTACATTATAATATATAATTTATTTTTATTAAATTATTTTATTTTAATTAAATTATTTTATATCTATTAAATTATCTTAGTACTAATTAAGAAACTAAGTAAATTCTATTTAGATGATTTTAATATTGGGAAACATAAGAAATATATACACATGTACAATGCCTCCAAATTTTGTAATTGATTAATTCTGACAGAAATTTGGTCGAGAATTCCATCGAAAATAACAAATATACCTACTGCTAAGCTATACCTAAACATAATCCAAATTTTATCAAACCCAAATTGCAATATAATTATTAAACCCAAATTGCAGTATAATTATCATCAAACTCGAACTACCGGCTTTAACTATTCTGGGAGTTCACGGCAAACGCTCTCCCTTGAAACTACCGGCTTTGACTTTTCTGGGACGGCCTTTGGTGCCTCCATCCCAGCTGGACTTGTCTTCGGTGCACGATAAAATCGGGCTAGGTGACCTTCTCTTCCACAATTATAATACGCTTTGAACTGCATCGCGCAGTTTGGACTGATGTGTCCCTCCTCTCCGCATTTAAAGCATATGATAGGTGGTCGTTCTCCTTCCTTAACAACGGGTGCTGGTGCTGACGTCTTTCCATCATTGTTGAATCTCCTCTTCTTGAAATGTTCACTCTTATTTTCTTGGCCATGATTACCACCGAAGTGGTTACCATTTCTGGCATGTTGATTCCCTCCACGTTTGTTGTCACCGCTTCGATGACTGCTACCACTGGTATTATCATTTTGCCGGCTGCTCTCTTGGTTGGGTTGACTCATTATCACGTTCCAATAACTGAGCCCTATTCACAATATCTGAATACAAGTAAAGTTTGTGAGAGATAAGGTATTGACGAATCTCGAGTTTCAAATCTCTAAGAAACATCCGCGTTATTTTCTCCTCATTATCAACTAAGTGGGACGCAAACCGGGACAACTCAGCAAACTTGGCTTCGTACTGTGACACGGTCATGTTGTTTTGCTCCAGTTTAATGAACTCTATCTCTTTCATGTGACGAATACTTTCGGGAAAGTACTTGTCGTTGAACAGTTCTTAGAACTTCTCCCAAGACTTCTTCAGTGCGGCAGGTTGTGTACGCTTTACAGATTTCCACCAGTAATCTACTTCTGCCCGCAACATGAAGGTGGCAAAGGGAACCTTTTGCTCCTCGGAGCATCCCAAGACATCAAATATATCTTGTTGATATGCTTTATCTACGTCTCCGCCTTAAGTGGTTTTGGCTCTTAAAAAAACTCTGGTGGTCCCAGCTCCTTGAACTGTTTAACAGTGACCGTCCGAGAGTTGCCAGTGTTTTCACCTGTATTTCGGACAGGAGTCTCTCTTGCCTGATGTTGTATGAATTGCAGAAAGCCTCTGAACATCCCATCGTTCATCATTTGGTCAGTGTTGTTGTTCACTTGAGGATTGTTGTCATCCTACACATTATCCTGGTTATTAATCTGTGGTGACTCAACGGTCTCCTGTGCTCCATTGCTATTCTCAACATTCTCGGATGTCATTTTCAAATACTGCCACAAAACAAGGGTTAATTGACATACCACATATTATCCCTACATTCTGACCGACCAATTAAATAACAAATAAACTTAGGTAGGTCATACTAGCGAAGGAATTCCCCGTCTCTCTCCTCCTAGTTCTTGTCTCACATCTCAGCCAGGGATCATATCCCTAAGCTTTGATACCAACTGGTACGTCCCTAAAATAGGTATACATCACCCATCTTGAGTCGCCAAATATATGGTACAAAATTCAAATACAACTTAATAATACAACTGTCGTGTAAAATAAGACAAAACATAAACTGAGAGTTTTAAAACCAATATTGCCTTCTAGGCAGTATTCAACTCAAATGGTGTCGTCAATACAATTATTATCACACTATTTCATAGAATAGTGAGGACTACTAATGCTATCATTTGAACCATCACTCCATTCCCCGACTAGTCCCGGCTACGTTCTCATTTCCTGAAGAGGACAATGAAAGCAAAAGGGTGAGCTCAACTAACCCAGTAAGAAATATTATGACTAAGATAATGCAGAATAATTTATCGTTAGCCTTCAACAGTGTTAAACTGATAAAATATAACAAACATCAAGTTTAACTACAGCGGAACAAGCAATCCATTAGAAGAGTCAAGTAAAGAATAAAATCTACTATCTTCTATAATTTAAAAAGTTTTTCATCACTTTTATCGCTGAGACTCAACTTAATAAATAATCCACATCATTCCTGCACTACGGCCAAGGATATTCGTTAGTATCACGACCACAAATTATCCATGCACTACGGGCCAAAAATATTCGTGTATTCATCAATAGTCATGATCATGACAACAACTGTCTACCAATATACTACGGGCCAATGAGGACTTTTATCACATCATTTGTAACATTACGGTCATGATTATACCGAATAATCCCTGGTCATAATCATACCAAGTCCATCTATGCACTACAGGCCACAAATAACTTTCAACAGAATATAAACATGAGGATGATGACAATGATATAAGAATTCAATAAAACAAGTTCAAGAATAAATTTTTAAAGATTTATAATTTAATTTATCCAGAAATCAATAACGTCCAAATTGTTAACATGATACTGCTTTGTGGAGTAAAATTCAATAATAATATTGTACCAAAAGTAATTTGGACCGAAAATGAATAAATTTTTATCATGAATAGTATCCCGGGTGAATAGTACTTGAGTGAATAGTATCCCGTGAATAGTACTTTGGGAATAGTAATCCCGTGAATAGTACTCCGACATGAAAAAGTTAAAACTTATCAAGAATGCTCAGCATAATATTTCTATGAAAAGATACTGGATAAAGCACAAATATCAAGGATATTCTACTAATTTCATGGAGTTTAGAAGCCAAAACTTTAACAAAACGAGTATAGAATTCAAAATCTGAAATGAAATAATATCATTTATATACTACAGAGTATGGAAGAAAATATTATTTCAAACGAATATTGAACAAAAATAACATCCCTTACCTTGAAAAGAAGAGTATTTCAACTGATATAGCGGGGATATTCTTGAAGAAAACTTTCACTGTTTTCTATGCTCAAAACTTTCTAAAACTCTAAAGAAATACGCTCAAGATTATAGAAGAAGAATTCTCTGATTCTGGTGTGATTTTCAATTCTAACTTAAACGCCTATTTATAAAAAAATGTTAGAACGCCATAGGAGACTAAAATAATAAAATATTATTATTTATTTTCTTTTCTTCTACGCCATCCTTTTTGAATCAGCCAGCATGCCAATTCTAAAAAAAATTTGCAGCCCACATGTTTTCAAACAAAAGTGGGTCCCACCCAATTTTTAATAAAAATATTTTAATTTTCGAAACTTCAATAATTCATAATAAATAACCTTTTTATCAGAAAAATTCAAATCTCATGTCCTTTCCATAGGAAATTTAATTCTCTACAACTTTGTAGAAGAAAGTTTTTTCAAATTCCAAACAGAAAATGTCCGAAATCCATATACGGACGTTTTTCAACACCTTTTAAAATTCATAACAAATCATACGTTAATTTTTAACGGTTCAAAATTTGTGGGCATATACTCAACTTATATATGTATAACATATCCAAAAATCACAACGATCCAACGGTGGATTAAAATTATAACTCACGCAATAGAGCTTTAAGAACACTGTTTTGATTTTTTAAAACCTCAATTCAGACAAAATACTGATAAAATACCAAAAAATTAAATCCTTCATTTATATCCACATAAAAATAAATATTTTCTTATCATATAAATCAATAATTAATTATTCACAAATAATATTACAGAATCACAATTATGACAATCAGGTCGTTCCCAAAAAAGATGGGGCTTTCCGATAAGAATTTCTCCTTACTGACGCGCAATTAGGTGACCAAACCTCTCCTTAGACAGAACTTCCTTAGACATTGTCAATAATGCTATCTAATAATATTATTCAAATAATATGAATTATTGATCTGATAATGGAGATACTGTGCAGTGATAATTATTGAAACAACAATAATATAAAATATCAACGCAGCAATTATTGAACCAATAAAATAAAATATTGAACAGTAATTATTGTAACAATTATTGAGTAGTGCCTTCTTTCGTAAGAATTAATAATTCAACAATACTGTGCAATACCGTGTGCTACTGTGCAACAACGCGTATTACTGTATTTTAACCACCAGGTATTCCAACAGTGCTAACGGTAACGATTACGCCGTTATTTATAAAAACTCAAATTCGTCCTTTTTTTCATCCGACAGTTATTCTGTTATGGGGCCCACAAGTGGTTGCGCCGTCGTACGAATATTCCCCGACAGAAAGAATATTCCACGACAAAACGAATATTCCCCGACAACATGAATATTATATAACAACTTGCGCACTTTACAAAATTTATAAATATTACCCACAACTATAATATTATATCAAATTCACTCCATAATATTCAAAAATGATATTTATAGAAAATTTATCTTTATTTATAAAAGTTTGGGTCTTACACCGGAGCTATCCCCCGACGGTTCAAGCCGTCAAGCTTCTGGTATTGACGTATTTACTGTGCAGAATTGGACGTACTTTACGTGATTGGGGTACGTGGACAGATCTTGGCGTTAACATTGGCGCTAGAAGGAGGGCTTTCTAGTGTTCTTGAGTTTTCAATCACATACTGTAACTGCTCTACGTCGGAATCCATGGTGAGGAGTAAAACGGTTACCCCTGAAGGACAGCCGATGGCTATGAGTTTATCTTTATAACGAGTCTCTGTTAAGGATCGTTTGTGTAAGACCCCAACTTTTATAAATAAAAATGAATTTTCTATAAATATCATTTTTAAATATTATGGAGTTAATTTGATATAATGTTATAGTTGTGGGTAATATTTATAAATTTTGCAAAGTATGCAAGTTGTTATATAATATTCGATTGGTCGGGAAATATTCGTTTTAACAGGGAATATTCGTACAACGGCACAATCATTGGTGGACCCCACAACGGAATTATTGTCGGATTGAGAAAACGACAAAAATATTTTATTAAAAATAGCGGTAAAAGTTTTACCACTGATACTGTTGAACTACTCGGTAGTAAAAGTACAGTAATACGTGTGGTTGCATAGTAGCACACGGTATTGATTATTAATGCTTATGTGAGAAGTCACTCAGTTTGATTCAATTATTGTCAGTTAATAATATGAATTATTTAGCGATAATGAAGTTTTGTTTTATTCGTATTATTAACGTAATAAAACAGAAACATCTTTTTATATAAAACAGAATACTTTATTAAAGTTATTCTATAAATAGAATATATTATATTTTATTTAAAAAATTTTTCTTTAAATATGGACCGTCAGATTAAAGTAATCAATCTGGACCGTTCATGGATTAGTTACTATGCATTCTATTTTTCTATAAATAGTACCTCATTCCTTCATTATTTTTTACGAATTCATTGAACTCTAGAGAGAGAAACTATAGGGAGAAACTATAGAGAGAGAGAAGAAAAGTATTCTGCTACTTAACTACTTCCTTATTTCAGTTCTTCTTTGAAACGGTAAGGGGTGTTATTCTTTCTTATTCATAAAGAGAACTGTTGTTATTTCATTTCTTATTATTTTGTTGGAATAACCTGTATACGCGGTCTACCCTATACTTGGTGACATTCTTCTATTATTCTGTTAGAACATCATGTCTGTGTGTTTTACACCGGACCTAGTTCCGTCTTTATTATTATTCTGTTAGAATATCCTGTCTGTGTGTTTTACACCGGACCTGGTTCCGTCTTTATTATTATTCTGTTGGAATATCCTGTCTGTGCGTTTTACGCCGGACCTGGTTCCATTATTTATTATTCTGTTGAAATAACCTGTCTGTGCGGTCTATCGCATGCATGGTGATTTCTTTTGTTATTCCATTCTTTATTATACTCAGTTGGTTAAGTTTTGACTTCTATACTCCATGAAATTTGTGGAATATCCTTGATAATTGCATTTCATCCAGTATCTTTTCATGAAAATATTCTTCTAAGCATTCTTGAATTTTACTCCACAAAGCAGTATCATGTTGACAATTTGGACGTTGTTAATTCTTGGATAAATTAATTCTTGAACTTGTTTTATTGAATTCTTATATCATTGTCATCATCCTCATGTTTATAAAATGTTGAAAGTCATTTATGGCATGTAGTGCATAGATGGACTTGGTATGATTATAACCAGGGATTATTCGGTGTAATCATGACCGTAATGTTACAAATGAAGTGGTAAAAGTCCTCATTGGCCCGTAGTGCATTGATGGACAGTTGTTGGCATGATCATGACCATTAATGAATACACGAATATCCTTGGCCGTAGTGCAGGGGTGATTCGATGATGTGGATTATTTTATTAAGCTGAGTCCCAGCGATAACAGTGTTAAAAAACCTTTTAAATCATAGAAGATAGTAGATTTTATTCTCTACTTGACTCTTTTAATGGATTGCTTGTTCCGCTGCAGTTAAACTTGATGTTCGTTATATTTTATCAGTTTAACACTGTTGAAAGCTAATGATAATTTATTCTGCATTATCTTAGTCATAATATTTCTTACTGGGCTAGTTGAGCTCACCCTTTCTTTCATTGTTCTCTTCAAGAAGTGAGAATATAGCTGGGACGAGTCGGGAAACGGAGTGATGGATCAGATGATAGTATTAGTAGTCCTCACTATTCTATTAAATATTGTGACAATAATTGTAATGAGGACTCCTTTTGAGTTTGTATAGTCTCTAGTAGACAATAATTGTATTCAAACTCACAGTTATGTTTTGTCGTATTGTACACGACAGTTGTATTAGTAAGTTGTATTTGTATTCTGTACCATGTATCTGACGACCCAAGATGGGTGATGTATACCTAATTTTGGGGGCGTCACAGTTTGGGTCCTTCAAAGAGTGCTCATGGTAGTACAGCTTCCAAGCATGTTTCTCAAGGTTCTCGTTCGAGAGCCCATGGTGATGCTAAGAGAAGGTTGGTTTTTGCATCCGAGAAAGGACCTGACCATGGTCGGAAACGGGTAGAAGGCACACCGCCTAGAACCCGATACCGTGATGGTCAGACCGATAAGGCTTCCAAGCCGGCCAATATGGCAGATGAGGCAGATAAAGGCTTAGAGGTTTTTTTGAAACAACGAGAAGATATTGTTGAACAGATGCTACATATAGCGGAAATAAAAGACGAAGCGTTTAGTTATGCTCAGTCCAAAAGGTAGAGTAGGTCCACAGAAAGGCAAACAAGAAGAGGAAAAGAGCCTGTACACTCTGTTCATGAATCTCGAGGTCGACCTCGGGATCGAAGGAGGTCAAGGAGCTATACTCCTGAGAAACCGAAGAGGGTACTCCACCCCATAGGTTCTAGGGATTATGGTAGAAGCGAAGAAGCAGATCTAGGGAATACATACCTGAGAACACAAAGAAGGTATCTCGCCTTGAGTATTCTCACCACAGTGGTAGAGTTTCGTACCGCAGCAGATCTAGAGTTCGCACTCCCGAGAGTCCACTGAGGGCATACCGTCCTGTGGATAATCGTCTTCGGAGAAGTCCGTCTATAGTCGTGGGTTCAGAGGATAAGGGTCGATCTACACAGAAGAAGAGGGGTTCTCTGGAGAAAGAAGTCCCTTCGCAATCAGAAGGGGTGGAGTTTCTGGTTAAGGAATTGAAGGACCTTTGGAAGTAGCTGACCGAAGTTCAACAAGTAAAGAATACTTCGGGGAAGAAGGCGTCTCCTTTTTTCTCTGATATTCTTAAGAAGAAAGCTGACCCTACTAAGAAGCTTCCTCATATGGAGAGTTATGATGGATCTGGGGATCCATATGACCATAGCCAGGCGTTTGACAGATTGATGGACTATTATGATTTCACCGATGCGGCCAAATGTCAGACATTTGTGACAACGCTCCGGAAAGATGCTAGGCAGTGGATGGAGACTCTACCTTCAGATTCGATCTCATCTTGGACAGATTTATGTAACAAATTTCATGCTCGTTTTGGGAGCAACAAGAGAAGGGGAAAGCCAACGGGTTCATTGGCCCAAGTTAGACAGTATTCAAATGAGTCCTTGGCCCAGTATGTGAAGCGCTTCCGGGAGGCAGTTTGCCAAGTGACCGATCTTAACGACCTTCAGACTGTTGGGCTGTTTCAGAACGGTTTAGATTTAGTAAAGTCGGAGAAGTTGGTGAAGAAGTTAATGTTTCTTCACCCGAAGAGTCTAGCTGAAGCTTTCGATAAAGTCGAGGGTTATATTGTGGTGGAAGAAGCTATGAATAGCTTAAGGCGTCCTTCTTCGGGCAAGCCGAAGGAGACAAACAAAGATAAAGCTGAGGGCAGCCAGAAGAAGAACGAAGGGAATAATGATCGCTATGATGGCGGTTCCATGAAATACAATAACAATCGGCGTAAGGACGTTCGGGTGGACTCGCTGACCATTCGATGGTAGCCTATTTGGTAGGTGGACCTTGTGAATTTGTTAGGCCCTGCGTGGTAAACAAACTTTATCGGCGTAAGGAAGTTCGGGTGGACTCGCTGACCATTCGATGGTAGCCTATTTGGTAGCTGGACCTTGTGAATTTGTTAGGCCCTGCATGGTAAACAAACTTCATCGGCGTAAAGAGGTTCAGGTGGACTCGCTGACCATTCGATGGTAGCCTATTTGGTATGTGGACCTTGTGAATTTGTTAAGCCCTGCGTGGTAAACAAATTCCACATTGATGCAAATCTGTCTCATACTTCGGTAACGAATAAGTATTGCATTACTTTATTACCTGATTTTGTTTATGTATTGAGTTCGGATTGTGCTATTATTTGATCTTATCATACTTTCTTTTGTCCTGGACCGGTGGCATTTGTAGTCTTTCGTTAAACATCCTGTTTAATAAAAGACTGGGAGCAATGTTGGGCCATGTTATTTTGTATAGTGGGCCGGATTGAATAGACTATCTCTTGGGTTATATTTATTAGGTCTTGAATGTGTTAGGCCGGATCGTTGGGCTAACCCATTAGACAAATAATATCTTAATTGGGCTTTGACCGATAATAATTATATAAGATAACAGTTGACTGTTATCTCTGTCATCTCCTGCATGGCATTTATGGGGATGTGATTGTATTAGTCGGCGGTGAACAAAGGTGATGGGATTAGCAGGTGAGCTATCAGTAGTGGATGGGGTCAGAGGAGTGGGTGGCACGAAAAACCAGGATTAGAGTATATGAGGAAGGATCACACAAATTGGAAGGTAACAGATATTTTTCTCTCTCAAGACACTATACATTATTCCTTCATTGTTAAACCTTGTGATAGCATTTACTGACTCTCACGCCGGAGCTATCTTCCGACGGTCCAAGCCGTCAAGCTTCTGATATTGACATGTTTACTGTGCAGAATTGGATGTACTTTACATGATTGGAGTACGTAGAAAGATCTTGACATTAACAGTCACCGACTCTATCTTCTTTACAATACTCTAATCTCATTACACAGCAGGAGAATATCCGCCACTCGAAAAACAATCACCTTGCCAATAAAATGTTAAGTTTGGCTAGTAAAGTTGTCCATGCAGAATACACCTATTCTTATTTATTTATTTATTTTTAATATAACTTCTTCAACAAAATGTGTGAAAGTTCAAAATTAATGGATTGATTAGCAAACCTCCCAATCCCTGTTCCATGATTCTTCGGACAAAAACTTAAACTAAAAGGATATTTCTTTGGTTTAAAAGCAAAAGCTGAACTTAACCAAAAAAAATTGCACGAACGATCAATTACAGCAGCAAACTAAAAGTAAAATGAGCCTTAATGCTCAGCAACCATTTTATCCCAAAATACTAAATACTCCATCACATCATGTCTTGAGCACAACCATTACAAAATGTTTACACAACAAGACACAATCGGAAATGCTTGATTATAAAAATGGTCATAACGCAGATAGAATAAATAGATCTCTCCATAATCAACCATTACGTAGTGTTGACATATTATTATAGGGCTTTTTCTTATTATACAGCCACAAGATATAAATGCCGTTATTAAGAGCATCCACTTTTTCAGTGATAAGGCATGTAGCGCATTGGTCTCCTGAACCTCGGAACCTTCCTGCATAAGATTTAGGACAGACCAATTAACCGGCTCCAAGTGAGATTTTAGGAATTGAATAGGGTGGCTGAAAAAAATACTTACCCATATCCATAAGGAGAGTAGAAATATGGCGGTACATACGGCCTTCTAAATCTGTAACCCAAGTAGGGGTTAAAACGCCTAGGACGGTACTGCTTCATCCCAGGAACATTTGTTCTTTTAGCCATGACCTACAAACCAACAAAATAAACAGTTGGTAAGAAAATAGCTTGGATCACAGAATCAGTCAAGTAAGTCGTAATATAATTTACTGCAGACACATCTCAAAGTTCAGAACTATAGCCCTTCGCCCCCCCCCCCCCCCTCTCCCCAACACCACACCAACTTGCCAACAATAAGGTGCCTTGACCATTCATTCTTTATGATCTATACTTTCTGGGAATCCGAATAAACTTACACAGACAAAATTCAAAAGAGATGAGACAAAAATATCCTTCCAATCACAATGCAAATTGAATTAATATCGTTGGATGGTGGCATACGGATGAGGGAGTCTAGTAGAAGAAGAATATTAGTTACCTTCAATTGACGGCCATGCATTTCCGATTCTGTCAAGGACAGAGCTTCTTGAACAGCTTCTACTTCAACAAATTCAACATAAGCGAAACCCTTGGGTTGCCCAAACTTATCAGTCAGAATAGTAACCCTGTTCACAGTACCACATGATTGGAAATGCTGCTGAACTTCTTCAGGAGTGCATGCATAATCAACCTGCAGATCAATTAAAACATAAAGCTAGCCAGTTGGAAATGTATGCAAAAAGAAGTATGTTTATGCATTTAATGTTCAGCACATGCTAATTAGAGAACAAGCAACAAACTTACAGGAAACATGAAAACCAATTGAGCTAATTTTATTTTCTTTTTTATTAATGAAAAATGAGAACCAGTGGATAAAGAAATCCAGAATCTAAAAAAGTATTTGATCATCTTTACATTACAAAAATGCTAAAATTCTTTTAAAGAAAATAGACAAAAGGAATAAAAAATACAAAGAAATTATGACAATGATTTCTAGACTGAAGAGTGATGTAAAGATCATGAGCTTCCTATTTTCCAAGCACCATGCATTGTGCTCCCAATTGTAATTTTCTTTTAATTATTTGAGAACCAAAATTAGAACTGACAAGGAAAAAAACAAAAAACTTCAGGCATTTTAAATGGAGATAAAAATATTAAAGGTCAAGTAAACTAAAGGTGATGCACATATCCGCTAGTAAAGTGCAAAGAACAATATATAGCTTGTTAATCTTTTAACACTCCCAATGGAGCTTAGTTTTAGATTTATGGTATTAACTTGTAGAAGCTCCTGACAAGCAGAGCAGAATAATATTTGAACTTCTTTATAGTATTAACTTAAGAGATAATATTGCGGTGGCAAGATGAACATCAATATTTTTTGGCAAGCTGGTGTGGTTCCCTTGTTAGCTTGTACCAACCCAAATAAAATCACTGTCATGATGTGAAAACACAATAAGCCTACTACTTATTAATAGATTACAGTCGACAGATATGAGGATTTTTTAAATTAATATATATTCCATATAAGCACAAATAGTATAAACTTCAAGATCATTTAGATAATTCATGGCCACATCACTTGTAGAAAGTAACATTACCAACTCTGGTAATTAAATAATACTTAATGTTACTATCGGATTAGGCAAAACTCTGGACAAAGAAAAAATTAGGCCAAATACAAGTAGATGTTCAGAAACCCTCACCACATCTTGCTCAATAACTAGAAATTTTTGAGGCACGAAAGTCAACCCTCCACCAGCAGCAACCAAGTTTGGGAACAATTGCATCGCAATGATTTGCCTTTGCACTTCAACACACTATAATGGTCTTCTTGCATATTTGTAAGAGCTTGAAGAACCTTAGTCAACTACTCTTATCATTTTAACCTTCGCTGGTATAGTGGCACGCGGTTTTCCACGGAAGGATAAAATTACAATTCCGTGAAAATAGGTAGGCAATTGATGTTAAAAGCTCTCTTTTCATATCACATATCCAACCAATCAAATTTTTTTTCTTTTTCCATTTTCTTCCTCTCTTTTTCTTGGGGTGTTTTTCCTCCTCTCAAAATTTTCATAATTCACTTTCAATCTCTTTTTCCCCCCGTTTCTTGTGGGGATTTTATTGTTTTACCCCTCATTAGATTTTCTTTCTTTCCTGTTTTCTCTTCTTTCTACTCCTATTTCCCTTTTTTCTTTCTATAAAATAAATTCCAAGCATGTAGGTATAAAATATTCATATACTTCATCCAAGTTAGGAAAATGAAAACAACATCCATCGTCTGTCAACATTCAGGGTAAAGTTCCAGCTCTATTCAGATATATGAAAAACCCTGCGACCATAGCAAGATTGTTAGTCAACTCATATCCCTGGGGGATTAGAAGTCTCCACATTTATAAGCAAAAACAGCTTACAAAAAAAGAAGAAGCTATATATCTCCTCTATTAAAAGATAGTTGAATCAGAAAGACTCGAAATATCAGTTCTTGAAACTCAAAATAACAAATGAAACAAAAGATAAAAAAACACAAGCTAGCCCTTGCAAACTAATACACAATCTTTGTAACTCAAGCTCAAAATCATTAACAACTTTTGTGCTTGATACATTCCAAACACTCGCACACATGTATGTATGATGTGTCTTCAATTTACCAAAAATCAAATATAAAAGTGTTCATTTTGTTTGCATGACTAACACCTCATAGACACACTTCATATGTTGAGATACATGACATTTTTTTACTAATGCTAAGACCTATTAAAACGATAAACAAACCAAAAATGATCTTATCAATGAAAAATAAGACATTAAGATCAATTTCAATTTTCAAGTAGCAGAAATGGGAGTGGGGGGCTCATTATACATAGAAAGCCTGATGATGCAGAACCCCTTATGCGAAGTGGGTTTATTGGAATCTGAGTCTTTTCTTTTTCTCACTGGCAACAACACTCGTTACTTGTTAGTCGTTACGACTAGTATCACACTATCAGCCACTTCTCTTCACAACATAATAACCATATGCATAGTGATATTGAAGCCATCGAACTATCTTGTATGGCGTACCCAGATGACAGAACTGATACAGGCCATGAAAGTGCAGAATTTAATCGAGGAGCCACAGTTAGAGCATATTCTAAAGGAAGATGGAAAGGTTGAAGTAAATCCACAACTTGGTGAATGGCAGGAGAAAGATGCACATATGAGGAGTTGAATTTCAGGAACACTCACAGAAGAGTGTATGTATTTTGTAAGTTCCAAAATATAAACAACTTTTCCAAATGATCAACACACTTTACTTTTGCATACACGTGCAGTTAGCATTTTCTTATTCAAGGAAGCATACATGAAGAACAAAGTTCACATAGCCAGTGAGAGTTTATTCATTCGCATCAGGCGTAATGACATATTTGGAAACTAAACTTCTTTTCATGCATGTTAATTAGCTAGGAGAATTATTACCTTGAACCAGGTTTGTAACAGAAATGAAAACATCTTTTCACAATTTTTATGAAAGGCGACCTAACTAAGAGCATACTTACAAGACAAGGTATAGTTAGAAATATGACACAAACACGATAAGACTCATTGGTCAAGAATGCAATTAGCAGTAGAAGTTTAAAGTTTCACCAAGATAGGTGTCCAGTGTCCTTTGGTAAACAGAGTGTCAGAGACCCATAGAATTCTCAGAAAGCAAGTCCAAGGGATTCATAGATAGATTAATCTATCTGTTTATCATCGAGGGGTACCTAAGAACATTTGGTTGCAATGGAGTAGTTCTCAGGCTACACTAACGCCCATGCAGCCCTAATTTAGTCTACCATTCGGCCCCCTCTACCCCACCAGCCTAATTTAAACCCTTACTCCTTCAGCCATTCACCCAGTAAACGGCCTTTAGGCTAAGGCTGAAAACCATGAAATTCGTCAAGTTCGGAAAACTTCATCAGATCCTTCTTTATATTTCTGCAACCAATCTTGTGACCCAGCCAAGTCCATCCTAATGCACGAACCTAACAATCTTTCTTCTGCCAATTTGTATGTAAGGCCGAATAATAGTAATTGCTAAAAATTGAAACATAAAAACTGATTCTTACATTGCCAACAAATATAGATCGTGAATCCACTTCCTCTCTGCTTGCCTGGGTAGCAGCTGTATTAGCAGGATCAGCTAAAAAAACAATGGATTTTTCAGCAAAAACAGATTTGAGTTGAGAACAAACGGAAAGCAACACACACAAAAAAAAAATTAAAAGTTTAAAAGTTAGACGAATTAAAACACAAGCAGGCACCATCAATCTTCTATAAAAATGTTTACATCATGAGTAAGTAACACCTTTAGAAAATAGTTGTTAACAGAGACTTACATTGTGTTTGACAGGAACGCTAGGTGGAAGGATTAGAGGAGTGAAAGTAAAAGAGTTTACCTAAGAATAACTATCTTTTAAGGTGTTTCCTTGCAGTGACATAATAATTCACATCATATCTTTTTATGATGTTTATGGGCACACTAAAAAATATGAGTTACAAAATCATCCTATGACCTTCCCCTCCTTTGCTTCTAATTGTACCACACATCATCACGAAAACCCTCCCCCTTCCCTTTCCCTTTCCCTTTCCTTTCCCTTTTTTGTGCCAAATGGAGTTCAAGTAAAACTAGAAACAATCTACACATACTCATCTCCCTATTAAAACAGCTGCCACTTGTAACAATTACTGAATGTAATCAACAATTCATTAAAGTAGAAATCCAATATCCTTATAGACTATATCATCAATACACACATACATAGGGCGAAAGGACTGAAACTCTTGAAAGAGACCATAACTTACTCATAACTAAGGACGAATTAGTAGCATTTCTTCAACTAGCCAAAATCTACATCAAATCAATTCTTTTTCTTTTTCAAAATACAGTTTTTAAATCACTTCCTCAGACTTCATTAACACCGGTTCCCAAAAACAAATTTCCATACATATTACATGTAAAATTTCAGAAGATATAAACTCCCCTAACAGAAAATAAAAAATCAAACCTTGAACAGCACCCATTTCTTTCTCAACCTTGGCCTGCATTTCGCGGAGAGCAGCAGCTTCCTCTCCCATCTCTTTCAATCGTTTTTTCATCTCATCCAAGTCCTGCCAACACAAACACATTCACTAGATCATACCCGATTAGGGTATTACAATCAAATCAATCAACCATCAATTAGGGTTCATTAATCGAATAAAATTTATACTAAGAGATAGAAAATAAAGGAAAGATCTTAACGGCGGCAACTTCGTCGGCGGTGGACATATCTACGTCGGCGTTGTGAGGATCATTGTCTTCACCTTCGTCTGGTATTTCTCCTCCGTACAGCTCGTGTTCATCCATTTCTGTCAAGCACACTACTCTTGCTAAGCGACTATTGGGACATATTTTTCTCAATACTCCCACCCTTTTTTAATGTGGTGTTTTTGTCACTTAATTTCCCCACCCTTTTTTAATGCTGTGTTTCTATTGCTTAATATTTATAGTTTGATAATTTTAATTAAATATTAATTACTTAATTTTTAATATTATTTTAAGTATTAAATATAATTTTAGTTCATTGATTATTATTTTTTAATAAATAACCTTCTTTTTTTTTCAATACAAGGATAATATATATAATTACTGTTATATTTAATGTTATACAATTATTTTTTTACTACTTATACAAAACTCTAAAACGACATATATTAAGGGGCAGAGTAATATATACTATGGCCAACTTTATTTTCTTTATAATTTATACTCCAATTTTAGAAATTAATTATTGCTTTTTAGAGTAAATACTTTATTGAGTTTAAATAGTTAAATTTTTGAAGGTACGAGAAGTTGATTGTGGATTTTTAAACTTTAGGACCAAAACAAAAAAAAGTGAAACTTTAAGGGAGGTAGCTTAAAATAAGATAATTATTTTATTCCCTCATCTATCCTTCTTTTAAAATTTATTCTAAATTTTTAACAAATTTCTGTCTTCCTCCCACTTTCTTGGTCCGAGTTTTTTAGCTCCCTTCTCAGTATAACAAATTTTGCTGTCCCCTCATTTTGTTTAGTTACAAAATTTATCTTGTATTAACACTGTCAATTCATAATGAGGGAAAAAGAAAAGGCAGGCAGCAAACATTTAACCTCCTTGAGATGCAATTAATATCAAGTAGAAGCAGACAGTGGCTAAAAAACACCCATAATATAAAGAAACTACCAACAACAGAGCCACCACACACAAGTCAGTCAAAAAAAGACTTGCACAGTTGCTTGCACCTCTACAACTTACCACCACGCTCTTTGCCATGCTGCTATCTATCTATCTCCAGCTGCATTAGCTTCTTCTGTTTTTTTTTTTTTTTTTTTATACAGATACAGATTAATATGTTTAATTAATTGGTCATGATCTAATCATGAAACGTTAAATCCACCGTGTAACAATTACAATCTAGAACTGAAAAAGCCCGAACACGCCTAACACTACATCCTAATTCAGCTGCAGTGGATATCGAAGAAGGATCATCTTCTGCATTCATACGAGAATTACTCATAATAGCTCTGATCATTGGCTTAACTTTCTCCGAAAACTTTATGATTCCAAAGAACATAAGTCTATATAAAACCACCATCCCCAACAAAACACTCAAATCTACCCATTTAGAGTAACTCGTATCTATTTCCCAAATATTCCTCACAATCTCATCACCAGTAATTGTTGGAGGCCCTCCCGCCTTTTCATTAGGAAATGTTAGTCCCGAATACTCATTCTTGTAAAATCCTTCAAATCCATACCTATGAAATGAAATGTAGTTCACTGGGTATTTCCAAACTGGCTTAGGGAGATCATTTGGTAATCGGAAAAAGCCTCCGTTCAACATCATTATGCCTTGAATTCCAGCACCAGTTATGATTCCCATAAGGAAATCTGGCACAACGCTCGCCACCATCATCATTAGGCTTTCTACCAGAAGCATGCAGGCGAACAATAGTAGTGAAAAGTAGGCAAAACGATCAGCACCCTCTTGTAGGCCGACCAGGTAATAAGCAATCACACCAGGAATTAGGCAGATCAATAGCAAGTAAGGCATGGATGAAATTGTGTTCCCCACAACAAATGCGGCTACACCATAGTGTCCATTCAATCTTTCTCGCGTAAAAATCTAGTAAATTAGGATTAAAATCAGCTATAAAAATATCAGTAATTAGTGAATGTAGACTAATGAAATAACAAGTACATACCTTCATATCCTCTACAAAAGAAGGGAATCCACCAATGGCCATAAAAGTCAAGAATCCCGCAATAAACATGAGCATTGAACCTCTAGCCTGAAAGTTTAAAAGTAAATAAATTATGATGGACAAGAGGCTATTATTTGAAGTATTACTGGTTTAAACATATAAAATGACTAAGATTTTTTTTTATATAAAAAAAATTCACCTGAATTGAGCCATAACCGTTGCCAATATCATGGAATATGGTACCTATACACAAGGACAATGCGATATAAATTACTAATCGAAGCCAGTAATAACCAAGATCGCGATACATGTTGATGAAGGATCTTCTTGTAAGAACATGGCATTGAGTAATGAAGCTTGCTTGGCTTCCCTTCTGCTCCAATGTCCCGTAATTCTGCAGAAGAAAATAACATCTTTAACTAATTAAGTTTAAGAATATATCTTTTTAAGTTTAATAACTCAAATCAGAGATTAAGCATAATTCATAATCTTGATGAATTTTATTGTGTACCTTTTGGCATATCTCAGACACCCTGTCATGAACTTGCTGGCATGACTCTGATGATTTATATGACTTGACAAGAACATCAATGGCTTCTGTAACACTTATCTTTCCACCATGTCCTTGCTCAATATCCTGATTAACATTAGCCGCAAGTATAGCTTCTCAAAGTTTGAATACTTATGTTTGTTGATAAGATAGCTAGCAAGTATATATAAATATAATAAAACATTAAAAAAAATCCACACCCCTAAATATAGTCTAACACAATCCTAAATGGTTAGTTATCGTACTGACACGATCAAGATAAAAGTCTTGAATCTAAAAGGAAGATAATGAACTCGTAAAGATAAAATTGATAATATCAATAGATGATAGTCAAAAACGTTATGATCCTCGGGAGATTTATTGACCCAAAAACCTAATCTCACCCAACTTCCAATTAACTAGCTAATAATGAGAAAATTACTACTCACAAAGTCAAAATCTTTGTTGACAGTTTTGAGGAAGTGATCAGAGGGGTTCCTCATAGCTGGACAAGGGAAGCCATTCGACATGAAAAACTGCATAATATCAAACATTCTAATCAGCAAAAACTAGGAATGTTTAGGACACAAAACATCTACGTTAAATCTAAGTTTAATTTGAATATTAATAGAGCCTTTAAACTACAATAAATACCTCATTTGCTGCTAAAGTAGGACCAAAATAAACTTGTCTACCAGAGGATAAAAGACACAGATTACAGAAAAGCTCAAAGACTTCGCCACTAGGTTGATGAATAGACGCTATAACAGTCCTTCTATCTTGTTGAGCAAGTCTTATGATACGACTCATGACATGATAAGAAGCTGCACTGTCCAATCCGCTGGTAGGCTCATCCAGGAATAGAAGTTTTGGGCGTGTCAAGATTTCAATACAAATGCTAACTCTTCTCTTTTGGCCCCCGCTAAGGCCTTTCACACTCCACCCTCCAATTCTTGTGTCCATGGCATCTTGTAGTCCCATGTCTCTTATTGTCGTCTCGGCTCTCTCTTTTTTCTCGGATCTTGACATTGAATCAGGAAGTTGGAGCTGAGCAGAGTAGTACACGGCTTCTCGTACGGTTAGTGTTGTCATAAGTGTATCATCTTGAGTCACATAGGCCTAAATCATTCACATTATTTTAGGACTGTCAAAAGATATATTTTGGGTAGGAAATGATAAATTGGGATCTTGATACCACAACAGTTTAAAATGGGCAGTCTATAAAAACAAGTTGCGTTTTATGTTGATGATAGTCTCAATTATAAAATTGTAAAACAAAGTTCATGTAAAATTCAACCCTCTGCAATAGTTTCTAAAGACTGCATGTTTAAATGATGAATAACTCATTTTAAAATGTCTGAAATCAAGATTCATAAATTGGAGGGTATTCCCAATTTTCTTACTGAAGTGCCAAATGCCAGCGTTTGTTTGCGCCCATTGATTAGGATATCTCCTTTTTGTTCTGTGTTTGAACTTAATCTTCCTGCAAGTATATAAAATTTGATAATCAATAAATGTGTGATCAGTAGTTGTTTATGATTAATACTCTACCAAAATGATAAATGTTAGGATGAAAGGAGAATACAAATAGCTTCAAAAGCTTGTCCGTATTAATTAACAACCAATATTTCTTTAAAAACATATTACTATATTATAGGAGAAAAGAAAATAGTCAGATTAATATATATATATATATATATATATATATATATATACACACACACACACCCTCCCTATAGGCTATACCCCGCTTTCAGTACTGTCATTCTTTAATTTCTTATTGTGAAATTCCAAAATGAGTGTCATGAAACAGGTTTTTGTGACGTAAAATGTGAACCCTACCATGCACGCGATTATATTTTCCTTAAACCATGTATCATTTTGACACTCAGAAATGGCATGGAGATGGAGGGATTATATATGATCCTCTATTATACTTATTAATTCATTTCTAATACATAATTAGCAACAGAATATATATATATATATATATATATATATATATATATATATATAATAAATTTTAACATAAATAATTAGTGACACAATAAAATTTATTGTAAATAATTGTATTGCTGGTGTCGTCGTTAAAATCAATATAAAATATTGCTAAAAATATGTATTCGGATAAATTGCAAAGGTATTTTGTAACAAAATAAAAATTATTCTGCTATTATATTTTGAAACTTATGGACTCAAATCGTATGACTTCATGTTTTACAGTCTGTAGACAAGATACATAATTAAGGCCCCATATACATATATAATCATAAAATAACTCATGTCTCCAATTTTAATTATGAAACATGGAATTCTAAAATTAATGTACAGTTGTACACTTGTACTATATATATATAGTAGTGTTAATTAAGTTAGGTCAAAAGATAGATATATACCTGCCAATGTATCAAGAAGAGTAGACTTGCCACAGCCTGAAGGACCCATGATGGCTAAGCACTCACCCGGTTGCACGTATCCGGTAAGCCCCAACAAAATGGGCCGGCGACCCACTTTCTTTCCGGGTACCGTCACCCACAAGTCCTTCCACGTTATGAAAATTCCGGTTTCTTCTCCTTTTGTCTGAAGGCTGAGAGGTGTTGAAACAGGTTCTTCACTTTTAATGGACCTTGATCTTTTGCTACCCGAGCCAAGCTTAACGGATCTTAACCTTTTACCCGACCCATAAAGTTTGAGTGAGGGTGTTTCAAGACAACTAATATGAGGAGGTGAGGGTGGAGGAGTACTATAGTTTGAATATGGGAAGATATTGAAGGGAATGTTATCTCCTTCTTCAGGAGCAATATCAGCCGTCTGATCATCATCATGATGATCATCATCATGCGGTTCATGATCATGATGATCATGCGGTTCATGATCATGATCATCATTTTTGATGTCCTTTGATGTCATGAATTTCAAGAGAAGTGTTCTTGCTGGGCTAGTGGTAGGAATCCATCTAGGCAACTTATCTGGCGGATCTTGCATGCTGTGAATGTATTCTTTTCTCTATGCAGCAGTAGAATTGAACAACAAGAAGAAGAGGGAGTGACAATGAGAGTGAAGTTGCTTCCTAATAATATATGCACTTCTACATGTATATAAAGTAGTGGTATAAACGTAGTTTGTAAGGATTATACTTGGAATAAGATTATTAATTCTAAATGTCTTGTTTGTTTTTAAATTTAGATTTGAGACTATTAGTCTCAGGATTATAAGATGGTTTAATAGTTTTGACATTATAATTATAATCCCGAGATTATTCTTAATCTTAGTATTATAATCCCATAGATTATAATCCCGGTATTATAATCCCTGCAAACAAACTATTCCCACCCTTTGTGTATCAAGAGGCCCTATGATTATCTGAAACAATTCGGGTCAAATCTCGAGTCAAATTTTAAATCCGAATCAAGTCCATCTAAATAAGGCTTAAATCGTTAGTCTAATAGTATCTTCTTGGGTCATCTTATACCACCACAAGGTCATGATTAAACATACTATTGGTAACAAGACAATTTTTTTTCATATCTTTCGACGTGAAACTTGGTGTTACATTATCCTCACCTCATGTGTATTAAGGCTCTATGATTATGTCTGCCTAAAGCTGCAAAATGAGCAAACAGTTCGGGTGTGATCCGTACTCGCTCGACTAAAAGTTCGATTCAAGCTAGACTCGAAATATAAATGATTCAAATATGAGCAAATTTTAAAGTTCGATAAATTACTCGAACTTCCTTAAGTTGTAATTTTTTATTGATGCTCGGATCATATTCGTTCGAAAAAATTTCAAACTGCTCGAGCTCGATTCGAGATCGTACTCGACTCAATAGCTAAACGAGTCTCAATCAAACCTTATTTAATACTCGATAAATTTGTGAACCAAATCTGAGCAACTCAATACTTGGCTCGGCTCAGTTCATTTACACCCTTATTTCTATCCTTTGTGTACCAAGAGGGTGAGAGTTTAAACATTTGCGATGACAAATTAATTAAGTAGTGTATGAAGTTAAATTCTGCCTTAAATTAACAAAAATAAAATAAAATAGTGGTATATATAAATTGAGAAAGAGAATTTAGTAAAATAAGTTGGACGTGAGAGTATTTAGTAGAATTTTCAGTTATAATTTATAATCTTTTGAATGAGTATATGATGAATTAATATGACTTAAAAATAATAATATTAAGATAATGAATTAAGTTTTGTTATGTCGTAATTTGATTTAAAATTAAGTTTTGACTAACTATACATGTGATAAAATTAAGCATTCAACTTGACCAACTTCACCAAGTGAACTTCATCCAGTTCGATCGGATCTAGCAATGAGAATGTGTAGGCTTTTAATTACTTACTTAAATCAGCAGATCAATTTTACTCCCTTGGGTTTTGATGATTATGGCAATTGAACAAATGTACAATTATTTTTGTTTTTAAAAAGATGGGATAAAATATATAAAATAAAGAGTAATTAATTATGTTATTTAATAGAGTTCATTAGTATTAAAAAAAATTACTCGATATATCACTTTATGAATCTTGTAGGACTACGTACTAAGAAGAAATTAAAAATTTATTTACTCTTATTTTTTTTTTATTTTTTTTTAATATGTGTGAAATTTGTAGTTTATTATCTCTTGAATGCGGAAGGAGTAATTAAATTGGTACTCAAAAGTCAAAACGTACCATTTTATAAGGTTGCTTTATAAGCATGACGTTTGACCTAACTAAGAAGAATCGTGCATGGCTACTGAAAAAAAAAAAAACACACACACGCATATATATATATATATATATATATATATATATATATATATATATATATATATATACACGGTTTGGATCTTAAGTTCACTTTTATTTAACTCACCCGAGCTCACTCTTCTTTTAGCGACGGATCTAGTCATACAACCGTCGTCTATACTTTTAGCGACGCTATATGTTGTCCGTCGCTAAAAGTATAGACGACAGTTGTATGACCAAACTGTCGTCAGGTCTGTCGCTAAAAGAGGAAGAGCTCGAATGAATTGAATAAAGGGTGAGCTTAAGATCCGGACTATATATATATATATATATATATATGTGTGTGTGTGTGTGTGTGTGTGTGTGTGTGTGTGTGTGTTTAATTTTCAATTATAGTTTTAAAGTCTATGACATTAATTTAACCAATGTTTATGGAGCAAAATTCTCATTTTAAAGTGCTTATATATAGCCTGCAGCGATAAAGACATAAAGTATGATTATAAACGTAGGTTCTTTATAATATATATGCAAAATAATAAAAAAATCAAATTGATTTTAGTCATAAATATATAAAGATATATAGGTGATATAATTTACTAAATACCCTACGAACCACTAATATGTAAAGGATAGAGAGCAGATCCCATGTTCCCTTATGTCCTTTCAATTAAATTTTGACATCTAACTTCTTTCTTAATATCAATTAATTTTAAAATTAAATAAAAAATTAAATATCAAAATTTAAGTAGAAGAACATAATAAAAATAAAAAAAATAGGACAGAAAATATCCTCTCAAATAAGCAATCCAAACCAAATTAATTCTATGTGTTGGGTTGGTCCGTTGGTATCTTGGAATTTAGCTTTACAGGCTTACATGCTTAGTCCACCGATGTTGAATATAATAAAATTCATTACATCAGCTCTTCTAAAAGTGATTCTCCTTCAAATTAACCATACATGCATATGCATGCAGCTGTTTCTCATTTATTTCCTGTCCGTGCACACTATATTATAACTTCCCCCACACAGAAGGCCTGGTCCCGGCTGGGTGGGCTCAATAATGCAATTTAGTTAGGATTCTTTACATTATTATATAATAATTAAAAAATAATTATAAGATTAATATATTTATAAAATAATTATAAAAAGAGTGTAACAAAAGTTTTATATTTACAAAATATTGAAAATTTATATTTATATTTAAAAATTTATATTTATATTTAAAAATATAAATATAAATATAAATATAAATATTGAAATTTTATATTTATATTTAAAAATATTGAAATCACAAAGGTTTATCACAAAGGTTTATACATTGAAATCACAAAGGTTTAAAAATATTGAAATCACAAAATATTGAAAATTTATATTTATATTTAAAAATATAAATATTTAAAAATTACAAAGGTTTATATATGTGTTAGTACCCCCTTTTAAAAATATAAATAACCCATACGTTAATTTCTTAATGGACTATTTATAAAATTATAAATTATATTATTAATATTATAAATATAAATATAATATTAATATTTATAATATTTATATTTATAATATTAATAATAATATTTTGTAATATTAATAATACTATTATATTAAATACTAATAGTACAAAATATTAATATAATAGTATTAATATTTATATTTATAATATTATTATTAAGTATTAATAATATTACAAACTATTATAATATTATTAAAAAATATTAATACTTATAATATAATATTATTACAAAATATTTATTATACAGTTTGGGACATCAAGTGCCAAAAAGAATGGGACAATTAAGAATGTTACTCCAGCCGTTATAAGCTGTTGTGTCATTACTTTTTGAGTTGTTACCAGTAACCGGTTGTCATGAATGCGGTTCCATTATATATATATATATATATATATATATATATATATATATATATATATATATATATACGGTCCGGATCTGAAGCTCACCCCTTATTTAACTCATCCGAGCTCACTCCCCTTTAGCAACGAATCCGGTGACAGTTCGGTCATACAACCGCCGTCTATACTTTTAGCGACGTTATATGTTGTCTGTCGCTAAAAGTATAGACGACAGTTGTATGACTGAACCGTCGCCGAGTCCGTCGCTAAAGGAGGGTGAGCTCGAGTGAGTTGGATAAAGGGTGAGCTTAAGATCCAGACTCTCTGTGTATATATATACGGTTCAGATTTTAAGCTCACCCCTTATCTAACATATATACCTTGTTCACCCCCTTTTAGAAACGGACAAGGCGACGATTCGGTCCGTCGCTAAAACCTAAGACGACGGTTCTATATATAACGACAGACCGAATCGTCGCCCGGTCCGTCGCTAAAGGTGGTGAGCAAGGTATATTAGATAAGGGGTGAACTTAAGATCCGTACCGTATATATATATAGACGACGGTTATATATATAGCGACGTACCGAATCGTCGTCCGGTCCGTCGCTAAAGGTGGTGAACAAGGTATGTTAAATAAGGGGTGAGCTTAAGATCCGGACCGTATATCCAACTCACCCGAGCTCACCCCTCTTTAGCGACGGACCTGGCGACGGTTCGGTCATACAACCGTCGTCTATACTTTTAGCGACGCTATATATTGTTCGTCGCTAAAAGTATAGACGACGGTTGTATGACCGAACCGTCGCGGGGTCCGTCGCTAAAAGGGAGGTACTCGGGTGAATAGAATAAGGGTGAGCTTAAGATTCGGACCATATATATATATATTCACCATTAAAATGAACACGTATGTGAGATCAAGGAAAAGCATATTGTTTAATCTAGTGCACTTATATATAATTAAATTTCTATCATTGGATCTATTATTATAATAGATATTGCGATCTGCAATGAGAAGATGACGATTGTGTATATAACTTTTCCTATACCTGCCAATGATTCTATTCTTTATGCTCAGTGCGAGAAGGTATATATATATATATATATATATATATATATATATATATATATATATATATATTATATGCTCATGCGAGAATATATATATATATATATATATATATATATATATGATAATGATTTATAATAACATTTGTTATGGATTTTATTTCAGTAAATTGATTTGTCACTGTCCATTCGTTCCCAATATAAGATAGGTAGAAAATTGTTTAATTGAAATGTAGTTAAAAGAGCTTAAATTTTATTCTTGTCACCATTGCTTTATAATTATTAATTAAATTCAAAATAAAGCAATACAAATTTAATAAGTCAACAAATTAATACTCCATGTTCTTGAATCCAATAAGTCGTCAGCTTGAGGAATTAACTTAATTCCCACGCCCAAGAATTGTGGAGAAAATAGTCTGTATACATGGTTCATTTTCATTACACCAAACCCATGAATTAAATAATTTTCACGTGTCTTAAGATCAAATTGCTGCTCTGATGATCTTCCAAATGGGAAATTAAGGATTATTATAACATTCTAAATTTTCATTTAACATTTTACATGAATGCATCCAAATGCATTAATGTGAATATTAAGACTTGTTTAATCAAAAATAAATATTATCCCCACGAGTTATATATGATGATCAAGACATAATTAATTAAATTAAATTTAAGAGCTTGGTCTGTGGTCACAACATAATTACTTTTGGTGGCTGGTTAACTTGTTTAATTGGGTTATAATATACTCCTCGGCTCCCTATCAAGTGTAGTTGGAGGCCAAAACTCACTTTTTAATGAGAGTAATGATCCTCCATTGTAAAGTGTAAAATTAAAATCAAATTACTAAATTATCTCTTTTTTGAGAACCTTAGTATTTTGAGAGCAGAAGAAAATGTTGAAATTAAATAGGAGTACTACACTTGAAATATGAGATATTTTAGGAGTAATCTAAAAAAATAAGAGAAAAATTCTCTTAAAAATCTGGAAATGACAATTAATTAAGAATCAATTTTTTTAATTAAAACCACACTTATATAAGAAACCAGGGAGTAATTACTTTTTGTAACTATATTAAATTAATGAGATGTAGACCTACCCTTTTTAAGGTTTATTTGGAATCATGATGGTTGGCCTACAAAAACATAGTACCATTAATTCCACCAATATATTCCGGATTAATTGAGTTATATATGTATCCTTAAAAATATGAATTATCATGTGTAATTTTAAATTAAGCCAAAAGTAATTGATGTTTTGAGATCAAATGTCCTTTCCAATTCTTTTTCATTAATTCCAGCTGCACCATATTGATCAATATATGTGCACAAAAGTAATCCAAATAAAATAGAGTCTGGATCTTAAGCTCATCCCTTATCTAATTCATCCGAGTTCACTTTTTTTAGCGACGGTTCGGTCATACAACAGTCGTCTATACTTTTAACGACGGACAACATATAACGTCGCTAAAAATATAGACGACGGTTGTATGACCGAACTATCGCCGAATCCGTCACTAACGATCCGTCATTAAAGAGGATAACTCGAATGAATTGGATAACATGTGAAATTAATATTCGGATCGAATAAGATATTGGTATCCCAAGTGCATATTAGTATCCCATGTGCAAGTGGATATGGGATTTCAGCTTTAAAGGAAACTTTTCTTAGTACACCAATGTTGAATCCATTGATATATAATCACTTTATACAATATTATATTCCCCCACTCCGAAGGATGATAGTAAAGAAAGTATCCCTCAAACCACTGGACTGTCCATATCAATTAATTCAATTTAGACTTAGTTCACCAATCATGGAACAGATCCAAAAATATCTTTTTTTACTAGACTGCAAAGATACCAACTAATATGAATAACATAATATAAAATTGTGGCGTGTATCATTTAATATTAGCTAGAATTTAAGTATAAATAATATAGTATGATTGGTACTAATACATTGAATATTTACATGTATATCAAAATTGTTTTTTTATATATGCATAAACTGTTATTGGTGAAATCTTATCAAAATTTTAATTAAGGGAGATAATTATAAAACTATCTAAAAGATAATATTATATATGCTAGCTGGTTCACCTCAAAGTATGGAAACCAACAATCATTAACTCGTACAAATAAGGAAATTGTTAAATTCAAAATATAAAATATTATTTTCACAACAAAAACGTCGCTATAAATCTTATAGCGACTGTTTTTACCATCGCTATACATTTACAGTGATATTTTTATTGTAAAAATAACAAAAAGGTTGTGGATTTAATAATTCACTACAAATAATTATGTTTCCTTTTCGCCGTTTAGATCGGCTAATTTATTTCCTCGCCTATATTTAATTTATTAAATGAATAAAATATATATATCTCCTTCTCTTTTTGGTTTTCGTTGCTAATTATGAACATAAATATATATCATCTTACCTTTTTGGCATATCTCAAACACTTGTGAACTTTTTGGTATGAATCGGACGAGTTATATGACTTCACAAGAATATCAATAGCTTCTTGTGTTTCCACCAAGTCCTTGCTCAATATCCTAATTAAGATGATTAGTTGCCAGCATATATATATATATATATATATATATATATATATATATATATATATATATATATATATATATATATATATATATATATATAGCTTCTCAATGTTTATATATTTTTTTAAGATAACAATTAAAATTATACAATGAATTATTATTAAACATTAATTGCATGCGTGTTCGCTAGTGATGAAAATTATCTAACAAATAGAGAACATATATTTTCAGACTACTGGATTAATTCACTAGCTAGCTAGCTAGCTAGCTAATTAATAACAAGGAAATTAATGACTACTTACAACATCAAAATCTTTGTTGACAGTTCTGAGGAAGTGATCAGAGGGGTTCCTTCTCCAACAAAATGGAAAGGGGTATTAGACAAGGTGACTCCTTGTCCCCCTTTTCTTTTTCTCTTTGTTGGGGAAGTGTTGAATGATCGGTGTATTAATAATTAAGAATTAAGCGGAGAGCAAAGGAAAATGGAAATTAGGTTTTAATTAACGTACATGGGCAAAGCAACATTTACAGTTTACAGATAATTCTATATAACTGTTTTGTGAAAATGATGAGGAATTAAACAATTTATCTTGCAAACCAAATCAGTACTGTTGGCTTGTTTTCAACTGATTTCTGGATAAAAAGTTTGTTAATTTGAACAAGTCTTAATTGTCTCTCATGCCAGAAACAAGGAAGGCTGATCGATATATATATATATATATATATATATATATATATATATATATATATATATATATCTTGCTTCTTTGTTGGGATAATGCATGCTCATACTTTAAAAACAAATAGTTGAGAAAATGGTGGAAATAATATAATCACCCCGCGTGTTTACACTACTATATATGGTCTATTTGGGAAGCCATGCCAGATCGAAATATATAATATAATTAATCAAGGAGATAGTATTCAACAAAGAGGTCGTGTGTTGGAGAGCTAGCAAGCAATCGTACGTTGACAAGCAGGTGAAGTATAGCTTATTCAACTGGGGTACGCGCGCGCGGTATGGTTCATGACTTCATGCAAACGGGCCGGAGTAGCATCATGAGCCATATATGGCTATGCATTGAATTGTAATTCATTGTAGTTTCTGCTGAGAATTTTAGTGTAGATGTAACGCTCATGTCCAAACCTGAATATTTGGTGCTGTATTTGGAGTTTTTTAATAGAACTAGCTTCCTTTTTTGCTGATCAAATTAAAAAAAATATAAAGATCTTTTTCACTAAGTTACCTCATTTGCTGCTAAGTGGAACCAAAATAAACTTGTTTACCGGAGGATAGAAGACGTACACAAATTATGGAAAAGTTCAAACGTACACTTCACTACTCGACTGATGAATAGACGCTATATATAACAGTCCTACTATCTTGTTACGTTGTTGAGCAAGTCTTACGATAAATATTCATGACATGGTAAGACGCTGCACTATCCAATCCACTGGTAGGCTCATCCGCTCTGGGCGCCTCAAGATTTCAATGCAAATGCTAAGTACTCTTCTCTTTTGGTCGCCGCGCGCTACGTACGCTCCACCCTCCAATTCTTGTGTCCATGGCATCTTGTAGTCCCATGCATGTCTCTTATTGTCGTCGGCTCTTTCTTTCTTCTCGGATCCTAACATATATTGAATCAGGAAGTTGAAGTTGAGCGGACTAGCTAGTACGTACACAGCTTCTCGTACAGTCAGTGTTGTTTCATTAGTGTATCATCTAAATCATTCACAATATTGTCAAATAATTTAGTCCATTGATATTATCATGAGCAAAATTAATATTATTTGAGCAGATATATATTTACTTATATTTTTATAATCGGTCCGGATCTTAAACTCACCCCTTATCCAACTCACCTGAGCTCACCCCACTTTAGTGACGTATCCGGCGACGGTTCGGTCATACAACCGTCGTCTATACTTTTAGCGACGGACAACATATAGCGTCGCTAAAAGTATAAACGACGGTTGTATGACCGAACCGTCGTCGGGTCGGTCGCTAAAGGAGAGTAAGCTCGGATGAGTTGAATAAGATGTGAGCTTAAGATTCGGACCGTTTTTATAATTATTCTAACGACACTTAACACTTTAATAGACATTACTCTTACAACAACATTTTTTTTTGCTCTCACAATATCAACCTTCATAGTTTATAAATTGGAATGAGGGTAATCCTATTCTGATTTTCTTACTGAAGTGCCAAACGCTAGGGTTTGTTTGCGGCCGTTGATTAGGATATCTCCAGTTTTGCCTTGCGTTGGAAATCTAATCGCCCTGCATTAATTAATTAGATTATTGATCAAGTCTGTCAAGCTTGCCTTGCGTTGATTAATTAGATTATTTTGTGTCAAATTTGTCCGTTACTATAACATAAAAAATCAAACGTCATAAATATGACGACGGTTCGTACAGTCATTATAGTTCAGAAAACCGATATTTAGCGACGGACGAACCATCGCTATAGCCGATTCATTTTTGACTTTTTACCGATTCATTAGAGAGATTTTCTATATATATATGCATGGTTAAACACTGTGCGTGTATCATGCTAGCTAGGCCAATAATATGGAGGTTGATTAATTTATGTTACAATTTCCTACCGCCACTGATCGACTTAGCAAACACAACATGTGGCTACATAATAGCATAGCTCCTGCCCAAGCTTGTTTCACTCTATGGCTAAATGAAAGAACAATTTTGGATAAAACACACATTAAGATATGTAATAATTAATGAAAGATCAGATTGAATACAATTACTATTAGCCTTTTAAATTTAGTTGGAAAATTAGTGAGAGTAGTCGTATATATAGACATATTTTCATTTCAATATTAAACACTTGTTCCCAAGTGTGATGGAACTAAGTTTGATTTCTTAAAATCTATGACCAATTAAAAAAAATCACTTTTTAAAAAGAATAAAAAAAACGGATGGATTACTATTTTTATCAACCCCGTACCCAATTAATATGGGCTGTCAACGTGCTAAAAACTTGGGTTAATATGAATTTGGATGCAGTTGTAAATAAGGCTCTAAACCAGGAAAACAGTTCGGACTTGATTTAAAAAAATACAAGTAAGACTCGGATTAGTTAATAATAATATGATCTAAAGATGATTATAAAAAATAGTTCGAATAAAAAAATAAGTATAATCTGAGTAATGTTATACTTGACTCGTCTAAGATTCAAACTACACGAATTATTGATTTTAATTCAATACATACTCGATTGATACATATTCGATTAGATGTTTGATACATTCTCTTATAATATATACAAATTTAAATCAAATTAGGATAGTTAATTATTATTGTTTTGTTTTTAGTTTTAATTGTAATTTTATATTTTTAAAGTGTAATAGTAAATATATTTTCTCATTTCTAAGTAAAATAACAAATTTAATTTATAATTATATACATTTATTATAAAACTAGTTATTATATGAAAACTCGAATTTGAACTTGAATTTGAAGCTCGCAAGCAGTTTGAATATAATTCGATCAGAGTCGGATCGAATTCGAGTAATAAATATTCCAGTCGAGTCTAGTTGAAATTTTTAAATATAATTCGAATTCGAATTTATCATTTCGAATCGAATTTGAGCAATTATATGTTCGCTTCGATTGGACTCGTTTACAGCCTTAGTTGCAAATGGTAGATCATTTGATCAATGAAGAGTTAAAATTATGTACTGCAAGTGCACAACGTCTATTGTAGATTTGGCAAGTGCAGGTTGATAGACACGTAATTAATACATTTTAATATTGGATCAATTATATATTCTATTACATTTTTAAAAATAATTACAATAATAGTGCACTCATAAAATCTTTACACAACTAATATACTTTCATATTTATTTACAATAGTAGTTCAATTAGGATTCCTTAATTTAGGGAATTAGTATTCAATTAGAATTCCTTAATTTAGGGCTTCTTCTCTCTCCTCATCTATAACAACTGCTAGCTAGTCATCACCATTCTTCTTCATTCAACGTATTTTTTCTATATATAGAAAGAAACAATAACACAAATTGACCCTCCGTCGTCGTCACTGTTGTCTGAATAATTTATTCTTTTTTGAAGGTTCATCCCATTGGTGATGAAAATTGTGGTGATTCTCTATATTCAAACTTTACAATGAAGGGGGATCCTCAAACTTCTAACCACCAGGCAGGCAGAGGCATGCTTTAGATATTGAACTCCTACCTCTATTTCGGATGATTTTCAGCATTCATCCACCACCTGCCTTTGCATTATCACCAATTTTAGAACATGCACTTGAAGCTAGGACATCTCAAGTACCCATTGGAAGTATCGGTATGAGTGTCGATCTGCAATTATTTCGGTAAAATTCTTCCAAAAGGTTTGCGCCTAATTAAGCTTGTTTTAATGCTTTAGTTAAGAAGGGGTCATGGACGGCGCGGAGGATTCGGTATTGTTAGAATACGTGAAGAGGCATGGCGAAGGGAATTGAAATGTTGTCTAGAGAAATTCTGGGCTTCCTGGATGATGGTAATCAAACCTTCATATCAAGGTAACCAAACTGTCATATCAAAGTAACCAATCAACCTCCACACTTTAAATTTTTTTTTAGTACAGTTGGTTACCAAACCTTCAGATCAAGGTAAGCAAACCTTCGTACCATGGTAACAAAACTTTCATTACAAAATAACTAATTCACATCCACACTTGCAGTTTTTTCATAGTGTAGTTGGTAACCAAACCTTCAAACCAAGGTAACCAATTCAATTTTATTAAGTTACCAATTTCGTTTGAATGTGATGCAGTTGGTAGCCAACCATTCATACAAAGGTAACCATTTTATTATTTATGAGTAACAAAATAGTTATAAAAAAAAATTCAGAACATTAAAAGTTACATTTATTTATTTTTAAATTTTTTGTAGGGCGAATCTTCTTCTTATTCTCATTAGCATTTTGGACAACGGAGATTCGCGGCGGTGTAGCGGTGGAGTATGTGAGGTGTAGTGGCGATGTAACGGCAGACTATTATTTCAAAGTGTATGTGAGGGAGATGAAGATTTGAATTTGAATATTTAAATTTGAATTATTATTTTAAATTTGAATTTGTTTTTGTTGTTAGATCCAAATATTTGAATTTGAATTATTAATTATAGCAGTTATTTGTCCTTGATTTTAGGTTTTCTTATTAATATGAATTGTACTATTTTTTTATAATATGGGTCCTAATTACACTCTTTTTGTAATTATTTTGTTGATGCACTTTTCTTGTAATTACTTTCTATTTGCTGTATACTTATGTAAAGAACCCTTTAATAATCCCATATTTATTATTTTATATGCTTATTTTATTTAACTAATACATTTTTTTTTAGAAAATAACATTTTTTTGGGGGGAGCAAATCTACAATAGACGATGTGTACTTGCAATACATAATTTTATTACATCACAGGTCGAACCACAGAGACTAGATCAATTCTTTAATATATCCTTAATTAATATTTTAGGAAAATTAGAAACAAAAATTATGGAATATTTATTAATTAAATTATGCAAACTATTAATTAATAACGAAAACTATTAATGAGAAAAGATACCTAAGAATCAGAATCCACCAAATATTAACATAATAAATAATTTCTTATTTTCTAAATTAATTCCCAGATTATTTTCCCTTCTCTTTAAAAATAATGATTCATATAATTAATATGGGTAAGTATAAGTTATGTAAAATTCACAGATTAATTATAACTTATCAAAACCTCGCAATCAATATAAAAATCATATGCAATTTATGCGAATAAAAACATGAAGGTGAAAATAATTAGGCATTAATTCCGGAACGAAAAAAGAATATTATTATGAAATACCTAATTTCATCATCATCCTAGGTATTAGAAATTTAGCTAGCCATGGAATTAAAAATAAAAATAAATAATATTAGTACTAGTATTTGCATGAAATAAGAACAATAATTAAAAAAAATTCTATTATATCAATAAAAGAAAGTTACAAATATTCCTTGACAGTAGTACCACACAAGATTGGAATAAGAGAAAAGACAAAAACACTAAATATTTTACTCCCTTCTACACCAACGAAAAACTAAGAAAAAGAAAATAAGAAGTGGTGTCCTTCTCTCTAAAACAAGAGACCTATTTATAGGGAGAATACGTTTGTGCCATAATTTAGGTTCATTGAACTTGATAGTTTTGTTCCCTTTTCCCCTCTTATTTATTTTTTGACTTCCATCTCTATATGTTGATTTATATGTTGGATATAAATCCTTTATTTACTCTCCAAGAAAAATAAATATTATTTCTTACAAAACAAAATAAAATATATTAGTTAAATAAAATAAGCATATGAAATAATAAATATGAGCGGTTCGGATCTTAAGCTCACCCCTTATTCAACTCACCCGAGCTCACCCCTCCTTTAGCGACGGACCCGACGACGGTTCGGTCATACAATCGTCGTCTATACTTTTAGCGACGCTATATGTTGTCCGTCGCTAAAAGTATAGACGACGGTTGTATGACCGAACCGTCACCGGGTCCATCGCTAAAAGGGAGTGAGCTCGGATGAGTTGGATAAGGGGTGAACTTAAGATCCAAACTATAAATATGAGAATCTTAAAATGATAAAAAAAAAAAAGTGTATATCAATCGGTTTATAAAAATAAGTGCGGATTCCGTATCCATGATATACTATGGACTAATTGACTATTTGTAGACGAGCTGAGCCCAGAATGTTAAATTGGGTTACATCTATAATGTCCATGGTCAGCCCAAAAAACAGATCGTATTAAAACAAATATTAGTATGGACTATTGGACTTGCACACCGTAGCCCAAGTTACCCATCATACATAGGGCCCTGGAGGAACTTACCAGACATACCGACTTCTTTTTAGGACATTTTATCCGATAAATCCTTATTCCTTTTTCAGACTAATTTATTAATGAGTAGTCATAATTGTACTCCTTCAGTCGTTATTCGGACTTTTGTTCAACATTTCCGTCTCCGTTCTTCTTCCTCGAGTCATCGGTTTTCGTACCTGTAGATATTGGAGAGGGGAGGAGAGAGAATGGCGGGTAGAGGAGGAGGGTATGGGGACCAGAAGATTGACTACGTGTTCAAGGTCGTGCTCATCGGAGACTCGGCCGTCGGGAAGTCACAGTTACTGGCGCGTTACTCCAGGAACGATTTCAGCTTGGATTCTAAAGCTACAATTGGTGTCGAATTTCAGGCTCGAACTCTATTGATTCAGAACAAATCTGTCAAAGCTCAGATCTGGGACACCGCTGGACAAGAACGGTATCTATGTTTTCTTTTCAATTATATTTATCACCACGTATATATTTTTGTGTCTGTGTGAATAATTAATGTATTGGTAAACAGTAGCAAACTGTTATTCTATGATCTTGTGTGCGTGTGTTTTTTTTAAAAAAAATCAGATGTTGCATCATTATGACCATTTTTATTTTTATTTTACTTGATTTTTTATTTATTAAGTAGCTGCACCAATTCAAAGTTTCAGACTTTGACTTATAGATTTGATTTGATGATATTATGTTATTTTAAGACTTGTAGCTTATAGTTGTCTTTTCTGCTGCTTATCGAGTGATCTCCCTACATGTGTGTATATTTTTATAAGAGTAGTTTAAAGTTTATGTTGTAAGTAGAACTAATGGAATTTGCTTATGGATGGAATTTTGATATACTTAATTTAACTTCCTATGCAATTCTTCTGCTTTTCCAACTAAACTGGTCTACTAGTTTTTTGGTTACCTGTGGAATGCCTTTTGATTATTCCAATTGGGGAGTATTTTGTGAGTCGTCTTTGCCACTCCCAAAGTAATATTATAGTTAGGACCAAGCTCAAACTAACCTTTACACACAATTGCAACTTCTTAGAAGCCAAATAAACTCTGTTCTAAAAATCCCCACTTAAGTCCGCCTAGGCGCTAGGCCCCCCTTGGTGCCACACCTAGGACCTAGGGCCCCCCTTTGGCGCCTCTAATCCCTTAGGCCTAAGGCGACAAAAAAATCCCTCTAGAAAATTAGACGGGTTCTAGGTGGAGAGATTTTTTTTATTTTAATAACTACCCAAACCAAATCTTGATATATTTTTTTTTCTAATGATTACCATATTCATAATACAGGTTGTAGCATATCAAATCACAACAAGAAGTGAACAATATCAAGTCAAAATGGATAATTTTATTATAGTTGTAATTTTTTGAATTTGTACTAACTTCAAATTATATAAATGAGGATACATTTGTAATATTTAGTTTAATTCAATTTTATAATTCTTAAATTTATATTTAGTTTCTTAAGTTTTAATATTAAATTAAATTCTTGAAATTTTAAAATTTATTATTTAATAACAATCTTGTTTATAAATAAAACTAATACGTTAAAAATATGCTTGAACTTTGAACAATTGTATGCTTGTGTTTGAACTTTGACATTAGCAATATGGATATGTGTTTGAACTTTGATATTAGCAATATGGATATGTGTTCGAACTTTAAGAAAATGCCTTTATTATCTTTATTATAGATTGTTTTGGTTTATATTATTATTTTGTTTGGATAAATGTAAGATAAAACATTAAAATTACCTTAAAATAAAAAATTCCGCCCAGGCCCCCTAGACCCCCTGGTCGTTAGGCCCCCTTCGGTCGCCCGCCTCCCGCCTAGCGCCTTTTAGAACATTGCAAATAAAAGAGAAAATCTCTGTTAAAAATCGAACCACCTTGGCAAGAGCGTAAGATTTGTTACGGTTAATATATAGTAGGATTTTGACTTGGTGTTCAAAGTAACGTTATTTTATTTAATTGTGGTGATTACACTAGTTTTTGTGATTTAGTAAATTAGTATTTAGATATGGTAAATGCAACTAAAAAAATACTAATAACATTCTGTGTTTGCAATATGTGTCTTCCCCGCCTTCATTCTGTATTTTCCATACAAGTCTCTTCTGCCCCCTTCTTTTGGGATTTTTCTATATTTTCAGTGCTTGGAACTAAGCCTTATTCCCAAACTAGTTGCGGTCGGCTGCATGAATCCTTTGCTGCCATATCCCTCAATGACACCTCTATTAGAATTTGAGCTTAAATGAAGTTTTAAACTAGAATTTAAGTGGGTTCCATTAATCATTTGGGATGAATTCACATATAAATGTGTTCTACTCTACGAGTAGATGCTAAAATTCATGGGATAATGAATGAGAAATTTACTTCCAAAGATCACCCATTAAAGATAATAAATAAATGCTTGTGGGAACTGAGAGTCCTACATCGATTAAGAACTAAACATTAAAATGGTATATATACAATTAGATTGCTCTTGAGTTTGGACCCCAAGAGACACCCCACTTTTGTGGAGGGGAGAACACCTAGCTAAGGTTTGGTTTGGGTTCACCACACGCGCACTGCCGTCGTCCCAGACCGGGCAGGCGGGAGCCTCGGGCACGGGTTGTGGACCATTGTATATATATCTTATTGGGCAAAAATTTCTTTTTGATTTTTTTCCTTGGTTCCTCTAATTTTATTTATTTCCAGTATATGAAACTGTGTCATTTCGGGAACAGGGGGAACAACGCAAGTCTAGCGCCACAACGCCTAGACATAGCGACGCAACGCTACTCTTGCTTCACACCTGTTCGTTCAAATTGAGCTAACATGCCTTTTCATCTATGTTGAACATATATTTCCAGTCGGTTCGCAAGGGTCATGTCCAATCATGAAGGGTCATTAATCATCCTATAAATATGCTACGAACTCAGTCATTCAGACATTCAATTTTTGCATCATTTTTTCGGTCATTCATAGTCATATTGAGAGTGTTCAAAGCATTGCCTAGTTCGTCGAGTGTGCTATTTGAAGGGTTGATATATAGTACTTGTTGTCATTGTATCCAGACAAGCATTAATAACTCTTAAGTACCAAAGGAAGACAAATAATTGTCTTAAAAACATAATACCAAGTACTAGTCTTAACACACTACAAACATTCTTCTTCTGCATTTGCTTTTATCTATCAATAGTGGAATAAACATTTTGTTTTTGCTAACAACCTCGTGCACACAAATTCTTCTCGACTACTTCTGCCCAAGTAAGTTTTGGTCTCCCTCTCCTTTTTGCTCCATCTAGTTGTAGCTAATCAGACTTTTTCATTGGTGCATCTATAGGTCTATGCTCAATGAGTCCAAAGTCCAAACCATCTGAACCTTCTCGTATGATTTTTTTTTTATGTTTTTTACATAATACTTGCAAAAAAAACCATTATAGCAATGTATAAAAATAAAATACACTCGGAACAAGTGCAACTAATTTGGTTCCTCTCCTCTGACTACGTGCATGTCTTTAATAGAACATTTGGTTTGCATCAATTTGATGTGTGTAAGCTAGACTCTAGCAAGAATCAAATATAGAATATTTTCATGGATAAAAAATTCAATTTGTGTCGCTCCAGTTAGAGTACCACCAAATGCATTCATATGCATTCATGTATTGGTTCCTTTTGAGGACTGGAATTTTCGACTAGCAGCTATTTATTCCTTTCTTTGTATTATCAGTTTTTCATTTCCATTTACGGACCTGTCCAGCCTTGTGTTCTGAACACAGATTTTATTGGCTGCTATATGTTGTACACGACGACAAAGATGATGCGAAGGTTGTCTTACTTTGTCAATATTATTGCTGTAGTAAAATTCTAGCATTATCAACCATTGTAGATTGCCAAAGTAGCAAAGGTTGTTAGAGTACATAGCATGCATATAACATTTGCTATTGATATCAGATACAATAGCTTGAGAAAACAAAGGATAATAGTTCCAATGCAGTTGAAATTAAGAACATGAAGAAGGTAGAGGAGAGGAGAGGAGATGAAATTGCAGTGAGAATGCAGGGAAAATAAGTCTGATTTGCTAATCATTGGGGATGACAAAGTTCTTTCTGACCTGAACCAAGCACCAACTTCATTAGTAAAACTGGTCTCCTATTGTTGTTTAAGTCATCATACTAGAAAGCTGGATGTTTTTAATTTGGGAGGGAGGGATAAGTAAAAGCCTGATGATATTATCATTGAATGACTATGAACCTGGTTACTGTAGACCAGCATTCAGATTGTAAGAGCATCAACCGATGTCTGTACTAACTAAGGGGAAGGAAACAATTACACTTGTCCAAAAAAGGGGGAGGGAAACATTTACATCCGTAGTTGCAACTGATCAAATGATTCCATATTTACAATGCTTAAATTGCCAATGCAGTCTGTTTCATGTTTGCATTACCTTGTGCAATTTTCAAGTACTTCAAGCTGCAGTTTTATCATTTTGGTTGTCAATAGAATTTGATATTACTGTGTGGTTCCATGAGTAGTGACTGTAAATGTTCTTTGTATATTCTCAAACTTGCAAGGGTGTATTTGGTGTCATACTGTCTTAGTTGTCCTGATGAGTGACTATTGGTTCTGAAACTATTCTTTTAAGCAGATGAACAATTCTGGCTGCATTTAAAGTGGCTTATTTTCTGACAAGGGGTTTTAATTCTTGAAGGCGACGACATGACAAGCATGATTATAATTGGGGGGAGAGAGAGAGAGAGAGAGTGTGTGTGTGTGTGTTTGTTTAGAATTAGGCTTAGTTTCTCACGGACTGACTTTTTTGCTTTTGCATTTTTGGTAATGGACAGATATAGAGCGGTCACTAGTGCATATTATAGGGGAGCTGTTGGGGCTATGTTGGTTTATGACATTACCAAACGACAGACCTTCGATCACATACCTCGTTGGCTCGAAGAGTTGCGTGGTCATGCTGACAAGAACATTGTTATTATTCTGATTGGAAACAAAAGTGATCTTGATGACCAGCGGGACGTTCCCACCGAGGATGCCAAAGAATTCGCTGAGAAGGAAGGATTGTTCTTCTTAGAGACCTCGGCACTGGAAGCAACAAATGTGGAGGATGCTTTCATGACCGTGTTGACAGAGATCTTCAACATAGTAAATAAGAATAATCTTGTTGCTGGAGAGGATCAAAGTAACGACAACCCTGCATCCCTAACTGGCAAGCAAATTCTTATCCCTGGCCCCGGACAAGTAATCTCTCCTAAGAGGAGTATGTGCTGTTCAGGTTCTTCTTGATATGTTTGGACTTAAGGTTTCAAGATTTCAGATCTGTGATTCTCAGTTCCGAAGATTATTCTTTGAGATGTTGGGAGTGTTTCCGGTGTATATCTTTAGTTGCTATATCATATAGTATTTGAATGAGGAATTTGTTACATGTTCTGAGGTGGAATTATGGGAAGATACCTTTCAGTCTTTCTATATATTAGCAATGCCCCATCTTTAACCCTAAAAGTGGTTATCTAAAGCACCTAATAAATTTGCATATTGCAGTTTTCCGGTTAAATCTGTGCAAACATAACACATGCTTCTTCACCTCTTGTACTTTGTTGAAATGATGGTAATGGCATGTCGAGCTTTCTGTTATTGCTGGTCTGAATTCAAATAGTTCCTATGTATTGTGTTGTAATTTTTCTCAAGGCCAAAGGAGCCTGTTTGGATTTGTTTTCTGAAATCTGATTATTGCTTTGTTTCAAATAACCAGATTTGATAAAATTTGAAGAAACGACGTAGTTAGTAAAATAATTGTACATGTCTTAACGCGTCTTAACGCTTGATTATGTACTCCCTCCGACCTCGTTGTCGTTTTAGAGAAGTATTTTTATCTATTTGTTGTTTGAGAATTTTAAATGTTATATTACCTCAAGAATTAAATATAATTTTGGTTGTTTTACTATTTTTTGTTTAATAAATAACATTTTTTTTTCAATACAAGGACAATATAGGCAATTGATATTATATTTAGAAAATTGTTAAATCCGCAATAGAAATTTTTATTTTCACAACAAAAGTGTCGTTATAGATCTTATAGCGACGGTTTTCACCGTCGCCATACATCTACAGCGACACTTTTATTGTGAAAATAACAAAAAGTGTTGTGAATTGAACAATTTTCTATATTTAATGATATGCAATTATTTTCTTAATACTTGTGCATAACTCTAAAATGGCATAAATTAACATTTGTTTTGTTTAATATCACAACATTTGAGATACATTAATCACATTGGAGACAATAAATTTGATCTGTCTTTGTTTCAACAAATCTAGAATTCTACCTTCATCTGGCAAATAATCCCATTTGCCTATTTTTTCTATAAAAAGAATTTCATTAAATTATTGATTGTAATGTAATATAATAACACAATATCTTCAAGTTCAATATTAACAATTTTATTATCATGTCATCACTATTAAACTAAACTAAATATTTTAAACATATTTAGGGAATAAAAAAATGATTTTAAATTTGTAACATTGTATTCCAATATAATGGTCCTTTTCAATAATCAAGGTTGACCATAACCAAAAAATTTAAACATATACACATACATGCATTTAGGGGTATTTGACAATGACTTGTAAGTTATGCAAACCTAACTTATAAGTCATTGGTTACTGTTGAAGTGTTTAGTAATAACTTATTTTTTAATTTACAAGTCAAAATAAATTAGCAACAGTTTGATACTTATTTAAAAATAACTTATAAATCATTCTTGATAAGTTGATTTGACCACATATAATGTCCATTTTACCTCTATTCTATTTTGCCAAATTACATCTCTATTTTTATTAATGTCCTCCGAACAATTTGTTTTAACTTAATTTCTGACTTATAAGTCAAATTAGTGTTAAACATTTATACTTATAAATTAGAACTTACGAGTCAACTAAAATTTTAACTTTAAATACTTTAAAATAAATCGTTGCCGAACGGCCCTTGCATACTGATCCTATCATATAGCTTATATTACCAACAGTAGCATCTATAATTTGGTTAAGTTGGTCGTTGTAGAATTTTCTCGGCCAATAACAGGCAACCAGTAAATGATTCCAGGAGTGACTCGATGAAAGAAAAAGAAAGTTACTGATTAATTCGTTAAAATACGACCATATGTATGCATATAAACAGATGCTATTATCCGTCTTGAAATGTTGTGCAGCAGAACAGGAAAATGTTATAGCAGAGTCTAACATGAAAAGATAGCAAAAATCTCTAATAACAAAAGTACAATACCATATGAATGGACTCCAAAAGAAAATAATAATTTGTTCAACCAACAATTTCTGGTATAGCTGTTTCAGTGTCTTCATCAGGTATTATATCATTTTCTTTCACTACAGCTTCCGATGAAGATCCATTTCCGTTCTCCATTCTCGTCAATAACCTTTCTAGCAGCTCCTGGCAATCAATGGCTGTCACCATTACAGCAATATTAGTCCTACCTCTCCAGCAACCAATTGCAATTGTCGATGCATCCACGTGAGGAGGATCTGACACAGTTTCACTACCTGCAAAATGAAGAAGATAAGAATCTTGAATATGCATGTTCATGTAAATCGACTTCGACAACATTCTAGATGACAACAAAAACCTTTATTCATAACCACCACACAGCAACCCAACACAAGTTTTGATGCCTTTTCGCGGAATTCAGCATCCACAAAATCTGCAAACTTGATAGTTTTATATTGCAATAGGTGCTTGAAGTCCTCTGGTTTTGCGCATACAATCTGTTTAGTTATATGCGGAAGAAGCAGAGGCAGCCCTTCGGATGATATGCGAAACATGCAAGGGGAGGAAGTGCCTTCTTTTGATGTTTGTCTTTCCTGGATTACAGAAAAAAAAGAAAAAAAAACATTCTCGTGTGATGATTCAAACCTTACAGTTGAATAAACTATTTCACCACAAGGGATATGCTTAGTCTATTTATCTATTCAACTTTTCTTTTCAAGTATTTCTATTCTTTTTCTCCAATAAGGAAAACTTACAAACATCTTGATGCCGATGGAAGTTATTTTCAGTTGCTGCCCTCCAAGGAAGTTAAGTTCAAGAATATCCTTCACAGACTTTGATATGTAGTAAATTCTCTTCACATGGTTAGTATCACTGTTTCTTGTAACAAGGTGATCGCTAAATGGAAAAGAGTCTTCAATACCATAAAATGCTTTTATTCCATTCACAATGGTATCACTCCTGAAAAAAACAACTGGGTCAACCCCTCTCCACTTCCCCTGAACCTGTAACTTTCTCTTTCCTCTTGCCACCTCAGGACCAGTTTCCAAATCTGCAGGAGCTTGGACTTCCCCTGGTTCAATTTCTTCAGAAATTTTACTTGCTTCAGTATCCACCAAAGCTTCCGTTTCATCATCAGCTAAATCAGAATCTTGATTTGATTCTGGCGATTGCTCCTCCGCAACATCTGCCAGATCAGCATCCATCATGTTTATATTTTCATTCTCCCCATCTTCTGATTTCTCAACTTTACTACCATTAGAAGTTAACTGTCCAGGCGGTCTGATGGTTTTTTTCTGAATGGCTGTGCAGGAGAACAAATAAGCAAATATTATTCAAAGTAAGAACTACCAATAATATGGTGCTAGAAGTGCAATTTCATTGAAATAGGACGCGCAGACGTGCTGGATATGAACATGCCCTCAATTTCCTACCCTTACTCTCAACCTATTGCCTTGCGGATACTTTGAGAAAATAAACTGTCAGAAGTCAAGATTGTTGAATCATTGTGACTAGCCATTTTAGATGGTTTAAAAATTACAAAAAATACGACCATTAATATATATATATATATATATATATATATATATATATATATATAATGTGATTAGCAGCTTCTACCAGTCCAAAATGCTAGGCTGATTCTCTTCCTTTTGAATAGTAAAACTATTCGAAAAAGGTTAGTTATTAATATGAGCCACATGTATACCTAAAGCACACCAGTCTACTGGCCTACCATGTAAAGTGACTTGAGGTTCTTCAAAACATTCACCCATCAAAATGTAGTACTCTTTCCATCCAAGTTTATGCGGCCACTTTGCATGTACTTAGTTTTAGGAGAAATATTTAAAACATTATATTCCACAGGTGTCTTCTCGTTTAACATAGACTGGATCCACAAGCTTTTCTTCATCATTTTATGAGGATAATAGATTTTTCTAATCAAAAAGAATATTTATGTTGATAGGTGACCTCATATTATTGGACACCTAAATAAGGAAAGGTGTCTATATAAAGTTGGACTGTGAAAACAAATTACCAGGCAAAGGAGAAAGCTTCTGAAAGACGGCTATAAAGAAAGCACCACTATTCTGATCGTGAGGCACTATTCGCATGCAATATTCTAAGGGAAGATTTGAAATTTCCTCCTCCAAATCATCGGTCAAAGACGTCTTATTTTCATTTGATCGAGACTCGTTTACAGAATCCCTATTGTTCTCAGGCATTTCTCCCAAGGTTGTACCATGGATACTATCAGATGCTTCAACATAGTTTTTGCCAGAAGGAAACATGCTGGGAACAATCCCAGCTTTGCGAAATTTACGGACATCTTTGTAAGAAGATAACCAGATTCCCTTATCGCGAACCTGCATGTCATAAGAACGGGAAATTAAATCCAATGGTAGAGAGGCACCATAAAGCAGAAAAATGGTAGATAGATTTTAAGTAGGTAGTATATTTCTTGTCAGAGCAAAAAAATCTCTCCATCGATAGGCTTATAGATGTAGTATAGTAGTGCTGTGACAAAAGAAGAAGGCTTTAAATATAAAAATGGTGTTACATGGCTTTGGGTACATGTCAGGCTGGAATACATATCCAAACCATTTTTGTTTATTTATTTATTTATTTTAAATTTGGAGAAAACAATATTGATAGAAGAGAGAAGATACAAAGACGGGAGAAAAAGAAGTCCAACCAGCCGAGATAGGGTGGAAACAAAAGTAAAAAAAGAGTGCAACTGTCCAATCCCTGCATAAATTAGACGTAGAGATAGCCCTAAAGGCTCCCATGGTCGATTTAAGGGCGAAGCAAGAGAAATAATCCTGTCCTTAAACAGATTCAAAGATAAACAACTTCTGTAGGAAGCTTTGCATTACGTTCACATCGAACTGATCTGCATATAAGTGTCCATATTGCAATAATTTGCAGCATTTGTGGTGATGCCGGTGCTTGTATATTATGACCGACTATTACATGACATAAAAGACAAAAATCGAACATTAGCATCATTGCATATTAGTTAACTGAAGATCATGTTTCCTAACTGCAGTGGCATCTCTTTGGCTTTGCTTTAAAACATTTTCTTAGTTGGTAATATACAGGTATAGAACATGACGATGCCACTTTATAACCTAGTTTGAGCATTAAGAGAGAAGAACAGCAGGGCCTATAAAATAGTCACTACCTAGTAATCATAGTAGAGGTTCATCGAGGATCAGTAGATGGATTTTAGTTTACTTTTTGTCTCCAAGAACACAATAAACAACTTGAAGATGAAAGTTGTGTTGAGTCATAGTTCAATCATCTTATTCCAATTCCATGGCAAGAAAGGTGAGTCAAATTCCAACATTTGAAATAATTGCATCTAGAAATTTTATTTCCCAGAAGACACAATGGGTTGATTGTCTTTAAGAAACACATAACTATGCTAAATCAGATCCAAACTCTTAAATTTATTAAAAAATGAATCAGGAAAAAGAAAAAATAAAAATAAAAATATTTCACTGAAATTGCAAACAAACCTTCCATTTCTTAAGACCTGGCCTACGAACAAGCTGTGGAAGCTTAGCAGACACATCAACAAGTTCAACAGAACCTCCACACTTTCGCAGAATCTGGAGGACATAAAATATTATGGTTGATGAGAAAAACAATGCAGGTTGGAAAAGTACAAAAAGAGGATGCGTGTATATCTAACAAAAGACAAGATATAAAGCTGGCATTTAACATAATGATACCATTTTTTTAGGTTCCTAAATTATAATGTTACCATTTTCTATTCAGCATAGCTCAAGGACATGATTATATACTTAAAAGAAAGGCTAACCAAGGTTTATGACTTAGTCTCAAGTTGCACAAGTGACGAGCAATAAATTGTCAGCATAGCTCAAGGATTTTGATGTTTATATACTTAAACAAAAAGGCTAACCAATGTCTATGACTTTTTGTTAAGCTGCACTAATAATCAGTATTTTGTCTGCATAAATCATGATTATATGGACAAAGTTATTAGCTGCAGCTCATCGTAATGGGAGTCCTAACAGTCATGGCTGACCATGCCAGATTAAAAAGACCAAGAATACTTTATCAGCAAAACTAATGAAATACCCACTATAGTTGACACATTTTACTAATTACGTCATTTAACTTTTAATTTTTCAAATTACCCCACTAAACTAATTAATATTTTGAAATTGGGTCATTCTGTTAAAAAAAATAAACGGACGTTAATTTTTTATTGACAAAACTAATGAATTACCCACTGTAGTTGACACGTTTTACTGATTACACTATTGAATTTTTAATTTTTCAAATTACCCCACTAAACTAATTATTATTTTAAAATTGGGTCATTCTGTTAAATAAAATTAAACAGACACTAATTTTTTAGCTATGTGGCTCTGGAAAAGAAATTCAAAAATAAAAATATTTTGGGTACTTTAATCTCAGATGTTTATCCATAGAACAAATTTCCTCGCGAATGAAACGCAATGCATCAGCAATAGAAATGAAAACACGGTAATTGACAACAACAACATTTTGCATCGGTCTCTGAATTATCTCCGCATTCATCCGTAAAAACTCAGGCTCCTATCAAATCATAAATACAATCCTAACAAAATCAATTTAACCAAATATTACTACCACGTGTATATATATATATATATATATATATATATATATATATATATATACACACCACACAGATAGATATATAGATATATAGAGAGATTGGGGAAATGAGTGGACCTTGTGGAAGTGATCGAGAGTGAATGAGAGGAATTCGGAGACAAGAAGGCTACTGATAATCGGAGGTGAGAGGGAAGAAACCTACTACAAAACCATTTACTTCATCTGTTGTTGTTGGGGATTCAGATTCCATTGTTATATCTAATGCTCAACTTTGAAGTTCAATTCAATATTTTGAGTATTCAGATCTAGGAATTTTCATAGATTTTAGAGAGAGAAAATACGCATATCTAATTGAACTAGAAGGGGGAGAAGAGAATGAGAGGAGGGAAGAGAGAATAAATCAAATTTGTTTATTTCTCTTTTTCACGTGCACGTAGGATAAAAACTGAAACGATTTAACACTCGTGAGACAAAGATAACAGACTGGCCCAATTTTAAAATATTAATTAGTTTAATGAGATAATTTAAAAAATTAAAAGTTCAATAGTATAATCCGTAAAACATGGCAACTACAATGTATAATTCATTAGTTTTGTCGATAAAAAATTAACGTCCGTTTATTTTTTTAACGGAATGACCCAATTTCAAATAAATAATTAGTTTAGTGCGGTAATTTGAAAAATTAAAAGTTCAATGGTATAATCAGTAAAACGTGTCAACTACAGTGGGTATTTCATTAGTTTTGCCATACTTTATCTGACCCTTGCATGGAATCATCACATCCCCAATGTAAGAAATTTATGAGAATGTAATAAACATGACTTCATGATAAAACTAAAATAGCATTGACTGAAATTAAAAGGAACTAAATAGCATGCGTATGATTTCCTTACATGATAACATAGATGAAATAATAGAAAAGAAGTTGGGTCCTTCCTAAATACAACATAAGTTGGTGATTAGCGAGCATACATGTTTTTGGGTGCACAGATCAATTTCTTGGTAGTTAAAATTACAAGACAATCACTTTGCTTGACAAGCTAAAATATAAGACAAACATAACTATTGCCAAAAAAAAACTGTAAAATAAGGTGATTAATCAACCGTAGTTGATATTAGCTCTTAGTAGAGAAGTTAAACATGTATCTTTACAGGTTTACTTTTATATGTTGGCTTTCCTTCCTAGCAAAGTTTCCAGGCCAAACCCTAAACACTCTAAGATCCTTACTAGTTACTACACCAGTGAAAGGTCAAGTTGACAAAATGGTTTCAGCAATTGAGATAAGATTCATGAATCAAATATACCCTCCAAAACCTTTATGTGATTTAGCAGAAAATAGATTTCTCTATTAATTAATAGATTAATAGTTCATTTATAGATGAATAATTAACAGTATGTTAAACTAATTTATATTTTTAATAGCTCAAGCTTTTAGAGCACTTACCTGAACTGGACTCAGAGCTCTACAATGCACCGTGATTTGTCACTCCACATGAGAGGGAGTTGCACGTGAGGGATAGTGTTAAAACATAGTATAAATTGTTGGGCTTATACTCCAACAACAAACATTTTAAAGCGATTGGTGACTTGACAGGGCCAATAGCCCAAAATTCTTATTAAAGCAGCGAGTATATTATGGCATTACGCCCATAATTACAAGTTCTATCAATAAATCTTCTCTGGTCATTAATACTATACCTCAGCCACTACAGCCTCATTTTCAACCGGATTCATTGAGCAAGTAGAGTAAACCATCCTTCCACCAACTTTAAGCAAAGATAAACCTGAAATCCAACCATAAAATCACCAAGACAAAAAATGGTCAGTCTTGCTTGATACCATTTTTTCACTTAGATTACAAGTATACTCTAAGTGGGTGGAAACTGTATCACCCAAATCTCTCGATTCCAATGCAACTATATACACTCTATGAAACTAAAAACAACATCACTGCATTAAAAATATTGAAACCCATGCAGAGTTACCAACCTCTAAAAAAACCTTTTCATTATGTTAATGCAATTTCTGAAAAGAACTATGATAAGCTTTTCCCAGTAAAACATGCAAGGAATTTCCTTAAAACCCAACTTGGATTAAAAGATCACACCCGGATCCTAGGAAGGTTTATAAGAGCACGAGACAATAATAACAAGACTATTTTTCTTCTTAACTGAAGTCTATTACAAATGTCCGCAACTTTACATGTGAAAACCATTGTTTGTCGCTAGGAGATCCAATACAGAGGTTCATTACAAGCGAAGACGAGCATTGGATATTAGTTTCACTTCAATATTGGTCTGACAGTCTCAAGTCAAGTCCAATATAAGTTTAGTAACAAGTTTATTTGACCTCAGGTAAAGAGATAATAGAGAACAGAAAATTTTCTTTTTTAACTTGTTAAATGCACAGGCTAATCGTATCTTTTTGAGCAGGTTTAATGAAGAAAATTAAATTACCTCGCATTGCTATCTGAACTTGTAGACAGTGCAGCGCATTGCCCATCCCCACGTTCCTACATTCAAATTAACAGACAGAAGGGTCAATCATTAGGCTATGCAAAACAAGACCAGTAACAAGGACTACAGTAAAGAAAACAAACAAACAAACAGAACAACTACCATTTCCTCCAGATATCAGGAGCCTTGCGAAGCGTACCATCTCCACTGCACGGAACATCACATAAAACACGATCAAACAGAAGTTGACTGAGAGTTTGCTCCTTTACACCTTCCGTCTCTGAAGTATTAGCATGATTCTTCCTTAAATGACAGCTAGGGAAGTGTTGAGCTTCATGATTTGTGACAATCAAGTTAGCAGTGCACATTCTCTTTGTTTGGTGGATAAGAAGATTACATCTTTGGACGTCAACATCATTTGCTATCACCTTAAACGAAGAAAGTATATAGGAAAGTACATTATTAGATGCAGAAAGTCTGTGTAATTAAAAGAGAACAAAGATTCAATACACAGACAAATGAAAGAGACTTTTCTGATGGAAAAGAGACTTGACACATCACACAACAGTGTAAAAGAAAGAAATAGAACCAGTCCACTAGGCAATGATCCCGGTTCTGTTGATCGATATATCATCTCAAGCAATTGAAATGTTTTCGAACCTGGAGCTGCACACACTGCATGAAAAGAGAAAATTGTCGCACACAAAAAAATCTTGATCGTCGTTAGTAGGGTTAAATGGTACCAAATCTTCCTCAGCTAAAAATTGATGGAATGTCCAAACAATGCACTACAAGCTATTATTTATATTTATCCTCCATAATTAATATGATTTATTACTTAGAAGTTAAAAATGCTAAGAAAATTGAATAGCACCAAACTGTATAAAGCAGCTTACTGTCAAGAACAAAATGATTTGGACGTACATCTAGGAACAATGGAGGTACCTGAGTCAAAAGCATTCACAAGATAGATGTGACAACTTTCAAGCTAGATAAAGTGAAACCAAATACAAAACAACCTATTCTCAATTTCTTTATTCATTCCTTTCCTTTCACAGGGAAGGGGCTAGTGGGGGCGAATGAGAGGTAACGGGGGGTGAAGGTGATATTCAACTATATATCAAAATATAACTAAACAGTGTCAAACAACATGTAGTTGGCCCACCATGCTGACAGCCTCCTGTCTTGTAATATTTCCAATTTCATTTTCTAGCTTCAAGAACTCATGGAACCTGATAAGAACCATGAAATGAGAATATATAAATGATGACAGTTTATGGGTTTAGCACTTAATTCAATATTAATAGCATGATAGACATAGTTGATTAATTGCAACACATTACCAAAACAAGACCTTTTTTTACCAGCCTATCTTTTTAATATACCTTTATTCAAAGAAAAATAATATATACAAGAGGATTATAGGAAATGTCAACTAGTGTAGCCAAATGATCAGTCTGTAGTACATGACATAGCCTTCTTGAAAATGCTCATGTTGTGATACTACTCTCTATGTTACATGTACTATTCACATTGTCCTGACGTACGCTTGTTTGATTTGACATTAACTTGACACTTGACATTTTGAAATGGCATGAGTGTTGGGCACTTCATTTTAGTGCAAAAAATTGAGTACCCGACCAGACACTCCATCCAAATTCATGTAATTTAAACTACGCTTAGAAACAATTCGATCAGTTTTAACTACATATCAACTAGTTTTAACAATATCCTTAAATATCTTTAATAACATTTTATCAGTATAATACATTCTAAACAAAACCTATTTTGTACCAACTAAGTGATCCAAAAGTAACGTTTTTTGTTTCCATTTTCGTTCCAGGTATGATATGGAAACATGATCCAAGGTAAAACAGCTCGGGAATACTGAACATATATCATTGTAATTGCAACATTTACCTCTCAAGGGTTTGATTCTTCCTCAGCTGCATCCGAGAAAAATTTGACTGCCATGCAAGATTCTCTGGGTACCAAGGTAATGGTCTAATTGCCTCAACTTCACTCCCACCAGTACCCTAAATATAATTCAGTAAAATGAAAAATCAATTGAAATCATGTCTATCTTCTACCGGTTGTATTAGAGCACTGATCTATCATCTAGTGGTAATAAAATAAATATAGTACAAGTACAAAAAATGCAACTGAGCAAACCTCGGCCTGAATAGATTTCATAAAGTCATTCTCTAATTGAGACCGGATGTCCTCAAAGAACTGGGTACTGCAAAATTTACCCAAAGAGAAAGAATGTAACATACTTGAAAACAACTTTAAAGATGCTTCTTTGAGGAAAGAGATTAATATCTGATGGTGGTATTTCACAGTTGAAATTAAACCTGTAGGATGATTTTAATTTATAAGTAATTAGGATTGCAAGTGTTACATTACTCCTTAAAGAAACCAGAGAAAATAAAAGCTGTTTCTCAAACAAGCTAAATAATTCATCTAAAGATAAATGTTCCAAGGAGTATTGAACATGGAACAAAAGTAATATTCAGTATCCCACCCTTTTCAAGAAAGAAAACCATCCCAAAATTGCGTCCTACTCCTTGTTGTTTCAAAATTTAACTATATTCTCTACTACCTGGTGTGTTGAGAAAACAGAGAAAGACCTGTGCTTCAGAGAGAAATAGGAAAAAATAGAACAAAAAGATGAGTAATTATATGATTTTAGTACCAAATGAATCTAGTTGAACAAAGAAAAATTACACTTTAAAACAAACTAATTAATAACCATTGGATCCCGAATTTCACAATCACAAAAAAGTAGACAAATTTAACTAGTAAAAAAGTAGAGAGAATGAATGAGATAGAGTTACCTAGAATTGATCCTAAAAGCAGCAGGAAGTGGTTTCCGTAGAACTTCATTGAAAGTCTCCCACTCTTCTGCACCCACAATTCCTTGCTCCTACAAATCAAATTATACATAATTAAGCATACATATACACATCTATACATATAAATACATAGATATGAATTAGTGTTACCTGGTAGTATTCATCAAAAGCAGGGTTTTGAGTGGCAAATGGCTCCCAGTGTTTTTTGTTATTATTGTTCTCATTGTTATTTCCTTCTTCTGGTTGAGAATCAGATTTGGAGCGTTTCCAAACATTCTCCCTGCCCTGCCGGAAATGCTTTCTCTGAGTGCGGGACCTTCCTCTCCCTCCCATTCTCTCTGTTCTTCAAATTGCTGCTCTGTAGCTTCTCCTCCTAGTCGCGACTGGTCTTTCGCGTCTTTAGGAAAGAGAACGAAAGAGAGAGAGGCGGGGTGGGTTAAGAATCTTACAATACACTAACAAATATGGGCTTCACAGGGATTGGGCTGATGAAATTCAAGCCCGTAGAAATGATGTTTTGTACATGGGTCTTGGTCCATGCTTAGACTAGTCCTAAATCTCAATTTCAACCCAGAGGCAAAGACTGAGCGCTGACCTTGTTTTAATTTCTATTATAATTATAAAAATAATTACTCCATAATAGAAATTTGAAATGATAAAAAAATAAATATATGGAGATATATATATATATATATATATATATATATATATATATATATATATATATATGGGTAATGTGGAGTAAAATATGAGAGTAGTGTAGAAATAAGTGCGAGTAGTGGAGGGAATAATGTATAGAGTGAAATGTTTTAATTGATTTATAGAGTCAAAGATGGTCATCAAAAGTTGGAGGCTTTATTAATAGAGATGAGTTACTCTCTTCGTCCCATGATAAAAATTTTTATTACTATTTTTAATAGTCCTATATTAAATGTCCTTTTTTTTAATAACCAAATTTTTACACATATTTTCCTATTATACCCGTAACAATAAATATCTCATATTTTTCTTATTCTAATTATCTCTCCATATTTAATGTAAGACCCCAACTTTTATAAATAAAGATGAATTTTCTATAAATATCATTTTTGAATATTATGGAGTGAAATTGATATAATGTTATAGTTGTGGGTAATATTTATAAATTTTGCAAAGTACGCAAGTTGCTATATAATATTCGATTGGTCGGGGAATATTCGTTTTAACAGGGAATATTCGTACGACGACACAATCATTGGTGTACCTCACAACAAAATTATTGTCGGATTAAAAAAATGACAAAAATACTTTATGAAAATAACGGCGGAAGTTTTAACATTAATACTGTTGAACTACTCGGTAGTAAAAGTACAGTAATACGCATGGTTGCATAGTAGCATACGGTATTGATTATTGATGCTTACGTGATAAGTCACTCATTTTTATTTTATTGGTATTATTAATGTAATAAAACAGAAAAGCTTTTTATATAAAACAGAATACTTTTATAAAGTTATTCGTTTTATTAGGCTAATAGTAAAATCTTTTTATATAAAACAGAATACTTTTATAAAGTTATCTGTTTTATTAGACAATAATTAGAATATATTATATTTTATTATGCATAGTGTTTGCATAGTGCCTGTATAGTGTTTGCATAGTAAAATCTTTTATAAAATTACTCGTTTTATTATATTATAAATAGAATATATTATATTTTATTTAAAATATTTTGCTTTAAATATGGACCGTCAGATTAAAGTAAATCAATCTGGACCATTCATGAGTTAGTTACTATGCAGTCCATTCTTCTATAAATAGAAGCTCATTCTTTCATTATTTCTTACGAATTCACTGAAACTCTAGAGAGAGAAGTTATAGAGAGAAAGAAGAAAAGTATTCTGCTACTGCACTAGTCATATATCCAGTATTCTTCTTCTTAAGGTAAGGGGTATTATTTTTTTTGTATTCATGAAGAGAACTTCTGTTATTCCATTATTTATTATTCTGTTAGAATAACTTGTATACGCGGGCTATCCTATACTTGGTGAAATTCTTCTGTTATTCCATTCTTTATTATTCTGTTGGAACATCCCGTCTGTGCGTTTACGCCAGACCTGGTTCCATTATTTATTATTCTGTCAGAATATTCTGTCTGCGCGTTTACGCCGGACCTGGTTTCATTATCTATTATTATGTCGGAATATCCTGTCTGTGCGTTTACGCCGGACCTGGTTCCATTATTTATTATTCTGTCGAAATATCCTGTCAGTGCGTTTACGCCGGACCTGGTTCTATTATTTATTATTCTGTCGGAATATCCTGTCAATGCGTTTATGCATGACCTGGTTCCGTTATTTATTATTCTGTTGGAATAACCTGTCTGTGTAGTCCATCGCATGCCTGGTGATTTCTTTTGTTATTCTATTCTTTATTATACTCAGTTGGTTAAAGTTTTGGCTTTTATACTCCATCAAATTAGTGAAATATCCTTGATATTTGCTCGTCATCCAGTATATTTTCATGGAAATATTCTTCTGAGCATTCTTGAATTTTACTGCACAAAGCAGTATCATGTTGACAATTTGGACGTTATTGGTTCTTGGATTAATTAATTCTTGAACTTGTTTTATTGAATTCTTATATCATTGTCATCATCCTCGTGTTTATATTTTGTTGAAAGTCATCTATGGTATGTAGTGCATAGATGGACTTAGTATGATTATAACCAGGGATTATTCGGTGTAATCATGGCCGTAATGTTACAAATGATGTGGTAAAAGTCTTTATTGGCCCATAGTGCATTGATGGACAGTTGTTGGCATGATCATTGTAAGACCCCATCTTATTAATGAATAAAATTAAATTTTCTCTAAATATTATTGTGAATAATAAGGGCTTAATTTGATATAATACTTTGGTTATAGGTGAAATGTGCAAATTTTACAAAATAAGCAAGTGGTTATAAAATATTCATTTTGTCGGGGAATATTCGTTTGGTCGTGGAATATTCTTGCTGTCGGGAAATATTCGTACGACGACGCAGCCTTGTGTGGGCCCCATAACGGAAAGCGATTGGATGAAGAAAACGATAAGTATAAGTTGTTTATAAATAACGGCGTAGTTGTTACCGTTAATACTGTTGGAATACCCGGCGGTTAAAATACAGTAGCACACAGTATTGCACCAATTATTGATTCTTACGTAAGAAGGCACTACTCAATAATTGTTACAGTAGTTATTATTCAATATTTTATTTATTGATTCAATAATTGCTGCGTTGATATTTTATATTATTGTTGTTTCAATAATTGTTGTTGCACAGTATTTTCCTTTATCAGATCAATAATTCATATTATTTGAATAATATTATTAGATAACATTATTGGTAATGTCTAGAAAGTTCTATCTAAGGAGAGGTTTGGTCATCTAATTGCGCGCCAGTAAGGAGAAATCCTTATTGGAAAGCCCCCTCTTTCCTGGGAACGGCCTGGTTGTCATAAATGTGATTCTGTAATATTATTTGTGAATAATTAATTATTGATTCATATGATAAGAAAATATTTATTTTATGTGGATATAAATGAGGGATATATTTTTGTGTTAAAAATGAAGGAGTTAATGTTGAGGTTTTTAATCAGTATTTTTGTCGGAATGGAGGTATTAAAAATCAGGGTTTTTGAGATATTTTGCGGGGGTTATAATTTTTAATCCGACCGTTGGATCGTGGTAATTTTTGGATATGTTATACATATATAAGTTGAGTATATACCCACAAATTTTGAACCGTTAAAAATGAACGTATAATTTATTATGAATTTTACAAGATGACTAGTTCAGAAATTGTTGAATTTTCGGAGTTTATTATTTTGATGGAAAATTCTAGAATTGGTGGGCCCCACTTGTGGTTGGTGAAGAAATGTGCTGAATTATATTTCAAATGTGGTGGGTGGGAATAGTAGCAGGTAAAGCCGTCAGGTTGCAGGTCAAGCCTATTAAAATTTTCCTATAAATAGAGGGCTAAGTTAGAATTGAAAATCACACCAGAAATAAATTTTCTCTCTTTCTTTCTCTAGATTATTGAGTGTATTTTGTGAGTATTTAGATACTTTGAGAGTTTCTATTCATCAGAGCAAGTTTCTTTTAGCCTTATACCGGTATTCCGACCAGAAGTACTGATATCTTGAGGTAAGGGATATTATTTTCTTCTTAAATGATATTATTTTCTTCAATATCATTATGCTGAAATATTGATATGAGTTTTTATCAAATTTGAAACTTTTTGTGTCGGGGTTACTATTCACGTATACGGCACTATTCACGTATACGGTACTATTCACGAATACGGCACTATTCACCGAAAAATAAAATTTTCCCTTTTTGTCCAAGATGTCTATTATGATTACTATCTTTGATTGTATCCATGTTTTGATCTTTATTTTTTGAATTCTGCTTCACAATTGATTATTATGAAGTATTATTGATCTTGGATAAACTGTTATATGAATCCCTAATATTTGTCCTTCTATCTCACTGGATTCGTTTTCTTTAAGATATTTTTCATCATCCTCAGTCCTAAATGATGATATTACTGAATATCTTTGGCCTGTAGTGCAAAGATGTATGATTACTTGATTAATATCTTTGGCCTGTAGTGCAAAGATGAACAGGTGTTGAGATGAACATGACTGACAGGTGATACAAATGAATATCTTTGGCCTGTAGTGCAAAGATGAATATTTGGATAAAGATGATTATTAATTGATGTTACAGGGATAAAATAGTGATGATGGACTTTTAAATCTTAGAAGATAGTAGAATTCTTTCTCTACTTGACTCTTCTAATGGTTTGCTGTTTCCGCTGCAGTTGTTGATCTAAAACTTGTTGTCGATTATATTCTATCAGATTTTTCCCTGTTGAAGACTAACGATAATTTGTTGTATATTATCTTAGTCATAATATTCTTTACTGGGCTAGTTGAGCTCACCCTTTTTCTTTTTGTTCCATTTTTCTTCTCAGGAGGTGAGAACATAGCAGGATCTAGTCGGGATATAGAGTGATGGTTCTAGAAAGATGTTTTAGCAGTCCTCACTATTTCTGTAAAATAGTGTTTGAATAATTATATTGAGGACTTATTTGAGTGTGGATATTGTCTAGAAGATAATATTTGTATTTAAACTCACAGTATGTGTTGTCGTATTTTGCACGACAATTGTATTATTGAAGTTGTAGTTTACTTTCTGTACCATGTATTTGGCGACTCAGAATGGGTGTTGTATACCTATTTTGGGGGCGTCACAGTTGGTATCAGAGCTTAGGGATATGATCCCTGACTGAGATGTGAGACAAGAACTAGGAGGGGAGAGACGGGGAATTTCTTCGCTAGTATGACCTGAATAAGTTTATTTGGTAATTATTTGGTCGGTCAGATATAGGGATAATATGTGACATGTCAATTAACCCTTGTTTTATGGCAGTATTTAAGAATGGCAGCTGAGAACGTTAATAATGGAGTAAATCAGACCGTGGAGACACCTTTGATCACCACCCAGGGGAACGTGCAACAGGAAAGCAATATTCCTCCTGTAAACAACGTTACCGAGCAAACGATGAATGATGGAATGTTTAGGAGCTTTTTGCAGTTCATGCAAAGTCAGACGAGGGAGACTCGTGTGCAGAATACGGGTGGAAATGATAACAACGCGCGGTTTGTCACAGCTAAGCAGTTCAAAGAATTGGGACCACCAGAATTTAAGGGAAAGCCGGATCCGATCATGGCGGAAACGTGGGTCAAGCAAATTACCAAGATATTCGATGTCTTGGGATGCACGGAGGAACAGAAGGTTCCATTCGCCACCTTTATGTTTCGCGGTGAGGCAGACTACTGGTGGGAGTCTGTGAAGCGTACCCAGCCTGACACACTCAACATGTCCTGGGAAACATTTCAAAAACTGTTCAATGACAAGTACTTTCCTGAAAGTATTCGTCATATGAAGGAGGTGGAGTTTATCAGACTGGAACAAAACAACATGACGATGTCCCAGTACGAAGCGAAGTTTGCAGAGTTATCCAGGTTTGCACCTCATTTGGTCGAAAATGAGGAACGAATGACAAGGATGTTTCTGAGAAGTCTAAAACCCGAGATTCGACAATATCTTATCTCTCATAAATTTTCTTTATATTCAGATGTTGTAAACATGGCTCAATTATTAGAGCGAGATAATGAGTATGTGCAATCGAGGGACCACAACCAGGGTCATACCAGTGGCGGCAGTCATCGAAGCAATGAAAACCAGCAGGGAAGAAAATATTCGGACAAAAGTGGTAACCACTCTGGTGGTAATCGTGGTCGTGATAATAGAAGGAGCGAGTCGGGAGGAGATTTCAAGAAGAGAAGGTACAACAATGATAACGTGAAGACGTCAACACAAACATCAACTGTTTCTAGGGAAGGAGAACGACCACCGATCGTATGTTACAAATGTGGGAAAGAGGGACATATCAGCCCAAACTGCCCACAACAATCTAAGGTATGCTAAAACTGTGGAAAGGAGGGTCATATAGCTCGAGAGTGTTCTGTAGCAAAACCAAGTTTAGCGGGGATGGTGACTCCAAAAGTTGTCCCGGATAAGTCGAAATCAGCGGTTCCTGGAAGGGCGTTTGTCGTGACTGGCTAAAACGCGAGAAACCCGAACGAGGTGATCACGGGTAAGCTAATCTTAAATTCTTGCGAAGTTTATACTTTACTAGATACCGGTTCTACCCATTCTTTTATCTCTCCTGCTTGTGCTCAACGTTTAAACTTGACTCCGGAGAAATTGGACTTTAACTTATCTGTTGAAACTCCGTTGGGTGAAACCTTCGTTACATCTACAGTTTATAAATCTTGCATGATCCAAGTTGGCACTATCACATTACCTGTTGATCTTATCTCTTTAAAGATACTTGCTTTTGATGTGATTTTAGGAATTGATTGGTTAACCACTCATCATGCCACAATTGATTGCTTTCGTAAGGTTGTTAATTTTCATATTCCTAAGCAACCTGTTATTCGAATTCAAGCAACCAAACCATTGAAGTCAAACTCTTTCATATCAAGCCGTAAAGTCATTCGTTTATTGAAAAACGGATGTCAAGCTTTCTTAGCCATGTCATGGACTTGAACAAAAATACGTCAGAATTGAATGATATTTCTGTTGTTAGTAAAATCCCTGACGTATTTCCTGAAGAATTTCTTGGCCTACCTCCAGAGCGTGATATTAAATTTTGTATCATCTTTGAATCCGGTACAAAACCCACTTCTAAAATCTCATATCGAATGGCTCCTATTGAACTTCGGGAGTTAAAAACCTAACTGTAGAAGTTTGTACCCGAGCCTATATCTGGTGACTTCCTTTGCGGAATGCACTGAAGCCAAACTCTCCGTAGGGGACGCCATATTCTTGTTGTAGTAAACTGATAAGTGTCATTGTGACGTACTATCTAAGATTGGGATATGAGTCACAGTTGAGAGCAACCTAAGTCAGTAATCGAAGTACGTAGCTTTCTGGGCTTAGCTGGTTATTATCGGAGATTTGTGGAAGGATTTTCTCGAATCGCTACTCCGTTAATTCAGCTGACTCGTAAAGATACAAAATTCGTATGGAGTAAGGAATGCGAGAAGAGTTTCCAAGAACTCAAGAGGAGACTCATTTCGGCACCTGTTCTGACAATACCATCTGGTTCGGATGGATTTGTTATCTACAGCGATGCTTCAAGCAAAGGGTTAGGATGTGTTCTCATGCAACATGGGAAAGTCATAGCCTATACCTCGCGACAACTCAAAGAATATGAGAGGAATTATCCTACTCATGATTTGGAGTTGGCAGCAGTCGTTTTCGCGTTGAAGATTTGGAGACACTACCTGTATGGGGAGAAAGTGGAGATCTATACGGATCATAAAAGCCTCAAATATTTCTTCACCCAAAAGGAACTCAACATGCGGCAGCGACGTTGGCTCGAGCTGTTGAAAGATTACGATCATACCATCCAATATCATCCTGGAAAAGCAAACGTAGTAGCTGACGCATTGAGTAGAAGATCATATGCGGGTACGAGTGCAATATTGTTAACACAAAGGCCCATTTTGTATGACTTGCAAAGGATGGAGATAGAGATGAAGGCTCCAAGTACCCACATGATGATATCAAATATACGAGTAGAACCGACTTTAATTGATAAAGTTAAAGCTGCTCAAGCTACGGACATGGAGCTGATGCGTATGAAGAAGAAAGTCTAAGAAGGTGCTATTCAAGAAGCAAGAATCGATGAAGAAGGAATACTTCGAGTCAACTCCAAACTTTGTGTTCCAAACTATTTTGACTTGAAGCATAGAATAATGATGGAGGCACACAACACACCGTTTGTAATCCATCCTGGGAGTACCAAAATGTATCACGATCTTCGACATACATTTTGGTGGAGCAATATGAAAAGAGAGATCGCGGAGTTTATCTCGAGATGTTTAACTTGTCAACGTGTAAAAGCGGAGCATCAAGTAACAAAGGGTCCATTGCAACCACTTGAGATTCTGAAATGGAAGTGGGAACACATTACTATGGATTTTGTTACGGGTTTTCCCAAGGTTTCTCAAGGCTTAGATGCGATTTGGGTTATTGTTGATAGATTAACCAAGTCCGCTCATTTCTTGCCGATACATGAGACTTATTCCCTTGAACGTCTTGCTAGTATGTACGTGAACGAGATTGTGAGATTGCATGGCATGCCAGTATCCATAGTTTCAGATCGTGACCCAAGATTCACTTCACGATTTTGGGTTAGCTTGCAGAAAGCTATGGGCACAGATTTACGATTCAGTTCGGCATACCATCCTCAAACGGACGGACAATCAGAGAGGACTATTCAAACTCTTGAAGATCTATTAAGACTTTGTGTCCTAGATCTCAAAGGGAGTTGGGATAAGTACCTACCATTGGTGGAATTCTCCTACAATAACAGTTATCAGGCGAGCATAGGTGTGGCTCCATTCGAGGCGTTGTATGAAAGAAAATGTCGTTCTCCAGTATGCTGGGACGAGGTGGGTGAAGCAACATTGTTGGGACCAGAGTTGGTACGCATTACTACAGAGAAGATTCAAACAATTCGACAACGTATACAAACGGCACATGATCAACAAAAGAGTTATGCGAATTTTCATCGAAAGGACGTGGAATTTAATATTGGGGATCATGTATTGTTACGTGTTGCACCATGGAAGGGAGTTACAAGATTTGGGAAGAGAAGAAAGCTCAATCCAAGATTTGTTGGTCCATTTGAGATTCGTGAGCGAATAGAAAATGTGGCATATAGACTCGCATTACCTCCAAGCATGTCTCGTGTTCATAATGTTTTTCACATATCTATGCTTCGTAAATATGTTAAAGACCCGAACCACATTATTGAGTTAGAACTAGACGAGATAGCTGAAGATTTAACGTACGAGGAGGTACATGTTAAGATCTTGGATAGGAAAGAGCATGTCCTACGCACGAAGGTTATACCACAAGTTAAGGTTTTGTGGAGAAACCATGCTATTGAAGAAATGACCTGGGAGTTGGAATCAGAAATAAAAGCGAGGTATCCTCACCTTTTTAAAACATCAGGTACGTACGTCAATTTCGAGGACGAAATTTCATAAGGAGGGGAGGTTGTAAGACCCCATCTTATTAATGAATAAAATCAAATTTTCTCTAAATATTATTGTGAATAATAAGGGGTTAATTTGATATAATACTTTGGTTGTGGGTGAAATGTGCAAATTTTGCAAAATAAGCAAGTGGTTATAAAATATTCATTTTGTCGGGGAATATTCGTTTGGTCGTGGAATATTCTTGCTGTCGGGGAATATTCGTACGACGGCGCAGCCTTGTGTGGGCCCCATAACGGAAAGCGATTGGATGAAGAAAACGATAAGTATAAGTTGTTTATAAATAACGCCGTAGTTGTTACCATTAATACTGTTGGAATACCCGGCGGTTAAAATACAGTAGCATACAGTATTGCACCAATTATTGATTCTTACGTAAGAAGGCACTACTCAATAATTGTTACAGTAGTTATTATTCAATATTTTATTTATTGATTCAATAATTGTTGCGTTGATATTTTATATTATTGTTGTTTCAATAATTGTTGATGCACAGTATTTTCCTTTATCAGATCAATAATTCATATTATTTGAATAATATTATTAGATAACATTATTGGCAATGTCTAGAAAGTTCTGTCTAAGGAGAGGTTTGGTCATCTAATTGCGCGCCAGTAAGGAGAGGTTTGGTACCGAAAAAACCGAATCGGTACCGATCTGAAAATATCGAAAAACCAAGAACCGAAACCGAATTACCGGTTTTGGTACCGGTTCAGTACGCAATCGGTACCGGTTTTTTCGGTTCGATTTTCGGTTATACCGCATGCATGGTGATATATATAACTATTAATAAATAATAATAATTAAATAATTTTTTTTAATAAGCTATGGTGTTCTGTTTATTCTTCATTTTTAATTTCCTTTTTAAACTCATGTTTTGGACTATAATGTTCTTTATTTCTTGTTAAAAATAACAGGCTCTTCCTTGTTGAATGTTGATATGGTTGCAGCGTAACTATCGTTCTTCTACTTATTCACATTAACATCAACCATCTTGTGCATATTTGTGTTTTCCCGCTCATGGGTAAACCTTATTGAGCACCATCTTGGCATCTTGTGCATAATTTTTTTTAATCGGTACCGGCTTGTTGTTGGCTTGTCACTAGAGCCTTCATGAACTTTGTGCTGTTTGATAATGGGATCTCATATAGAGTGCTTTAATTAACAGAATATGTGATTGGCTAAGCTGACATCATATATGATTGCACCAGTGGAATGAGATTATATGGCTAAGCTGACAGCGTATATGATTGCCTAAACATGAAGTAATGTTTTATTAGCATATAGACATACATACATACTTAAAGCTGTTTGATAATCATTTTTTTTATTTTTCGATTTTACCGAATTTGAAAATTTTTTTACCGCTACCGGTACCGAAAAGTATAAAAAAACTGAAAAATCGGTACAGAATAAATTGGTACCGAAAAAAATCGGTATCGCCGTTACCGGTTCTAACCGGTTCGGTAAAAAAATCGAAAAATTGAATTTTTTGAACACCCCTACGTAAAAGCACAGACAGGATATTCCAATAGAATAATAAAGAATGGAATACCAACAAAATTCACCATGCATTCGATAGACCACACAGACAGGTTATTCCAACAGAATAATAAAGAATGGAATAACAGAAGAATTGCACCATGTATGCGGTACTTCGCATAAACAGGTTATTCCAACATAATAATGAGGAATGGAATAACAGAAGTTCTCTTCATGAATACGAAAGAAATAATACCCCTTACCTTAGAAAAAACTGGATATTAGAAAAGTGAAGTAGCAGAGTACTTTTCTTCTTTCTCTCTATAGTTTATCTCTCTAGAGTTTTAGTGAATTCGTAAGAAATAATGAAGGAATGAGCTTCTATTTATAGAAGAACTGAAAGTGGCTCTTGATCTTAACGAATGGTCAAAATGACTCTTGTTAATATTGAAGAGACAACTACTATTTGCGAAGGGGCAATTAACTCTTGAAACACCGAAGGGACAAATAACTATTGGAAAACTGAAGGGACAAATAACTCTTGGAAAACTGAAGAGACAAATAACTCTTGAAAAACTGAAGGGACAAATAACTCTTGGAAAACTGAAGAGACAAGTTACTATTTAAACTTTAAATCAACGATCCATATTGATTTACTATTATAATTTCAACCAATGGTCTGAAAATTAGCACATTTCCTCATAGAATAATATTGTACCCAAAAATGATTTGGATCGAAAAAAATATATCTTTCGGGTGAATAGTACCCCGTGAATAGTAACTCATGAATAGTAATTCGTGAATAGTAATTCGTGAATAGTAACTCGTGAATAGTAACTCGACATGAAAAGTGCTCCAAATACCCGACTGAACATTATAACCTCCAGACATCAATTATTATCAAAATAAATGTCAATTTCCACTAACACAAATAATTTTAACACAATGAAACTATTAAATTCATTTTTAATCAACAGGAACTTATTCATCATTAATATTATAACTCACAATATTTAACAATCAGGTCGTTCCCAGGAAAGAGGGGGCTTTTCAATAAGGATTTCTTCCTATTGACGCGAAATTAGGTGACCAAATCTCTCATTGACAGAACTTCTAGACATTGTAAATATTACAATTTAATAATATGAATAACTTTGTCGTCTCAATTATTGATTTAATAATATAACATATTATGCAGATGATATTATGACAATAATCGAATCAATAATATGAGAGATATGATACATCAATTACTGTAATAATAATTGAGTATTACTGAGTGACTTCTCACGTAAGCATCAATAACCAATATCGTGTGCTACTATGCAACCACGCGTATTACTGTACTTCTACTATCAGGTAGTTCAACAGTTTTAACGGTAACACTTCCACCGTTATTTTTATAAAATGATAATTCTATCGTTTTCTTACTACGATAATACTTCCATTGTGGGGTCCACCAATGATTATGTCGTCGTACGGATATTTCCCGACAAAAAAGAATATTTTCCGACCAAATAAATATTATATAACAACTTGTATACTTTGTAAAATTTATAAATACTACCCACAACTATAACACTATCTCAAATCCACACCATAATATTAAAAAAATATTTCGAGAAAATTAAATCTTTATTTATAAAATTTGGGGTCTCACAATCTCCCCTCCTTATGAAATTTTGCCTTCGAAATTTACGTACGTACCTGGTATGCCGAATAGGTGAGGATACCTTGACTTCACTTCAAATTCTAACTCTTAAGGTATAACCTTTGAGTATTGAATATAATCTTTCTTATCCAAGATTTTAACACGTATCTCCTCATACGTTAAATCTTCTGCTATCTCGTCCAATTCCAATTCAATAATGTGGTTCGGGTCATCCACATATTTACGTAACATCGATACGTGAAAAAAACGTTATGAACACGCGATAAACTTGGCGGTAAAACGAGTCTATAGGCCACAATTCCTACTCGATCGATTCTTGCTTCTAAAATAACGCCTTCTTGAACCTTCTTCTTCGTATTCATCAGCTCTGAGTATGTAGTTTGAGCGGCTTTAACTTTATCGATTAAAGTCGATTCTACTCGTATATGCGTTTTCTTCACGTGGGTCCCTAGAGTCTTTAACTCTATCTTTATCATTTGTAAGTTACACGAAATGAGTTTTTGTGTTAACAACAACACACTCGTAAACGCATACGATCTTCTACTCAACGCATCAGCTACCACGTTCGCTCTTTCACAATGATATTGCATGGTATAGTCGTAATCTTCAACAGTTCGAGCCAACATTCTTGGCGCATGATACGTTCGTTTTGGTTGAAAAAATATTTAAGGGTTTTAGAAATGGGTTTTGTATTGGGGTCAATACAAAATTTAATTTCACGCTCTAGGAGTAGGCTAAGAAATCTTCAAGAATACGTTAGGAAATGTATTAACAATAGAAATATCATTCAAAACTGTGACTCTCATCCAATACTTGGATAGCACATGTAATGAAGGTTTCTCCTAACGGAGTTTCAACCGATAAGTCAAAGTCTAACTTCTCCAGAGTTAAATTTAAACGTTGAGCGCAAACAAAAGAAATAAAAAAATGGGTAGAACCGGTTTCTAATAAGGTATAGACTTCGCAAGAATTTATAATTAACTAACCCGTGCTAACTTCGTTCGGGTCACTCGCTTTTTGAGAAGTCACAAAAAACGCTCTTCCTGAAACCACCGACTTTGTTTTGTCCGTATCCGCCTTTGGTGCCACCGTCCCAGCTAGACTTGACTTTGGTGCACGACAAAATCGGGCTAGGTGACCTTCTTTTCCACAATTGTAACATCCTTTGGACTACATCATGCAGTTTGGACTGATATGTCCCTTCCCTTCGCATTTGAAGCATACAATTGGTGGTCGTTCTCCTTCCTTAACAACGGGTGCTGGAGCTGAAGTCTTTCCATCATTATTGAACCTTCTCTTCTTGAAATTTTCACTCCTATTATCTTGGCCATGATTACCACCGAAGTGGTTACCATTCTGGGCATGATAATTTCCCCCATGATGGTTATCATTGTTCCGATGGCCGTTGCCACCGGTATGATTATTATCGTGTTGCTAGTCATTACCTTTTGGTTGTGCTGACTCATTATCGCGCTCCAATAACTGAGCCTTATTCACAACATCTGAATATAAACAAAGTTTATGAGAAATGAGGTATTGACGTATATCGGGTTTCAAACCTCTTAGAAATATTCGCGTCATTCGCTCCTCATTATCGACCAAATGGGATGCAAACCGGGATAACTCTGCAAATTTAGCCTCGTATTGCGACACGATCATATTGTTTTGCTCCAACTTGATGAATTCCACCTCCTTCATGTGACGAATACTTTCAAGAAAGTACTTATCGTTGAACAACTCTTAGAACTTCTCCCAAGACATCTTGAGTGCGTCAGGCTGGGTATGTTTTACAGATTCCCACCAGTAATCTGCTTCTTCAAGCAACATAAAGGTGGCAAAGGGAACCTTTTACTCCTCGGAGCATCCCAAGACATCAAATATCTTGGTGATCTACTTTAACCACGTCTCCGCCTTAAGTGGTTCTGATTTTCCTAAAAACTCCGGTGGTCTCAGCTCCTTGAACTGCTGAGCGGTGACCGACCGTGGGTTGAAATTATTTCCACCTACATTTTGAACAGGAGTCTCTCTCACCTGATGTTGCATGAATTGCATAAAGCCTCTGAACATCCCATCGTTCATCATCTGATCGGTGTTGTTGTTTACCTGAGGATTATTGTCTTCCTGTTGCACATTATCATGGGTATTGATCGTTGGTGACTCAACGGTCTCATATGCTTCATTGCTTATCTCAATATTTTCGGACGCCATTTTCAAATACTGCCACAAAACAAGGGTTAATTAACATATCACATATTATCCCTATACTCTGACCGACCAATTAAATACCAAATAAACTTAGGTAGGTCATACTAGCGAAGAAATTTCCCATCTCTCCCCTCCTAGTTCTTGTCTCACATCTCAGCCAGGGATCATATCCCTAAGCTTTGATACCAACTATGACGCCCCCAAAATAGGTATACATCACCCATCTTAAGTCGCCAAATACATGGTACAGAATATAAATACAAACTTAATTATACAACCGTCGTGTAATATACGACATTACATAAACTGAGAATTTTAATAGGAATATTTTCATCTAGACAATATCCACACGCAAAGGAGTCCCCATTACATTTATCGTCACACAATTTAACAGAATAGTGAGGACTACTAATGCTATCATCTGGACCGTCACTCCTTTCCCCGACTCGTCCCAGCTATATTCTCATTTCCTGAAGAGAACAGTGAAAGAAAGGGTGAGCTCCACTAGCCCAGTAAAAAATATTATGACTAAGATAATGTAGAATAAATTATCAATAGTCATCAACAATGTTAAAATGATAAAATACAATAGACTCAGCTTAATAAATCTACTATCTTCTATGATTTAAAAAGTTTTTCATCAACTTTATCGCTGAGACTCAGCTTAATAAATAAAATCGAATCATCCCTGCACCACGGCCAAGGATATTCGTGTAATCATCAACGGTCATGGCTATACCGAATAATCCCTGGTCATAATCATACCAAAAACTGTCCATCAATGCATTACAGGCCACTGAGGACTTTTACCACATCATTTATAACATTACAGGTCATGATTATACCGAATGATCTCTGGTCATAATCATACTAAGTCCATCTATGCACGTAAGCCAAAGATGACTTTCATTACAATATAAGCATGAGGATGATGACAATGACATAATAATTCAATAAAACAAGTTCAAGAATAAATTTTAAATGATTTATAAGTTAATTTATCCTGAACTCAATAACGTCCAAATTGTCAACATAATACTGCTTTGTGGAGAAAAAATCAAGAATGCTCAAAAAAAAATTTCCACGAAAAGATAATGGATGAAGCGCAAATATCCAGGATATTCCACTAATTTCAAGGAATATAGAAGCCAAAACTTTAACCAACTGAGTATAATAGAATGTATGAAACTGCAAATGGATTTTCACCCGCCATGCGGTAATCCACGTATACAGATCATTTCTATAATTTAATAAGGAATGAATACAAAGGATCATTCACCATGCATGTGTAATCTACATAGACAGGTTATTCCAACTAAATAATAAAAAATAGAATAATAGAAGGATTCATCATGAGTGCGATAGACTGCACAGACAGGTTATTCTCAACAGAATAATAAATAATAGAACCAGGTCATGCGTAACGCACAGACAGGATATTCCGACAGAATAATAAATAATGGAACCAGGTCTAGAGTAAACGCACAGACAGGATATTTCGACAGAATAATAAATAATGGAACCAGGTCCGGCGTAAACGCACAGACAGGATATTCCGACAGAATAATAAATAATAGAACCAGGTCCGGCATAAAAGCAATAAAGAATGGAATAACAGAAGGATTCACCATGAGTGCGATAGACTGCACATACATGTTATTCCCAATAAAATAATAAATAATAGAACTAGGTCATGCGTAACGCATAGACATGATATTCTGACAGAATAATAAATAATGGAACCAGGTCCGGCGTAAACGCACAGACAGGATATTCCAACAGAATAATAAATAATGGAACCAGGTCCGGCGTAAAAGCACAGACATGATATTCCAACAGAATAATAAAGAATGGAATACCAACAGAATTCACCATGCATTCGATAGACCGCACAGACAGGTTATTCCAACAGAATAATAAAGAATGGAATAACAGAAGAATTGCACCATGTATGCGGTACTTCGCATAAACAGGTTATTCCAACATAATAATGAGGAATGGAATAACAGAAGTTCTCTTCATGAATACGAAAGAAATAATACCCCTTACCTTAGAAAAAACTGGATATTAGAAAAGTGAAGTAGCAGAATACTTTTCTTCTTTCTCTCTATAGTTTCTCTCTCTAAAGTTTCAGTGAATTCGTATGAAATAATGAAAGAATGAGCTTCTATTTATAGAAGAACTGAAAGTGGCTCTTGGTCTTAACGAAGGGTCAAAATGACTCTTGGTAATATTGAAGTGACAACTACTATTTTTGAAGGGGCAATTAACTCTTGAAACACCGAAGGGACAAATAATTCTTAGAAAACTGAAGGGACAAATAAGTCTTGGAAAACTGAAGGGACAAATAACTCTTGAAAAACTAAAGGGACAAGTTACTATTTAAACTTTAAATCAACAATCCATATTGATTTACTAATATAATTTCAACCAACGGTTTGAAAATTAGCACATCTCCTCATAGAATAATATTGTACCCAAAAATAATTTGGACCGAAAAGAAATATATCTTTCGAGTGAATAGTAACTCGTGAATAGTAATTCGACACGAAAAGTGCTCCGAATACCCGATTAAACACTATAACCTCCAGACATCAATTATTATCAAAATAAATGTCAATTTCTACTAACACAAATAATTTCAACACAATGGAACTATCAAATTCATCTTTAATCAACACGAACTTATTCATCATTAATATTATAACTCACAATATTTAACAAGCAGGTCGTTCCCAGGAAAGATGGGGCTTTCCAATAAGGATTTCTCCCTATTGGCGCTCAATTAGGTGATCAAACCTCTCCTTGACAGAACTTCTAGACATTATAAATATTACAATTTAATAATATGAATAACTTTGTCATCTCAATTATTAATTTAATAATATTACATATTATGCAGATGATATTGTGATAATAATTGAATCAATAATATGAGAGATATGATGCAGCAATTACTGTAGCAATAATTGAGTATTACTGAGTGCTTCTCACGTAAGAATCAATAACCAATATCGTGTGCTACTATGTAACCACGCGTATTACTGTACTTTTACTACCGGGTAGTTCAACAGTTTTAACGGTAACACTTCCGCCGTTATTTTTATAAAAAGATAATTCTGTCATTTTTTTACTACGACAATACTTACGTTGTGGGGTCCACCAATGATTATGCCGTCGTACGGATATTCCACGACAAAAAAGAATATTCCCCGACCAAACGAATATTATATAACAACTTGCATACTTTACAAAATTTATAAATACTACCCATAACTATAACACTATCTCAAATCCATACCATAATATTAAAAAAATATTTCGAGAAAATTAAATCTTTATTCATAAAATTTGGGGTCTCATATAGAGTCTGCAAGACAAGCAAGTGAAGTGACAAGTCAGAGATTTGAAGACATCTGCTATAAAGCTAACCGGAACAAGAGAAGGAAATGTCTATATAGTAAATCTTGGTCAACTAAGCTCAAATGAGATAATATGCTTTCTGGCTAAAGCATCTGAAGAAATGAGCTGGCTATGTCATAGAAGACTGTCTCATCTCAACTTCAAGAACATGTCCAAACTAGCCTCAAAAGATCTAGTTGCAGGCCTACCCAAGTTCAGCTTCGTCAAAGAAAGGTCGTGCAATGCATGTCAGCTTGGAAAGCAGACCAGAAGTTCATTTAAGAGCAAAACTGCCAACTCAATTGACAAGCCACTACAGCTGCTCCACATGGATCTATTTGGGCCAATTCCAAAAGCGAGCCTTGGAGGGAAGAGATACTCACTGGTTGTCTTAGACGACTACACCAAATTCACATGGGTGTTCTTTCTAACCTCAAAGGGTGAAACAAGCTCCCAATTGATCAAGATATTCAGACTAGTGATGAACGAGAAAGGGAATAAAATCAAGGCCATACGAAGTGATCATGGCAGAGAATTCGACTTCTCAGAAATGGACCAGTTTTGCACAACTTCTCAACAAAATGGAGTAGCTGAGAGAAAGAATAGAACATTGATAGAGGCTGAAAGAACTCTATTAGCAGCAGCACATCAACCTGAATACTTCTGGGCAGAAGCTATCAACACTGCATGCTACACTCAGAACAGATCACTGATACACTCTACGATTAAGAAGACACCCTACGACTGTGGAAAGGAAGAAAGCAAAATGTCAGCTACTTCCATGTATTCGACTGTGCATACTACATTCTCAACAATGGGAAACAGTATCTGACAAAGTTCCAACCCAAGTCAGACGAAGGAATCTTTCTTGGATATGCTACAGACAATAAGGCCTATAGTGTGTTCAACAAGAAAATAATAAGCGTGGAAGTCTCGATCCACATCATCTTTGATGAAATAGACTTGGACAAAACAGTGTCTCAAGACACTACGAACGATAGTCCATACTCAACGAATGAAGTCGTCGAGCCCAACACCACGATCGTAGTGCCAGACAATGAAATCATTGAGCAAGGAAGTGAGATCGTAGAGAGGTCTGCACAAGACAACAAACCCCCACATCAAGAAGCAGAAATTGATCTTGAAGATCTCAGACAAGAAGGTATTAGGACAGATGTTCTAATAGGGAACAGATGGGCAAGGGATCACACTCAAGACTTAATCATTGGGGATCCTAGTGCAAGAATCAAAACAAGAGCTACCACCCAAAATGAATGTTTCTACCTAAGCTTCCTATCACAAATGGAACCAAAGAAGATAGAGGATGCTATGGAAGACTCCAGCTGGATAGAAGCCATGCAGGAAGAACTTAATTAGTTTAAAAGAAGTAAAGTATGGAGATTGGTTCCAGGACCAAAGAGTCATTGGAACCAAATGGGTCTTCAGAAACAAGATGGATGAAGATGGAGTAATAACCAGGAATAAGGCAAGACTAGTGGCCAAGGGATACTCTCAGGAAGAAGGTATTGACTATGATAAGACATTTGCAGCTATTGCCAGACTAGAAGCTATCAGAATATTCCTTGCCTTTGCTGCTCATATGAAGTTCAAAGTCTTTCAGATGGATGTTAAAAGTGCATTCCTAAATGGTGAACTTCAAGAAGAAGTATATGTAGAGCAACCTCCAGGTTTCATCAATCTATCTATTTCTAATTATGTCTATAGATTAGACAAAGCCTTATATGGTCTTAAATAAGCACCTAGAGCATGGTATGAAACACTAACTAACTTTCTTATTGAAAATGGGTTCACTAGAGGTAGAGTAGATACCACATTATTTCTTAGAAAGCATAAAGACAAAGTCTTATTAGTTCAAATATATGTTGATGACATTATTTTTTGATCTACTGATGAAAAGTTATGTAAGAGATTCTCTAAGCTTATGCAGAGTAAGTTTGAAATGAGCATGATGGGTGAGCTGAACTTCTTTCTTGGACTGCAAGTAAAGCAGACTGATGAAGGAATCTTCATAAACCAAGCCAAGTACATTAAAGACTTAAGAAGTATGGCATGGAATCAGCCTCTCTCATGAAAACTCCAATTGCTCCTGCAACCAAGCTTAACAAAGATAAAAAAGGTAAAAGTATTGATATAACTCAATACAGATGTATGATAGGTTCTTTTCTATATCTAACTGCTAGTAGACCAGACATAATGTTTGCAACATGCATATGTGCCAGATTTTAGGCTAATCCTAAGAAATCACATTTAACTGTAGTAAAGAGGATTTTCAGGTATCTCAAGGGTACACCTCACTTGGGGCTTTGGTATCCCAAGGAGTCCTCATTTGAACTAATAGGATATACAGATACTGATTTTGCAGGCTACAAAATAGATAGAAAGAGTACCAGTGGCACCTGCCAGTTGCTAGGAAACAGACTTGTATCCTGGTTCAGCAAGAAGCAAAACTCAGTATCTACTTCAACTGCATAAGCTGAATACAATGCTGCTGGCAACTGCTGTGCTCAAATCCTATAGATGAAAAATCAGCTAGCAGACTATGGGTTTGAATTCAAATCTATACTTGTTCACTGTGATAACACTAGTGCCATAGCAATAACTCATAATCCTGTCATGCATTCTAGAATTAAGCATATAGAAATAAGATATCATTTCATTAGGGATCATGTGCAAAATGGAACCGTATCTTTACAATATATCCTTACTGAAAATCAACTTGCTGATGTCTTTACAAAGCCTCTAGATGAATCCAAGTTTAACAAATTAATAAGTGAGCTAGGCATGCTAAATTTACAACCATGAAATCTATGCTCTAGTTTGTGCTAACCATGCAGATATAAAGGTTATGTTTGAAATCGTAGACATGACCAAAGGAAGTCCACGATCGTAGAGCTGCAGTGACATGAAAGACAACGATTGTAATGCAGACTCAACGATCGTAGTGCCAACTCAACGATAGTAGAGCTCTATAAACAGAACAAAGGAGCATCATGTGATGAAAAAGTTCAACAAATTTAAGCAATCTCTCTCTGTCAAGTGCCTCAGGAACAAACCTAACCCTTGATTCACTCTATGAGGTTGGCCCTTCCTGAGCTACCTTAAACCGAAAAGAATGCTAAGTCAAAAGTTTATCACAAGAACCAGGGCAGACTCGACGATCGAAGTTCAGACTCGACAATTGAAGTTCAGACACGACGATCGCAGTTCAGACTCGACGAGTGCAGAGTAGACACGACGATCATAAAGACTACCTCAACGATTGTATCCCTCCCAATGGATACATTAACTCAGAAGGAGCTAAGGGAAAATCAGTACATTCCTCGACAGTCAAAATTCGTAGAGCCAAGCAGAATTTGACACATGCCCCACTAAACAAATGGAGAGAGGGAAGTTACAAGCACAGTTTGAAAATGCCTTTTTTGAAATCAGAAGTTCAAAAAGCTCATCTCCATCTCTACAAGAAGAAACTCTAACTTTCCAGAAAGCTCAAACAACCATACTCCTTGCGAAGAAATCAATGGCAGCCTCAAATGTTATCTTTGGTTACAGACTCTGTTTCGATGAGTTCAAGAGAGCAGAACCTAAATTTCACAAAACTCTATCTCTGACAAAGAGAGCTGGTCTTGAAGAAGCTCTGGGTATGAGCACATGGATCTACCCTAAACTGATAAAGGAATTCTACAGAAATGGTGTGTTCGAGAACGACATCATCACCACAAGGGTCAAGGACGTGAAAATCAAGCTCAAGACTGAGGATATAAATCTAGCCCTAGGTTTCAAATCTAAAGGGTTTTCGTTCATAGAGGGCATTAATTTTCATGAAGGCCTAAAAAGGATGCATCACAAGAAGTTCCCCACTGTCAAAGGGTATAAGAAGAAGGAGTTTCCTCAAATGTATAAATTTTTGGCAGATATTATTGGGAAATACATATGCTGCAAGAGCTCTGGCCATGACTCTGTAAACGAAGTGCAGCTCAAGCTCATGACAACCATAAGTTGTGGGATACAGCTTAACTATGGATCCCTACTACTTGAATGGATTGGGAAGTGGTTATTGATCGATTTCGCAATCAATGAATACGTGCAAGTATACACGGTCAACAAGTAATAAAGTGATAAGAAAAGTATCGTTCCCACGAGGAATTATTTAATAAAAATTATCAAGTACTAACTCTTAACCAAATCAATTTTATTTAAACAACCATAAATTGTGATTTTTCTAATTAAGAAAACTAAATTAATCAATTAAATCTAGATTACTTTAAAATTAATTCAAATAAATAAAGATTAAGACTTCAATATCCCCAATTATAAACTATAAATCAATTATCTAACTATCCCAATTATTATGCCTACTGAATTGTTAATAGAAATTCTCAAATGCCAAAAGTCCTTTTCCAAGTGATCAATTGACTTCTATTTAATCCAGATTAATCTTGCTATATTCCTATGCAAAACAATTGAATTAAACTCTTTTCAATCCCAATTCCTTATGTGTTACATGCGGTAAACAGATATTTCCATTCTATTCACAAACCTAATTATTCACCATGTAAATAACTAAGGCACATGTTATCATGCCCAGTTCTAACCCTAGAATTCCTCTTCCGATTCCTTCTAGAGTAACAAGGTAATTACTGATCAGATAATTAATCAATAAGCTCAAGACAAGATAAATAATTCACTTTGACATAAATAATTGGAATAAATCGAATAACTAATTCATAGACATAAAAGGTTCAATTGAAATCTTAATAAAAGAGTTAGTTCATAATTAATGAATTGAAACCAAGAATCCACAACTGAATAGACATTAAAAGATAAAAGTATGATAAGAGAAGAGAATAGAATCTGTTGTCAGCAAATCTGATGCTCCCCTCTTGCTCCTGCTCTTGATCTTCAATGATCTCCAAGTTGCTTCAATCTTTAATGGCTAATTAAGAACTAGGGTTTAGATTTTAATCTAATGGAGTGTTTAATCTAGTCTAATATATGTAATCCCCCTTTATTTTATGCCTTACATCATGTATTTATAGGTTACAAGTCAAATTTTTAGATTAGGAACAAATCCAATCCAATTTGGAGTCAAAAAGATGTCAAAATTCGCCCCAAAACGCGTCCAAGCCTTTCCACTGACTTCCCCAGCGCCCCGGCGCTGGGCACGGCGCTGGGATTCTGCCCCCTAGCGCCCCGGCGCTGGAATTACATAGAGAAATAGCGCCCCGGCGCTGGAAGTTTTTCTGGAATTTTCTGCTCCGACGTCCTTTGGGAAAATGGCCATAACTTCTTCGTCCAAACTCCGATTTTGATTATTCAAGATGTTCCGGAAAGAGGAGAAGTATATCTACAACTTTCGTTCTTGAAGTTTTTTGAAATAAGGTCAGGAGCTATAGTAAAATTGGCTCTGAAGTGACTGGTGTGTAAATGGCAAGCCGAAAACGCGCATCTAGCCACCCCGAACGTCTATCCATGTAACTTTTGTCCCAATTCCTACAAAACAATATAAAACATGCATGAATAGACACAAACACATAAAAACACCCTAAAAGACTTGAGAACAACAATAAATTAAGCCCGAATGTATCCAATTCATGTGTATAAAACTCACTCATCAAATACCCCCAAACTTAAACATTTGCTTGTCCTCAAGCAAAAATACAAAAATGTTATACAATGCAATGTAATGAAACTAATCTATATGCCTACGAATCCAACAGTAATGACAGAAACAAGTCTATTCAACCGACCTTAGAGAAATCAAGTAAACATGATAATACATCATATTAAAACAAATCAGTAATTTCCCAATCACTCATCAAATCTTAGACTGTTATCACTGATATAGTGCGTGTGTGCTCCAAAACAATGTTAACTAATATAAAATTAAATTTAACACATAATAGGTCTCTTTAAAGGCATCATACAGTGAAAACTCACAAAATTCACGAACAAGCTAGATCCAACTAAAGTTACACATCCACCAAGTTCAAGAGTCCAATCCGAGATACTTATGCTTTACTTTTCATTACGGGGGCTTTTTGCTCTTTTCCCGTTTTATTTTTTTTTTTTTACTTTTTACTTTCTTTTTTTTTTTAACCATGACTGTGCAATGTCTCATTCCATTAGGCTAACAGTGTCACCCCTTAGCGAGCTTTCGACCAACGACTCCCAGACCATATAAGACCTTAGGGCGCTAGATTTTAAGATACCCCTTCGGGCGTACTTACTCAAGTAACAAAGGCCCCGAAACAAAACTAGCCACGGTAATTTTTATTTTTATTTTTATTTTTTTTAGCGAAGCTTATATATCCCAAATTTTCCCCCCAAACTTAAGTTTTTATCAAAATTTAGCCATCTCCGCCTATTCATGTCTTTCATTCCTTCACATTAGTATTATCCTTAAGAAATTCATTATGTATCAATTTAAACTTAATCAGTCAACATAGCTGTTATTAACGCGCTAACCTTAATTATACCAGTTTCAAACAGGAAAAGATTCAATTCATAACAAAAAATCACATCAAAGCCTGAATATTCAATACTATACTTATCTACTTAACTCCAGTCTCATCATTGGCCAAAATAGACTTTTACTATCTAACAGTTGGAATCATGCAAATATAAACTAACTGCAACAAACATAGTAAACTAACTACTATTTTTGCGATTTTTAAAATTTTTTTTAAACAAAAAACTGAATGCAAAAACTAAATATAAATAACCCGAAAATATAACGAACTACAATGTAAATAACTAACTATATGTAATACGACACTAAAATGCCCCCAAACTTAAACTAGACATTGTCCTCAATGGCTACAATAGAAAAAATTAAAGCAGATGACTTCCCTGAAAATATAGCAATCTTCCTCCTTATCCGCTAAGTTTGGAGAATAGGCTAAGTACATGGAACAAATTGGGCACCACACTTGAATTTGACTTGAATAACCTGTAAAACCATGATATAAGCACTTTTATTAAATCCTAAATAAATAAAAATTCAAAACTACTAATATAAAACTTAATAAAAACTAAAAATAAAAATTAAACTTGGGTTGCCTCCCAATAAGCGCTTGTTTTATAGTCTCAGCCTGACTTCTTCAATTCTCTATCCAATTCCCCTACGAAAATTGAGGAACCCTCCATCCATCAGAAGCAATGTCTCTTTTGGGAGGTTCCCATTCGCAAAAACCCTTGAATTGAAGTCACCTAGCATGCTCTTTGTAGATAGGTTCCCTATTAAGAACGTCCAACAACTAGGTGTTTTCTCCATTATGTCTATGATTAGATTGGGACATTGAAGCTTAATAAACATAATGGAGTCTTCCTCTATCTTCTCCTTTTCATCCCACCATGACTCCACAACTGTACTGGCTCTTATGTCACAAAGAGCTTTGCCGACGACATGACTGCCAATTGGGCATGGTTTTGCAAAACTGCCCGTATTATTGAACTTTGGTGGAGGAGACACATGAGACACTATCAAAATTGGCTCATCTTCGTTGGTACTCAAAGTTAAATCTTCGTCAATCTCCTTTTCTTGGTTCCCAATTGTTTCCTCTCTTTCAACATCTTGTGGCTCATCTAGTTGTAGATTTTGCTCGGGCTCTCCATCAGTCTCGGAATCCATGTCATAGAGCCAAGTGTATTGAGAACGGTTGTTCAACGCATGTGCTATCTGCCCCAATTGATTTTCCAGATTCTTTAACGATGCCCCTTGGCTTTGCAAATTCAGCTCTATTTGGTTCATTTTTTTGTCTTGTTCCTCGTTCCTTTTGTCAGAAGCTCTAATGAATTTTTCCAAGGCTTCCTCAAAATTTGAATGTTCTTCCTGTTGTAGAGGAGGTGGACACGAGAAATCCGGTGGGTATGTTGGACTTGGAGCATAAAATTGATCTTGTTTAGTATGGCTCCATGAAACACCTTGGATTTTCACATTCATATCTACTTGACTCAATATCTTGTCTTGTGCCTCGATTTTTTTGTCAGTAGCTCTAATGAATTTTTCCAAGGCTTCCTCCCAACCTGGTTTTCTTTCTGGTTGTTGTTGAGTCTGATTTTGAAATTCGGATGCGTTTTGTTGTCTAGGTGCTTGAGCTTGATTGTTACTCCATAAAAAATCCGGGTGATACCCCCAATCCTGATGATAGTTGTTGGGATAGACATAATTATTGGGGTAATCACCACCGTACTGTACCGGCTCGAAACTGATGGAGCATTGATGACTCATATAATTTCCAGCACAATAATCACAAACCATTGCTACTTGTTGTGTGGATGGTGGACTCCATGTTTCCATTGGTCGAGTCATGTTCGTGTATGACCATTGATACGCAAAGTCATCCATGGTACCTAAAAAGAGAGAAATATAGGAAGTGAATTAAAAATAAAAATAAAAATAGAAATGTTTAAATTGAGACTAATTTGATTGAAATTAATATTGGTAAATAATTATTAAATTAATTCCCCGACAGCGGAGCTAAAAACTTGTTGATCGATTTCGCAATCAATGAATACGTGCAAGTATACACGGTCAACAAGTAATAAAGTGATAAGAAAAGTATCGTTCCCACGAGGAATTATTTAATAAAAATTACCAAGTACTAACTCCTAACCAAATCAATTTTATTTAAACAACCATAAATTGTGATTTTTCTAATTAAGAAAACAAAATTAATCAATTAAATCTAGATTACTCTAAAATTAATTCAAATAAATAAAGATTAAGACTTCAATATCCCCAATTATAAACTATAAATCAATTATCCAACTATCCCAATTATTATGCCTACTGAATTGTTAATAGAAATTCTCAAATGCCAAAAGTCCTTTTCCAAGTGATCAATTGACTTCTATTTAATCCAGATTAATCTTGCTATATTCCTATGCAAAATAATTGAATTAAACTCTTTTCAATCCCAATTCTTTATGTGTTACATGCGGTAAACAGATATTTCCATTCTATTCACAAACCTAATTATTCACCATGCAAATAACTAAGTCACATGTTATCATGCCCAGTTCTAACCCTAGAATTCCTCTTCCGATTCCTTCTAGAGTAACAAGGTAATTACTGATCAGATAATTAATCAATAAGCTCAAGACAAGATAAACAATTCACTTTGACATAAATAATTGGAATAAATCGAATAACTAATTCATAGACATAAAAGGTTCAATTGAAATCTTAATAAAAGAGTTAGTTCATAATTAATGAATTGAAACCAAGAATCCACAACTGAATAGACATTAAAAGATAAAAGTATGATAAGAGAAGAGAATAGAATCTGTTGTCAGCAAATCTGATGCTCCCCTCTTGCTCCTGCTCTTGATCTTCAATGATCTCCAAGTTGCTTCAATCTTTAATGGCTAATTAAGAACTAGTGTTTAGATTTTAATCTAATGGAGTGTTTAATCTAGTCTAATATGTGACGACCCCAAAATAGGTCCATTCCATCCAACCCATTCTGAGTCGCCAAATACATGGTACAGAAAATAACTACAACTTTATTACAACAATTGTTGTGCAAAATACAACAACACATATGCTGTGAGTTTGGATACAACAATATACCAAATGTGACTCATGTCCCAACCGTGGACAGTACCTCACAGTGGCACCTTACATAAAGGTATAGTCAAAGACTGTTTTAGAAATTAGAATCTTTGGGAAGTGCTCAAGGAAACCTTCGTACATGGGAGGCCACGCATCTAGGTTATGATAGATATCATATGGCCACAGAATTATCCTTGGTTGACCCAATAGACCCCAAAGAAAAACGAGAAGATTACTATCATATTCTTCCCAATGGTGAGTCTTCTCTTGACTTATCATTATCTCCACTGTCTCTAATTGAGAATTATACTTCAAACAAACACCAAGATTATATAGGTAGTGCCTATAGATATACTCAGCAAGTGGATGAGCACAACCCTGTCCTATGATGACACGAGGTTGTATGTCATTAGACATCTTGTATGATAGTGACAAAACACCCTTCCAACGTTGGGTTCGCCTCACCCTATTTTCTTCACCAAATATAACTACTAAATGATGACCACCGTTCTATTCCCTTGTTACCCCCGCTCGACCCAGCTACACTCTTATTACCTGAAAGGAATTGTGAAGCAAAAGGGTGAGCACAACTAGCTCAGTAAAGAATATCATGACTAAAGATAATTCAATTATCAATAGCCTTCATCAATAATAAATCAGAGATTTAGAACATATGGTAAATGATAAAAATTTCAACCATAGTTGCAGCGGAACGAGCAATCCATTAGAAGAGTCAAATAGACTATAAAGTCTATTATCTTCTCCATGTTAAAAATCCACCAACAATATTTTATCCATGTAACATCACTCAACAGTTCCTTTCCACAATCATATGAATAACTCATAATCATAATTGTGACTATAAATTTTTCTTCGCACCCAGGACGAAGAATATTTTCATCACCTGTCTTTACCTGAAACATCAAAGATCATGGTTATACCAAATCACAGTTCCTGTTTATAATCATACTAACAAATCCATCTTTGCACTACGGGCCAAAGATATTCATCAACAAACCATCTTTGCACTACGGGCCAAAGATATTCAACAACAGTTCATCTTTGCACTACAGGCCAAAGATATTCATCAACATGCCATCTTTGCACTACATGCCAAAGATATTCAACAACAGTTCATCTTTGCACTACAGGACAAAGATATTCATCAACAGGCCATCTTTGCACTACATGCCAAAGATATTCATCAACAATTCATATTTGCACTACAGGCCAAATATATTCATATCTCAAAGAAATATATAATCATTTCAGAATTTATATAAACAATAATTATAACCATGTTGATCAATTCACCTTTGCACTTAAGCTTAAGATATTCAATTATAAATTCAATGGTCATGATCATACCAGTCACAATTCAACTTTGCACTACAGGCCAAAGAGAACCCTAGTCATGATCATACCAATAATCTACCCATCTTTACACTCCAGTGAAAGAGAATTTCAACATCAGGGTTATAAAAATGTTATATATGATGATAAAAATAATATGATCAACATATAGTTTTAATCTCAAGAGTAATATTCGTAACTCATGAATAGTAACCCCGACACAAAAGATAGAAATTCTACAATAAAATTCATACCAATATTTCGGTATAATGATATTGAAAGAATAACATTACTTAAATTTATAAACAATTTATTTTAATTGTTTACACTTTACTAATTAATGCATTTAATCATCATAAAATGCCAACTCTTACAATTTCATCATCAATAACCAAAACCCTCATCAAAAATCTGCATATACCTCATATAGGATTCTCAAGCCATAAAATCCTATTTTCCAATTTTCTTTCTTCACAAAACATATTTAATTCATTTACTCATAACTAGACCATTTTCATGAAAAATACCAAATCAGTTCCAAAAATATTTCTTTTCTGGGATTTAGCATAATATAGTCCCATAGTGAACATATATTTTTCTCAGAATTTTTAAAAGTCATTTACTATTTTTCATATGGCCAAAATACCGAATATTTAGACATTTATCAAAAATTGTACTTTTGTCCAAAAATTCTGAAATTTACAGAGTATACTTCTATCATATACATGTACTCCCAATAAAAATTTCATCAATTTTGGAGTTAACCACAAGGAATTATAAGCTGTTACTTTTAAAATAGTCTTTTCTCATAAAATTCATAACTCTCAATCTATACATCCAAAAATCACCATTTTTGGACACAATCAAGAAAACTCATCAAAATATCGTTTCAAATTTTTTCAGAATTTTTGAAGGTCAGAAAAATTACGAAACTGAAAAACATAACAACCCTTAAAATCCCTTACTATCCCTTACTATCCCTTACCTCAAAAGAGCAGTACTTCTGATCGGTATAAGGCTGAAGGAAACTTGCACTGATGAATAGCAACTCACCAAGTATCTAAATACTCACAAAATACACTCATAATATAGAGAGAGAAAGAGAGAAAGATTATGTTTCTGGTGTGATTTTCAATTCTAACTTAGCCCTCTATTTATAGGAAAATTTTGGTAGGTTTGACCTGCAACCTGATGGCTTTACCTGCTACTATTCCCACCCACCACATTTGAAATATAATTCAGCACATTTCTTCACCAACCACAAGTGGGGCCCACCAATTCTAGAATTTTTCACCAAAATGATAAACTCCGAAAATTCAACAATTTCTGAACCAGTCATCTCGTAAAATTCATAATAAATCATACGTTCATTTTTAACGGTTCAAAATTTGTGGGCATATACTCAACTTATATATGTATAACATATCCAAAAATTACCACGATCCAACGGTCGGATTAAAAATTATAACCCCCGCAAAATATCTCAAAAACCCTGATTTTTAATACCTCCATTCCGACAAAAATACGGATAAAAATCTCAACATTAACTCCTTCATTTTTAACCACAAAAATATATCCCTCATTTATATCCACATAAAATAAATATTTCCTTATCATATGAATCAATAATTAATTATTCACAAATAATATTACAGAATCACATTTATGACAACCAGGCCGTTCCCAGGAAAGAGGGGGCTTTCCAATAAGGATTTCTCCTTACTGGCGCGCAATTAGATGACCAAACCTCTCCTTAGACAGAACTTTCTAGACATTGCCAATAATGCTATCTAATAATATTATTCAAATAATATGAATTATTGATCTGATAATGGAAATACTGTGCAGCAACAATTATTGAACAACAATAATATAAAATTTCAACGTAGCAATTATTGAATCAATAAAATAAAATATTGAACAGTAATTACTGTAACAATTATTGAGTAGTGCCTTCTTACGTAAGAATCAATAATTTCAAAAATACTGTGCAATACCGTGTGCTACTGTGCAATAACGCGTATTACTGTATTTTAACCACCGGGTATTCCAACAGTGTTAACGGTAACAACTACGCCGTTATTTGTAAAAACTCAAATTTGTCGTTTTCTTCACCCGACAGTTATTCGTTATGGGGCCCACAAATAGCTGCGCCGTCGTACGAATATTCCCCGACAGAAAGAATATTCCACGACCAAACGAATATTCCCCGACAACAATGATTATTTTATAACCACTTGCTTATTTTGAAAAAAAATCATATTTCACTCATAACTTTAAACTTTTATCAATTTAACCATTTACTGAATAGTAATTATAAGAAAAATTGAATACTTTTATTTCATAAAATTCGGGGTCTTACAATCTCCCCTCCTTATGAAATTTCGTCCCCGAAATTTACGTACCTGGTATTTCAAAGAGTTGAGAATACCTTGCTTTCATTTCAGATTCCATCTTCCCTGTCATCATGATTTCTCCATTGCTCATCTCCTGTATTTCAGATATCATTCTAGAATACAGCTTCAAAACAAGGGTTAATTTAACAAATTAACATATCACATAATATCCCGATATTATGACTGACCAACAAATAAGCTTAGGTTGGACACACTAGCGAAGGATTTACTCATCTCTCCCCTCCTAGTTCTATTTCCCGATCTCCGCCAGAGATCATATCCCTAAGCTCTGATACCAACTGTGACGACCCCAAAATAGGTCCATTCCATCCAACCCATTCTGAGTCGTCAAATACATGGTACAGAAAATAACTACAACTTTATTACAACAATTGTCGTGCAAAATACAACAACACATATGCTGTGAGTTTGGATACAAATATATACCAAATGTGACTCATGTTCCAACCGTGGACATCACCTCACAATAACACCTTACATAAAGGTATAGTCAAAAACTGTTTTAGAAATTAGAATCTTTGGGAAGTGCTCAAGGAAACCTTCGTACATGGGAGGCCACGCGTCTAGGTTATGATAGATATCATATGGCCACAGAATTATCCTTGGTTGACCCAATAGACCCCAAAGAAAAACGAGAAGATTACTATCATATTCTTCCCAATGGTGAGTCTTCTCTTGACTTATCATTATCTCCACTGTCTCTAATTGAGAATTATACTTCAAACAAACACCAAGATTATATAGGTAGTGCCCATAGATATACTCAGCAAGTGGATGAGCACAACCCTGTCTTATGATGACACGAGGTTGTATGTCATTAGACATCTTGTATGATAGTGACAAAACACCCTTCCAACGTTGGGTTCGCCTCACCCTATTTTCTTCACCAAATATAACTACTAAATGATGACCACCGTTCTATTCCCTTGTTACCCCCGCTCGACCCAGCTACACTCTTATTACCTGAAAGGAATTGTGAAGCAAAAGGGTGAGCACAACTAGCTCAGTAAAGAATATCATGACTAAAGATAATTCAATTATCAATAGCCTTCATCAACAATAAATCAGAGATTTAGAACATATGGTAAATGATAAAAATTTCAACCATAGTTGCAGCGGAACGAGCAATCCATTAGAAGAGTCAAATAGACTATAAAGTCTATTATCTTCTCCATGTTAAAAATCCACCAACAATATTTTATCCATGTAACATCACTCAACAGTTCCTTTCCACAATCATATGAATAACTCATAATCATAATTGTGACTATAAATTTTTCTTCGCACCCAGGACGAAGAATATTTTCATCACCTGTCTTTACCTGAAACATCAAAGATCATGGTTATACCAAATCACAGTTCCTGTTTATAATCATACTAACAAATCCATCTTTGCACTACGGGCCAAAGATATTCATCAACAAACCATCTTTGCACTACGGGCCAAAGATATTCAACAACAGTTCATCTTTGCACTACAGGCCAAAGATATTCATCAACATGCCATCTTTGCACTACAGGCCAAAGATATTCAACAACAGTTCATCTTTGCACTACAGGCAAAGATATTCATCAACAGGCCATCTTTGCACTACATGCCAAAGATATTCATCAACAATTCATATTTGCACTACAGGCCAAATATATTCATATCTCAAAGAAATATATAATCATTTCAGAATTTATATAAACAATAATTATAACCATGTTGATCAATTCACCTTTGCACTTAAGCTTAAGATATTCAATTATAAATTCAATGGTCATGATCATACCAGTCACAATTCAACTTTGCACTACAGGCCAAAGAGAACCCTAGTCATGATCATACCAATAATCTACCCATCTTTACACTCCAGTGAAAGAGAATTTCAACATCAGGGTTATAAAAATGTTATATATGATGATAAAAATAATATGATCAACATATAGTTTTAATCTCAAGAGTAATATTCGTAACTCATGAATAGTAACCCCGACACAAAAGATAGAAATTCTACAATAAAATTCATACCAATATTTCGGTATAATGATATTGAAAGAATAACATTACTTAAATTTATAAACAATTTATTTTAATTGTTTACACTTTACTAATTAATGCATTTAATCATCATAAAATGCCAACTCTTACAATTTCATCATCAATAACCAAAACCCTCATCAAAAATCTGCATATACCTCATATAGGATTCTCAAGCCATAAAATCCTATTTTCCAATTTTCTTTCTTCACAAAACATATTTAATTCATTTACTCATAACTAGACCATTTTCATGAAAAATACCAAATCAGTTCCAAAAATATTTCTTTTCTGGGATTTAGCATAATATAGTCCCATAGTGAACATATATTTTTCTCAGAATTTTTAAAAGTCATTTACTATTTTTCATATGGCCAAAATAGCCGAATATTTAGACATTTATCAAAAATTGTACTTTTGTCTAAAAATTCTGAAATTTACAGAGTATACTTCTATCATATACATGTACTCCCAATAAAAATTTCATCAATTTTGGAGTTAACCACAAGGAATTATAAGCTGTTACTTTTAAAATAGTCTTTTCTCATAAAATTCATAACTCTCAATCTATACATCCAAAAATCACCATTTTTGGACACAATCAAGAAAACTCATCAAAATATCATTTCAAATTTTTCCAGAATTTTTGAAGATCAGAAAAATTACGAAACTGAAAATCATAACAACCCTTAAAATCCCTTACTATCCCTTACTATCCCTTACCTCAAAAGAGCAGTACTTCTGATCGGTATAAGGCTGAAGGAAACTTGCACTGATGAATAGCAACTCACCAAGTATCTAAATACTCACAAAATATGCTCATAATATAGAGAGAGAAAGAGAGAAAGCTTATGTTTCTGGTGTGATTTTCAATTCTAACTTAGCCCTCTATTTATAGGAAAATTTTGGTAGGTTTGACCTGCAACCTGATGGCTTTACCTGCTACTATTCCCACCCACCACATTTGAAATATAATTCAGCACATTTCTTCACCAACCACAAGTGGGGCCCACCAATTCTAGAATTTTCCACCAAAATGATAAACTCCGAAAATTCAACAATTTCTGAACCAGTCATCTCGTAAAATTCATAATAAATCATACGTTCATTTTTAACGGTTCAAAATTTGTGGGCATATACTCAACTTATATATGTATAACATATCCAAAAATTACCACGATCCAACGGTCGGATTAAAAATTATAACCCCCGCAAAATATCTCAAAAACCCTGATTTTTAATACCTCCATTCCGACAAAAATACGGATAAAAATCTCAACATTAACTCCTTCATTTTTAACCACAAAAATATATCCCTCATTTATATCCACATAAAATAAATATTTCCTTATCATATGAATCAATAATTAATTATTCACAAATAATATTACAGAATCACATTTATGACAACCAGGCCGTTCCCAGGAAAGAGGGGGCTTTCCAATAAGGATTTCTCCTTACTGGCGCGCAATTAGATGACCAAACCTCTCCTTAGACAGAACTTTCTAGACATTGCCAATAATGCTATCTAATAATATTATTCAAATAATATGAATTATTGATCTGATAATGGAAATACTGTGCAGCAACAATTATTGAACAACAATAATATAAAATTTCAACGTAGCAATTATTGAATCAATAAAATAAAATATTGAACAGTAATTACTGTAACAATTATTGAGTAGTGCCTTCTTACGTAAGAATCAATAATTTCAAAAATACTATGCAATACCGTGTGCTACTGTGCAATAACGCGTATTACTGTATTTTAACCACCGGGTATTCCAACAGTGTTAACGGTAACAACTACGCCGTTATTTGTAAAAACTCAAATTTGTCGTTTTCTTCACCCGACAGTTATTCGTTATGGGGCCCACAAATAGCTGCGCCGTCGTACGAATATTCCCCGACAGAAAGAATATTCCACGACCAAACGAATATTCCCCGACAACAATGATTATTTTATAACCACTTGCTTATTTTGAAAAAAAATCATATTTCACCCATAACTTTAAACTTTTATCAATTTAACCATTTACTGAATAGTAATTATAAGAAAAATTGAATACTTTTATTTCATAAAATTCGGGGTCTTACAATCTCCCCTCCTTATGAAATTTCGTCCCCGAAATTTACGTACCTGGTAATTCAAAGAGTTGAGAATACCTTGCTTTCATTTCAGATTTCATCTTCCCTGTCATCATGATTTCTCCATTGCTCATCTCCTGTATTTCAGATATCATTCTAGAATACAGCTTCAAAACAAGGGTTAATTTAACAAATTAACATATCACATAATATCTCGATATTATGACTGACCAACAAATAAGCTTAGGTTGGACACACTAGCGAAGGATTTACTCATCTCTCCCCTCCTAGTTCTATTTCCCGATCTCCGCCAGAGATCATATCCCTAAGCTCTGATACCAACTGTGACGACCCCAAAATAGGTCCATTCCATCCAACCCATTCTGAGTCTCCAAATACATGGTACAGAAAATAACTACAACTTTATTACAACAATTGTTGTGCAAAATACAACAACACATATGCTGTGAGTTTGGATACAAAATATACCAAATGTGACTCATGTTCCAACCGTGGACATCACCTCACAATAACACCTTACATAAAGGTATAGTCAAAGACTGTTTTAGAAATTAGAATCTTTAGAAAGTGCTCAAGGAAACCTTCGTACATGGGAGGCCACGCATCTAGGTTATGATAGATATCATATGGCCACAGAATTATCCTTGGTTGACCCAATAGACCCCAAAGAAAAACGAGAAGATTACTATCATATTCTTCCCAATGGTGAGTCTTCTCTTGACTTATCATTATCTCCACTGTCTCTAATTGAGAATTATACTTCAAACAAACACCAAGATTATATAGGTAGTGCCCATAGATATACTCAGCAAGTGGATGAGCACAACCCTGTCTTATGATGACACGAGGTTGTATGTCATTAGACATCTTGTATGATAGTGACAAAACACCCTTCCAACGTTGGGTTCGCCTCACCCTATTTTCTTCACCAAATATAACTACTAAATGATGACCACCGTTCTATTCCCTTGTTACCCCCGCTCGACCCAGCTACACTCTTATTACCTGAAAGGAATTGTGAAGCAAAAGGGTGAGCACAACTAGCTCAGTAAAGAATATCATGACTAAAGATAATTCAATTATCAATAGCCTTCATCAACAATAAATCAGAGATTTAGAACATATGGTAAATGATAAAAATTTCAACCATAGTTGCAGCGGAACGAGCAATCCATTAGAAGAGTCAAATAGACTATAAAGTCTATTATCTTCTCCATGTTAAAAATCCACCAACAATATTTTATCCATGTAACATCACTCAACAGTTCCTTTCCACAATCATATGAATAACTCATAATCATAATTGTGACTATAAATTTTTCTTCGCACCCAGGACGAAGAATATTTTCATCACCTGTCTTTACCTGAAACATCAAAGATCATGGTTATACCAAATCACAGTTCCTGTTTATAATCATACTAACAAATCCATCTTTGCACTACGGGCCAAAGATATTCATCAACAAACCATCTTTGCACTACGGGCCAAAGATATTCAACAACAGTTCATCTTTGCACTACAGGCCAAAGATATTCATCAACATGCCATCTTTGCACTACATGCCAAAGATATTCAACAACAGTTCATCTTTGCACTACAGGACAAAGATATTCATCAACAGGCCATCTTTGCACTACATGCCAAAGATATTCATCAACAATTCATATTTGCACTACAGGCCAAATATATTCATATCTCAAAGAAATATATAATCATTTCAGAATTTATATAAACAATAATTATAACCATGTTGATCAATTCACCTTTGCACTTAAGCTTAAGATATTCAATTATAAATTCAATGGTCATGATCATACCAGTCACAATTCAACTTTGCACTACAGGCCAAAGAGAACCCTAGTCATGATCATACCAATAATCTACCCATCTTTACACTCCAGTGAAAGAGAATTTCAACATCAGGGTTATAAAAATGTTATATATGATGATAAAAATAATATGATCAACATATAGTTTTAATCTCAAGAGTAATATTCGTAACTCATGAATAGTAACCCCGACACAAAAGATAGAAATTCTACAATAAAATTCATACCAATATTTCGGTATAATGATATTGAAAGAATAACATTACTTAAATTTATAAACAATTTATTTTAATTGTTTACACTTTACTAATTAATGCATTTAATCATCATAAAATGCCAACTCTTACAATTTCATCATCAATAACCAAAACCCTCATCAAAAATCTGCATATACCTCATATAGGATTCTCAAGCCATAAAATCCTATTTTCCAATTTTCTTTCTTCACAAAACATATTTAATTCATTTACTCATAACTAGACCATTTTCATGAAAAATACCAAATCAGTTCCAAAAATATTTCTTTTCTGGGATTTAGCATAATATAGTCCCATAGTGAACATATATTTTTCTCAGAATTTTTAAAAGTCATTTACTATTTTTCATATGGCCAAAATACCGAATATTTAGACATTTATCAAAAATTATACTTTTGTCCAAAAATTCTGAAATTTACAGAGTATACTTCTATCATATACATGTACTCCCAATAAAAATTTCATCAATTTTGGAGTTAACCACAAGGAATTATAAGCTGTTACTTTTAAAATAGTCTTTTCTCATAAAATTCATAACTCTCAATCTATACATCCAAAAATCACCATTTTTGGACACAATCAAGAAAACTCATCAAAATATCATTTCAAATTTTTTCAGAATTTTTGAAGGTCAGAAAAATTACGAAACTGAAAAACATAACAACCCTTAAAATCCCTTACTATCCCTTACTATCCCTTACCTCAAAAGAGCAGTACTTCTGATCGGTATAAGGCTGAAGGAAACTTGCACTGATGAATAGCAACTCACCAAGTATCTAAATACTCACAAAATACACTCAATAATCTAGAGAGAGAAAGAGAGAAAGCTTATGTTTCTGGTGTGATTTTCAATTCTAACTTAGCCCTCTATTTATAGGAAAATTTTGGTAGGTTTGACCTGCAACCTGATGGCTTTACCTGCTACTATTCCCACCCACCACATTTGAAATATAATTCAGCACATTTCTTCACCAACCACAAGTGGGGCCCACCAATTCTAGAATTTTTCACCAAAATGATAAACTCCGAAAATTCAACAATTTCTGAACCAGTCATCTCGTAAAATTCATAATAAATCATACGTTCATTTTTAACGGTTCAAAATTTGTGGGCATATACTCAACTTATATATGTATAACATATCCAAAAATTACCACGATCCAACGGTCGGATTAAAAATTATAACCCCCGCAAAATATCTCAAAAACCCTGATTTTTAATACCTCCATTCCGACAAAAATACGGATAAAAATCTCAACATTAACTCCTTCATTTTTAACCACAAAAATATATCCCTCGTTTATATCCACATAAAATAAATATTTCCTTATCATATGAATCAATAATTAATTATTCACAAATAATATTACAGAATCACATTTATGACAACCAGGCCGTTCCCAGGAAAGAGGGGGCTTTCCAATAAGGATTTCTCCTTACTGGCGCGCAATTAGATGACCAAACCTCTCCTTAGACAGAACTTTCTAGACATTGTCAATAATGCTATCTAATAATATTATTCAAATAATATGAATTATTGATCTGATAATGGAAATATGTGCAGTGACAATTATTGAACAACAATAATATAAAATTTCAACGTAGCAATTATTGAATCAATAAAATAAAATATTGAACAGTAATTACTGTAACAATTATTGAGTAGTGCCTTCTTACGTAAGAATCAATAATTTCAAAAATACTGTGCAATACCGTGTGCTACTGTGCAATAACGCGTATTACTGTATTTTAACCACCGGATATTTCAACAGTATTAACGATAACAACTACGCCGTTATTTGTAAAAACTCAAATTTGTCGTTTTCCTTCACCCGACAGTTATTCGTTATGGGGCCCACAAATGGCTGCGCCGTCGTACGAATATTCCCCGACAGAAAGAATATTCCACGACCAAACGAATATTTCCCGACAACAATGATTATTTTATAACCACTTGCTTATTTTGAAAAAAAATCATATTTCACTCATAACTTTAAACTTTTATCAATTTAACCATTTACTGAATAGTAATTATAAGAAAAATTGAATACTTTTATTTCATAAAATTCGGGGTCTTACATAATATATGTAATCCCCCTTTATTTGATGCCTTACATCATGTATTTATAGGTTACAAGTCAAATTTTTAGATTAGGAACAAATCTAATCCAATTTGGAGTCAAAAAGATGTCAAAATTCGCCCCAAAACGCGTCCAAGCCTTTCCACTGACTTCCCCAGCGCCCCGGCGCTGGGCACGGCGCTGGGATTCTGCCCCCTAGCGCCCCGGCAATGGAATTACATAGAGAAATAGCGCCCCGGCGCTGGAAGTTTTTCTGAAATTTTCTGCTCCGACGTCCTTTGGGAAAATGGCCATAACTTCTTCGTCCGAACTCCGATTTTGATAATTCAAGATGTTCCGGAAAGAGGAGAAGTAGATCTACAACTTTTGTTCTTGAAGTTTTTCGAAATAAGGTCAGGAGCTATAGTAAAATTGGCTCTGAAGTGACTGCTGTGTAAATGGCAAGCCGAAAACGCACATCTAGCCACCCGGAACGTCTATCCATGTAACTTTTGTCCCAATTCCTACAAAACAATATAAAACATGCATGAATAGACACAAACACATAAAAATACCCTAAAAGACTTGAGAACAACAATAAATTAAGCCCGAATGTATCCAATTGATGTGTATAAAACTCACTCATCAGTGGTTTCTTAGCTCGAAGAAGATTGGGAACGATGAAGATTGGGGACGATTCATAAGTATCATCCTCCAGTCTGCTTTGGGTGATAAGATTGGGGACGATGAAGGAGAGTCCATTAATCCAAACAGACGAATGACCCAGAAGCTGTTCGAAAACTGAAAAAGGAACCCGACAGAGAACGTAAGGATTATGTCTGATTCCAGTGGAAGGACTAGTGATGTAAAGGAATCAGGGATTCCAGGAAATATATCTGTTGTCAAGGAGACTGAAGAAGAAGAGGAAGAGATCAACAAAGAAGAACTCATTGCTTTAATCAGAAAAAATAAGGGCAAAAGAAAGCTGAAGGCTCATATGGTATAAGAACCTCAACCACTTATATACCTCAGAAGCTTTCTGATATTGAAACTCTGAGGATTTTGAGAAGGAAAGAACAGCAGGCTGAGGCAGATGAAGACAGAGCCACCATTTCTCAGCTACTAAAGAAGAAGAGTAAACACATCCACAAGTCCAAGAGGCCATCTGTCTCCTCGATCATAAAGTCTCTATCGATAGTAGAGACCAGATTGGAAGCCTCTCCCAAAGAAGTTGCTGTAACAGATACTATGGCTGATCAACAGTTCAGAGCTGAAGCTGAAGAAAGTCCTGAGGCTGTGGCTCAGCCTAGGAAACCTAGAAGAAAGTAGGTCACGAAGTACATCCTTGTCAATGAAGGAGTACTTAAAGAAGAAGACAAAAAGATGGCTGTTGAGAAGGAACTATCCAAGGCAAGCCAAAAAGACATAGCTCAAGCTGAGGGGGAGCTACTAGAAATGTAAACGGATGATCATGTTGAGGGGGAGCCTCATGACATCCCTATGTCAGAAGAAGCTACTCCTGAAGAGAATGAGAGAGCACTTGAGCAAGAAAGTCAAAAGGAGGTCATTGATGTAGTGGAATCCTCAAAAGGAGATAGAGAAAAAGATGATGATGATGATGATGTTGTCGAGATCATAGTTGTGGGATGTGATGGGTATAGGAGAGCTAACTACAATCAGCTGTTCTCCTATCTGCCCAGGATGTTCTTTCATAGAGCTCAAATTCTCAATTCTTGGAATCATATATTCTGAAGCTTCAACGTATATCCAGCAATCTCAGTGCTAGCGCATGGATTTCCAGGTAACTTCAACTTTGCCAAGAAGCTGATCACAAATGGTCCTTCTTCAAAGAATGAGCATGAGGTACTATCTGTGAGACCCCAAATTTTATGAATAAAGATTTAAACTTCTTGAAATATTTTTTTTATTATGGTGTAGATTTGATATAATGTTATAGTTGTGGGTGATATTTACAAATTTTACAAAGTATGCAAGTTGTTATAAAATATTCGTTTGGTCGGGAAATATTCTTTTTGTCGAAAATATCCGTACGACGACACAATCATTGGTGAACCCACAATGGAAGTATTGTCGTAGTAAGAAAATGACAGAATTATCTTTTTATAAAATAACGGCGGAAGTGTTACCATTAAAACTGTTGAACTACCCGGTAGTAAAAGCATAGTAATACGCGTGGTTGCATAGTAGCATACGGTATTGATTATTGATGCTTACATAAGAAGTTACTCAGTTATACTCAATTATTGCTATAGTAATTACTGCATCAAATCTCTCATATTATTGATTTAATTATTGTCACAGTATCATCTGCATAATATGTTACATTATTAAATCAATAATTGAGACGACAAAGTTATTCATATTATTAAATTGTAATATTTACAATGTCTAGAAGTTCTATCAAGGAGAGATTTGGTCACCTAATTGCGCGCCAATAGGGATAAATCCTTATTGGAAAGCCCCCACTTTCCTGGGAACGACCTGATTGTTAAATATTGTGAGTTATAATATTAATGATGAATAAGTTCGTGTTGATTAAAGATGAATTTGATAGTTTCATTGTGTTAAAATTATTTGTGTTAGTGGAAATCGACATTTATTTCGATAATAATTGATGTCTGGAGGTTATATTGTTCAATCATGTATTCGGAGCACTTTTCGTGATGAGTTACTATTCACGAGTTACTATTTATGGGGTACTATTTACAGAGTACTATTCACCCGAAAAATATATTTCTTTTCGGTCCAAATTATTTTGGGTACAATATTATTCTATGAGGAGATGTGCTAATTTTTCAGACCGTTGATTGAAATTATAATAGTAAATCAATATGGATCGTTGATTTAAAGTTTTTATAGTAATTTGTCCCTTCAGTTTTCCAAGAATTATTTGTCCCTTCAGTTTTCCAAGAGTTATTTGTCCCTTCAGTTTTTCAAGAGTTATTTGTCCCTTCAGTTTTTCAGGAGTTATTTGCCCCTTCGGTGTTTCAAGAGTTAATTATCCCTTCGCAAATAGTAGTTATCTCTTCAATATTATCAAGAGTCATTTGGACCCTTAGTTAATACCAAGAGCCACTTTTAGTTCTTCTATTAATAGAAGCTCATTCCTTCATTATTTCTTACGAATTCACTGAAACTCTAGAGAGAGAAACTATAGAGAGAAAGAAAAAAAGTATTCTGCTATGTCACTTTTCCAATATCCAGTTTCTACTAAGGTAAGGGGTATTATTCTTTCGTATTCATGAAGAGAATTATTTTCTTTCAATACTCGTAAGAGTTGTTATTCCATTCTTCATTATTCTGTTAGAATAACATGTATACGTTGACTACCGTACACATGGTGAAATTCTTCTGTTATTCCATTTCTCATTATTATGTTGGAATAACCTGTTTATGCGAAGTACCTCATACATGGTGAAATTCTTCTATTATTCCGTTCTTTATTATTCTGTCGGAATATCCTGTCTGTGCGTTTATGCCGGACCTGGTTCTATTATTTATTATTTTGTCGGAATATCCTGTCTGTGCGTTTACGCCGGACCTGGTTCCATTATTTATTATTCTCTCAGAATATCCTGTCTGTGCGTTACGCATGACCTGGTTCCATTATTTATTATTCTGTTAGAATAATATGTCTGTGCGGTGTATCGCATGATTGGTGAATTCTTCTGTTATTCCATTCTTTATTATTCAGTTGGAATAACATGTTTATGTGGATTACCACATGCATGGTGAATGATCCTTCATATTCATTACTTTATTAAATTGTGGAAATAACCTGTCTACGTGGATTACCGCATGGCGGGCGAAAATACATTTGCAATTTTATATATTCTATTATACTCAGTTGGTTAAAGCTTTGTCTTTTATACTCCATGAAATTAGTGGAATATTCTTGATATTTGCGCTTCATCTAGTATCTTTTCATGAAAATATTCTTCTGAGCATTCTTGAATTTTTCTCCACAAAGCAGTATCATGTTGACAATTTGGACATTATTGAGTTCAGGATAAATTAACTTATAAATCTTTAAAACTTATTCTTGAACTTATTTTATTGAATTATTATGTCATTGTCATGATAAGTTATGTTGGTTATTATGTGAAAACATGAAAGTTTCTTAGAAATCACAAAGGGTTGAAAATCAGATTTTGGTAAAAAAATGGAGTATGAAATTCAATTGACCATATCTCCTATTATACTTCAAATTTTTGAGTGTGGTCAAGTTCTAGAGTTAGATCTATGAGTTTTCTAACTTATCCAAGTGGAATCACTGGAAAAGGTGTTGTAGATTTTCGTGTGGACTGATTTTAGCAAAGGAGTCAAAAACTACAAATTACCAAAAAGGCTACTGCCCAGAAGTTTAAAAGGGCATTTTCGACCACTTAGCGTATGAAATAAATTCAGGCCTTTTGGGATATGAAAAAATATGGTATAAAGTACCTCCTGTCCAAAAATGAGCTCATTCCGACTTAAAATGAGCAAGTTATTACTATTTCAATATTTAGGTTTTTTCGACGAAAAATGCTATAACCGGAGTTCTATAACTCCGATAACCATGAAATTGAAATTGGAAGCTCACATTAACATGTGTAAGATCCTGCCAAGATTTGGAAATTTCTGGAGTTAAACTTGAGGTAGCTAATTTCTTAAGAAATTAATTAGAAATTGATTTTTGAAAAATACTTAAGGGAGTTGAAAAATTATAAAAAAATACTTGTTGTGTATGAAAAATATGTATATATGTTTGGGCAAAGGATAGAAAAATAACAAGTTGATTTGGTAATTTTTTATGAAAATGGTTTAGTTACGAACCTATGAGTTAAATATATTATGTGAAGTAACAAAATTGGAAAATAGGATTTTATGGCTTGAAAATCATGTATAGATATGCAGATTTTTGATAAGGGATTTGATCATTGGTGATGAAATCTTAGGAGTATGGCATTTTTGAATGATTAAATGCATTATTTGTTAAAGTATAAACAATTGAAATAAATTGTTTATAAGTTTAAGAAGTGATTAAAATATTGTTATAATATTAATAATATTAGATTATGAGTTTATTAAGTGATTGATAATATTTGGATAATCCTTGTTTTTGTTTGATTAATGCTTATGTCATTGTCATCATTCTCATGCTTATATTGTGATGAAAGTCATCTTTGGCTTACGTGCATAGATGGACTTGGTATGATTATGATCAGAAATTATTAGGTATAATCATGACCGTAATGTGACGAATAATATGGTGAAAGTCCTCAGTGGCCTGTAGTGCATTGATGGACAGTTTTTGGAATGATTATAACCAGGAATTATTCGGTATAGTAATGACTATTGATGATTTAATGAATATCCTTGGCCCGTAGTACATGAATGATTTGATGATGTGGTTTATTTATTAAGCTAAGTCTCAGCGATAAAAGTGATGGAAAACCTTTTTAAATCATAAAAGATAGTAGATTTTATTCTCTACTTGACTCTTTTAATGGATTGCTTATTCCGCTGCAGTTAAACTTGATGTCTATTGTATTTTATCAGTTTAATATTGTTGAAGACTATTGATAATTTATTATGCATTATCTTAGTCATAATATTTCTTACTGGGCTAGTTGAGCTCACATTTTCTTTCACTGTTCTCTTCAAGAAATGAGAATATAGCTGGGACGAGTCGGGGAAAGGAGTGATGGAACAAAAAGGAAAAGGGTGAGCTCAACTAGCCCAGTAAAGAATATTATGACTAAGATAATATACAACAAATTATCGTTAGTCTTCAACAGGGAAAAATCTGATAAAATATAATCGACAACAAGTTTTAGATCAACAACTGCAGCGGAAATAGCAAACCATTAGAAGAGTCAAGTAGAGAAAGAATTCTACTATCTTCTAAGATTTAAAAGTCCATCATCAATATTTTATCCCTGTAACATCAATTAATAATCATCTTTATCCAAATATTTATCTTCGCACTACAGGCCAAAGATATTCATTTGTATCACCTGTCAGTCATGTCCATCTCAACACCTGTTCATCTTTGCACTATAGGCCAAAGATATTCATCAAGTAATCATACATCTTTGCACTACAGGCCAAAGATATTCAGTAATATCATCATTTAGAACTGAGGATGATGAAAAATATCTTAAAGAGAACGAATCCAGTGCGATAAAAGGACAAATATTAGGGATTCGTATAACAGTTTATTCAAGATCAATAATACTTCATAATAATCAATTGTGAAGCAGAATTCAAAAAATAAAGATCAAAACATGGATACAATCAAAGATAGTAACAATAATAGACATCTTGGACAAAAAGGGAAAATTTTATTTTTCGGTGAATAGTGCCGTATTCGTGAATAGTACCGTATACGTGAATAGTGCCGTATACGTGAATAGTAACCCCGACACAAAAAGTTTCAAATTTGATAAAAACTCATATCAATATTTCAGCATAATGATATTGAAGAAAATAATATCATTTAAGAAGAAAATAATATCTCTTACCTCAAGATATCAGTACTTCTGGTCGGAATACCGGTATAAGGCTGAAAGAAACTTGCTCTGATGAATAGAAACTCTCAAAGTATCTAAATACTCACAAAATACACTCAATAATCTAGAGAAAGAAAGAGAGAAAATTTATTTCTGGTGTGATTTTCAATTCTAACTTAGCCCTCTATTTATAGGAAAATTTTAATAGGCTTGACCTGCAACCTGACGGCTTTACCTGCTACTATTCCCACCCACCACATTTGAAATATAATTCAGCACATTTCTTCACCAACCACAAGTGGGGCCCACCAATTCTAGAATTTTCCATCAAAATAATAAACTCCGAAAATTCAATAATTTCTGAACTAGTCATCTTGTAAAATTCATAATAAATTATACGTTCATTTTTAACGGTTCAAAATTTGTGGGCATATACTCAACTTATATATGTATAACATATCCAAAAATTACCACGATCCAACGGTCGGATTAAAAATTATAACCCCCGCAAAATATCTCAAAAACCCTGATTTTTAATACCTCCATTCCGACAAAAATACTGATTAAAAACCTCAACATTAACTCCTTCATTTTTAACACAAAAATATATCCCTCATTTATATCCACATAAAATAAATATTTTCTTATCATATGAATCAATAATTAATTATTCACAAATAATATTACAGAATTACATTTATGACAACCAGGCCGTTCCCAGGAAAGAGGGGGCTTTTCAATAAGGATTTCTCCTTACTGGCGCGCAATTAGATGACCAAACCTCTCCTTAGACAGAACTTTCTAGACATTGCCAATAATGTTATCTAATAATATTATTCAAATAATATGAATTATTGATCTGATAATGGAAAATACTGTGCACCAACAATTATTGAAACAACAATAATATAAAATATCAACGCAACAATTATTGAATCAATAAAATAAAATATTGAACAATAACTATTGTAACAATTATTGAGTAGTGCCTTCCTTTGTAAGAATCAATAATTGGTGCAATACCGTGTGCTACTGTATTTTAACCGCCGGGTATTCCAACAGTATTAATGGTAACAACTACGCCGTTATTTATAAATAACTTATTCTTGTCGTTTTCTTCATCCAATCGCTTTCCGTTATGGGGCCCACACAAGGCTGCGCCGTCGTACGAATATTCCCCGACAGCAAGAATATTCCACGACCAAACGAATATTCCCCGACAAAATGAATATTTTATAACCACTTGCTTATTTTGCAAAATTTGCACATTTCACCCATAACCAAAGTATTATATCAAATTAACCACTTATTATTCACAATAATATTTAGAGAAAATTTGATTTTATTTATTAATAAGTTGGGGTCTTACAAAAGTGATCAAGGACATCGATGAAAGTCTTGAAGCTCCACTGAACTCATTCAAATGAGGCTGACCAAAATGATCAATGCTGCCAATTCTCTCCCAAGCACCCTAAGCTCTGAGCTCACAAAGAAGCTTAGGGAGATCATAAAAGAAATGCTTAAGAGCATAAATGACCGGGATCAGATCCACTTTCAAGCTGCTAAGAAACACAGGGATGCTGTTTTTCTCTTGCAGACGACTCAGGAGTCCAAGAACAAAATCATGACGGATAGCATCACGAATCTCCAAACTACAGTAAAAGAATTCCAAAAATTCTTCGTAAGTCAAGGGCAGCAGACTGACATTGTCCTGGAAGTACTCCAACGAAGGGAAGTTCGATCTAATGCTTTAATCAAAGAGAATCGAGAAGACATTGCCCAAACCCAAAGTCTGCTCAACGAACTTGTCCAAGGCATGACTCACTTATCTGAAGACATTCGAACCCTTGATGCTGACATAAAGGGGGAAAATAAAGGGAAAGGAGATCAAGGCAAGGACAGAGGCAGAGGCACATTCCAAGCTCAATCATCAAGGAGTCCTCCAAGGCAGTCTCATCATCAGACTCCACGATTCGGCCATCAGACTCAACGATCTTCACAGCAGCCAATCATCATGGCTCAACCATTAAGGAGTCAAGGGTCGTCTTCTAGCTCACAAGAAGTGACCACCACAGGCCTAACAATGCCAATTAGAGATCTTGCATTCATGAATAGGCATGATCACAATCCTAGACTAAGTCCAAGCGAGCTGGAAGATCTAGCCAGGAGAGATGAAGCCAGCAGAAAAAGAAGGGTTGAGGAGTATGCAAATCCTCCACGCAAAAGGCCGAAGAAATAGAGATAAGTTGAAATTTAAATCTTATTGATGTAACTGAACTTAAATATAATATCTATCTTCAAACATCAATAAATTCATGCTTATTCTCTAGAAATTTCAGCTGCTCACTGAAATGTTAAGTCATATTTACTTTCTACAAACTGCATCTGGAAATTAATAATCATGACAACAAATTTCCTTGGTTATGTCAACATCAAATAGGGGGAGATTGTTGGGAGAATGCATATCTTGTTTTGATGTTAATAGTAAATGCTCATGATTATATGTAAAGTCCTTCAAGGAATATATGTACAAGGACTTAGTGATAGATCAAATTTGTTAGGTTGATCTAAGCTTTTAATGTTTATCATTCTGTAAATGAATGTATAGATGAAGTGGTCAAAGATGTTAGGTTGATCTATCTTGAGATGTAACAAATAGGCTTCAATGAGATCGTAGTGTATCGAGCTGATCAAGTGATTGCAGAAAGCCAAATCAGAATCGTAGAGCATCGAGGATCGAAGTGTGTCTGCCTTGAAGGGCCTCTTCGAAAATCGTAGAGTGGTACCAACGTTTGTCGAGCCAACTCAGAGATCGTAGTGTGCTCTTGAAGAGGTAGAGTCTGCAAGACAAGCAAGTGAAGATCGTAGTGTACCGATCCTCAAGAGAAATCGTAGTGTTCTCATATCAGATCAAGCACCAAGGTTGCAAGACACCACGATCTGAATCATAGAGTATCATCTGCCTGCGTCAGAAGCATCGAGCCTTACCCATTTTGTTTAAAGATAAATCCCAACAAAAGTGGAATAGGTTATAAACGTTGAAGTACTCACCAGTCCCAATGACATAAAAGATATCCTTAGTATGCAACAAAGAAGCGTATTGAAGAAGCTAAGAAAAGGACCATGGGTCAGAGGAAAACACCTTTTCAGGTGTTAGGTGAGAAAGCAGTCTGCTGTGTCAGTGGGCCAAAATGCAATTCTGAAGATGTGCAGAAAAGTCTTCATCAAAGTTCAGAAATGTCAAATGCATTTAATGCTTCAATGGATGGATCCAACAGATATATTTCAAGGATCACATATATGCTAAACATCAACAGATGATTAAGAAAGAAGCAAGAATTTGAACAAAAAGAAAAAGAACACTCAACGCTCAACTCTACGATCTGAGAAAAAGAGAAAGCTTGCTCAGCTACTCAGTTCTTTCGAACAAGTGCTCAACGATAACTGAGTAGCACCAACCAAAAACTCATCAAACTATCAATCAACTGAAGTAAGAATTAAGTTCCAAGTCAGAAGGACTTGAAGTGTTCTAAGTGAACTGTGAAGAACCAAGTCTGCTGGACTTGTAGGGTTCAAGAGTGAACTGAGAAGTGCCTAGACTGCTGGTCTAGAAGGAATCTGTGAGATTCAAAAAATGTAAAAGATTTCCTTAGTGGATTTCCTATTCGAGGAGTAGAAGAGTGGACGAGGAGCTTTAAGTGCTCTGAACCACTTAAAAACTGTTGTGTCTATTACATTATTGCTATAATTGCTATAACTGTTATAACTGTCTCACTCTCATTAACTCACTATATCTAAAAGAGAGAACAAACAAATCTTAATTCCGCTGTGTTTGAATCATTATCAGAACTAACAAAGTAAAAAGAAAAGAATTTTAAATATCTATTCAACCCCCCCTTCTAGATAACTATTGTGCCTCCGGAAACTAACATTATAAAAGAAAAATTCTCTGAGTCGATTTTCAATTCTAATCTAAGCATCCTATTTATAGGAGAATGGAATGATACTATTTAGAAAATAAAATCACGGACGCACAATAATTTCAAACGAAAAATCACGGGCGTTCGGCCGATTGAAAATTTTAAAAATTTTGATTTTACTATGATGCACTATGCATAATAAAATATAATATATTATATTTATAATCTAATAAAACAAAACTGTATAATATATATATATATATAGGGAGAGAATCAAGAGTAGAACTCTTAAGTAATAGAACTACCTTAAATAATAGAATTGTATCAAAACGACGTAGTTTTGATAAGACGCGGTGACATTTTTGTAAATACCATGCCACCGCGTATTTACAAAAATGCCACCGCGTCTTATCAAAACTACGTCGTTTTGATACAATTCTATTATTTAAGGGAGTTCTACTACTTAAGAGTTCTACTCTTGATCCTTTCTATATATATATATATATATATATATATATATATATATATATATATATATATATATATATAACATTTGCCTTAAGGCAAACGAAAACATATATACACGCACAAAATTTTCCAATTTCCTCCCACTCCCACATGTCATCCACCCGTGAGCCCCACCACAATATATATATATATATATATAATCCCCTCTACTTTACGTAAACTCCCTCCCCCCCCCCCATTTCCATTTTCAACTCATATGTGGGCCCCACCCCACATGTCACTTTCACACACATATTATATATATATATATATTTATATATATATATATATATATATATATATATAATCCCCTCTACTTTACGTAAACTCCCCCCCCCCATTTCCATTTTCAACTCATATGTGGGCCCCACCCCACATGTCACTTTCACACACATATAACTCATATGTGGGCCCCACCCCACATGTCACTTTCACACACATATTATATATATATATATATATATATATGTGTGTGTGTGTGTGTGTGTATACCGGATAATTTTATACCGATTATTTTGAAAAATGGGTAAATAGGGGGTCTAAATAATAAGCAAAATTTATAACAAATACTTCATAAAAATCCCCTCAATATATTTTAACAACATTTATTCATCGTTATTATAACTTGCAATATTAACAACCAGATATCTTCCAGGAAAGAGGGGGCTTTTCGATAAGAATTTTTTCGTATTGACGCGCAATTAGGTGACCAAACTCCTTTCATCGACAAAACTTTCTAGACATTATTAATTATGTAGATAATAATATGAATAACATGTCATCTCAATTATTGATTTAATAATATAAAATATTGACAATAATTGAATCAAATAATTAAGTATAACTGTGTGACTTCTCACGTAAGCATCAATAATCAATACCGTGTGCTACTATGCAATCACGCGTATTACTGTACTTTTATCACCGGGTATTTTAATAGTTAACGGTAAAACTTCTGCCGTTATTTTATAAAAAGATATTTCTGTTGTTTTCTAACTCCGACAATAATTCCATTGCGGGGTCCACTAATGATTGTGTCTTCGTACGAATATTCCCTGTTAAAACGAATATTCCCCGACCAATCAAATATTTTATAACAACTTGCATACTTTATAAAATTTATAAATATTATCTACAACTATAACATTATATCAATTTAACCATTACCAAATAGAATAATAATTATACGAAAATTAAATACTTTCATTTCATAAAATTTGGGGTCTTACAAACTTGACATGAAAACAAAAGACATTCTTATTCTAGATAGGATAAGTCATGCACTCTTCTTCTTTTCTTTCTGTTCTCTCTAAACAAAAATTTTGGCCTTCGTCTTTGATTTGGGAAGAACTCTCTTTATTTTTGAGACTCGTCCCTAGATCTTTCTTATTGTACTTTAATAGTTTCTCTTTTTGTGTGTAATTTATTTAATTTCCTTTTTGTGAGACTTGTTTTTTCTATGATATAAATTATTATTTTTTCTTTGTGAGAGAATTTCATTATCATCTCTTGAGAGTTTTTTCTCCGGGTGAGTTTTTTTTCGTTCATGAGAAGTTTTTCGGCGTTTGTATTGTTGAAAATAGATTGTTCAGATCTGGGTGTAGCGTTATTATGACGTCTGATTTTTCTTTTGCTCGTATTGAAGAAGTACTTAGATTTATATATTCTATTATTACTTCGAGAATATGACTGTTTTTTAAAAGAACTGTTTAGATTTGTATATTTTATTATCACTGTGGGATTATGACTGCTTTTTAGGAGTATATCTAATGTTCACTAACTCTTGTTACGGTTGATTTTTTTTTGATTATCTGTTATTATATTTAAAAGGATTATTATTTCAAATTTTTTTATCTTGTATAACAATTTATAATTTAAATATATTTTAATCAATTACACTGTTCGATGAAAAAAATAGATTGGATAAGTCAAAATGTGATTCCATTTCCATGGTTCCACCCATATCTATATTGCATGGTCCATTTGCTGGACGACACGTGTGATCAGATCATTAGTTATCGCCGTGACTAAATTGACTCTTGTGAGAAAATTTCTTTTTACGTGTAATTTACGCCAGATCACCCAAATGGGTCCACGATAAGTGAATCGTGTTTCGTGTATGTACGAGTGAATCTATTTTAATCCATTTAACCAAGTCGGTCCCTGTTTTAAAACTGTAAAAAATGATGTCGTATAGTAAAATTTACAAAATTATATACATTTTTGTTATAAAATATTACTAAAATCAAAAAACAAAGATGATGATTAAGGGAGAAGAGCATTCTCATTTCATATATTGCAATTGTATATGTCTCTAACCCATCTTCTTAACAATGCTACTATTTATGGTACAAGGATATCAATACTAAGAGGTTACAAAACTCAAAAGTCATCAGTTTCAAACCTTAAAGGATATGAGAGTTACAAAATTTAAAGTTCATTACAATAAAGAGGGATAGGAATGTATCTAGACATGGGTAAGAATGTATCTAGACATCCACACACTATGTATAATTTTATAACACTCCCCCATGGACGTCTATTGTATAGCCATACGTATTGAAAACTGCCTCATTAAAAACCTTACCAGGAAAAATCCAATGAAAAAAAAACCTTGGTTAAGGGAAAAAGAGTGCAGCGCGTATTAGCTCCCCCTCATGAATATATCCTTAAGTCCTTCAGCTGTCGCATTCCAATATTGTGACGCAATCATTCAACGTTGCAGTTAGTAATGCTTTGGTGAACAAATCTGCTAGATTATCTTTTGAGCGAATTTGCTGAACATCAATGTTACCACACTTTTCAATGTCATGTGTGAAAAAGAATTTCGGTGAGATGTGCTTTGTTCTATCTCCTTTGATGTATCCTCCTTTTAATTGAGCTATACATGCAGCATTGTCTTCATACAGAATGGATAAAGTTCTTTTGTAGCAATTTTCTAAGAATATGCCTCGTTAAAAACCTTACCAAATAAAAAATCAGTGGGAAAAAATTTGGCAAAGGAAAAGAGTACAATATTCTTTTATAACTTCTAGTGCCTTGGGATTGCCTCATTAAAACCTTGCAAAGGAAAACCCACTGGGAAAAAACCTTAGCGAAGGAAAAAGAGTACAATCAGCACATATCCTTTTTACTCCCCTTCATAAGTACATAGAATTTCTATTATTCATGGTAAAAATATCATTAAGTCGAAGTATGCCAATATTGTGCTCCATCTTCTTCAAAATATTAGTTGGTAATGACTTAATGAATATATAAACCAAATTATCACATGATCAATATTACCATTCTTCTGGGGCTCATGTGTATAAAATAATTTTGGTGCAATATGCTTGGTTCTATCACCATTTGGAGTAAATGATCCCAAATCAATAGTCTTACGAAGATAACGTAAAATATGTTTAATTTCATTACAATATCTTCGAGTTGGTGCATAACTATACATTGCTAGTAAGTTAACTGCAAATGTTATATCAGGTTTTGTCAAATTTGCAAGATACATCAAAGTACCAATTACATTAAGATATAGTACTTCAGGACCAAAACACCAATTTCACAAAGATATGGTACTTTAAGACCAAAAGTTTATTAATCATTTTCTTATGGTCAAAATGAATATTTCTTGATATCAAGTGACCAACCCATCATTGGAGTACTCAAAAGATTAACATTATCCATGTAAAGTTACTTCAGGACTTTTTCTGTGTATGTTTATGAACAAGAATTTCATAGTTCAATTTGTAGGCCAAGACAAAAATTTGTCTTACCAATATCTTTCATCATAAATTATTTGTTTTTGTCGACTCTTCTGGAGCAAGATCTTTCATCAATAAATACAATAATAATAACAAATCCATATTATGATCTTTTGATAAAAATGCATGCACAAATTGGATTATTCTCAAATCCTTTTTTCAAAAGATATCCACTTAGGCGATTATACCATAATATAAACCTGGATTGCTTTAACCTATATAAAGATCTTTGTCGCTTAATAGAATACATATTTCGAGATGTAGAATTATATGCTTCAGGCATTTTATATCCTTTAGGGATTTTCAAGTAGATATAATTATATAATGATTCGTACAGATATGATGTAACAACATCCATTAATTTCTCTTTCTACCAAGCTAATTAAAAATCTGAATCTAATTGTGTCCATTACAGGAGCATATATTTTTTTATAATTAATATCATGTCTCTGCGAAGAAACCTTGCGCTACAAGTTGCGCTTTGTACCTTATAATTTTATTTTCCTCATTTTGTTTATGCACAAATATCCATTTGTATCCAACAGGCATTACATCTTTATGTGTTCGAACTATAGATCCAAAAACTTCACATTTACTTAGTGAATTTAATTCTGCTTGAATCGCCTCTTTCCACATTGGCCAAATATTTCTACATTCATCAACGATTTGTGGTTCATATATATGATCATTACTTATGGTAATATCCATAACAACTTTATATGAAAATATGTTGCCGACAACGATTTTATTTCTATCCAATATATACATCTCCTATATATACATAATGTATCGAGATCTCGTTATTTTCAGGTACCTGGCCTCTTCAGGGGATAACTCATCCTCTTCAGGGGATAACTCTTCAAGAGTTTTATTTACATGAGATTTTTGTTCATAAGTTTTGGATAGATTGATAAATTTTGTAGCCTGTTTTATGGGTATAACCTCTTTATAGGCTGCAACTTATTTTTCTTGTACTTTCTTTTTCTTCTGGGAAATTCTATGTTTCAGGTGTGACTTTGATTCAATTTGCTGCTGCATTAATTGATTGTCCTACAGGGACATCAATCTCTGCTAGAGTATTAGCAGCTAAAATGTGAGATATCACTATTTTCTTATTATCAGTGAATAATTCTGGTAATTAATTTGTAATTCATTGCAAATGAATTATCCTTTGAACTTCTAGTTCATATTGATTTGTATAAGGATCAAGATTAAATAACGTTGAAACATTTCAATTAATTTCCCGTCGTGCTTCAGGAAATGATCTCACGTCGTGCTTCAGGCAACGACTTTTCTCCCCCTAATGGTGGGAAGACTATTAAAATAACAATTATCAAAATATACCTTAAAAATATCACTTTGAATTCTTTCTTAGAAAGATGAACACTAAATAACAATAATTAAATGTGATAGTTTGGTAATTAATTTAATTTGATATAATCAATAGGTAAAGGAATCTTCTGGTTCTTTAAGGGATGTTCATGGGAGTTTTCAATAATTCAATGCATCATTATTGATCCTAAATGATCATACCAAATCATAAAAACATTTGAATCCGAACACTTCTGGTGTATTACAACATTTGTTTCAGCTATTCTCAATTTAGTATAATATAACCTAGAAGAGAAAATATACAATTTTTCTAATATGAGCTTCTAGCCCTATACTGTTGAAGTAGTATAAAGAAATTCTTCACTGCCTTCGTTATTGATTTCAATATAATAACTATTATAATGTATATCCTTAAAACTGAGCAAATTTCTGCTTGTATAGAGAGAGAGTTATACCTTCTTCTATTTCAAACCAAAAATAATTATCTTCAAGATGATGGTGATGAGCAACTCGTGCTGATAACGTGTTATAAAATATTACTAAAATCAAAAAACAAAGATGATGATTAAGGGAGAAGAGCATTCTCATTTCATATATTGTAATTGTATATGTCTCTAACCCATCCTCTTAACAATGCTACTATTTATGGTACAAGGATATCAATACTAAGAGGTTACAAAACTCAAAAGTCATGAGTTTCAAACCTTAAAGGATATGAGAGTTACAAAGCTTAAAGTTCATTACAATAAAGAGGGGTAAAAATGTATCTAGACATGGGTAAGAATGTATCTAGACATCCACACACTATGTATAATTTTATAACAATATTGACTTTACGTATCAATTTTTTTATCCTTAGTTATTTGAATATGTATAAATGATAATTATTTTGATAATAATATTTTAATAACAAAAAATTAGATCTAATAAAAGGATACAAAATTATGTGTGTAGTATTCATTGATTATATTATAACTGTTGGGATGTGATTATTTGGGTCTAGTCATGGTGCAGTTCAATCTATTTAATGGTCCAGATCTGGTGATAGCCCATATGTATTTATTGTGACACTGGAGGAGTCCTTATTAAAATAGGATTATTTTTGGCAAAAAGCATTTTTTTCACCACTGTGGTTGTAGTGTTTTAAGCAATTAGCCACTGTGTTTTTTAAATATTCAATTAGCTTACTGTACTTTTTAAAAATGTTCAATCAACTCATTCCGTCCAAATTTGCAGACGGATGTTAACAAATCTGTTTGGTTATCCTACGTGGCTTTTTGAAAAAAAATAAATTTTAGGTGTATTATCCTACGTGGCTCTCCTACATCCAGCCTCGCTTCCTCCACCTCTGAACAATTTCAAGATCAGAACTTCCCAAAGAAACCATACGAAATCAGAAAGGAACAGACCCTTAAACTGAGGTCAAATTTGCCGAAAGTCGGTATTCACCATAGTTTCCGGCCACAAGGTCAAGGAACACAGACCATAAACTTGGCATACCCAAACACCAAAACTGACTCGATAAAAAAAATACAGCAACAAAGATTCGGAATCAGTATGGATAAAATTAAATCAATTAAAACCCATATCAACCAAAGATTTTGAAACCAAGAACAGTGGAAACCAAATAATGGGAAATAGCAACCCAAATCGAAAATATGAAACAAAAACCCAATCGAGAGAAGACATGGATCTATCGGACCAAAGCACCACCGAATTTGAAAACAAATCCTTAATTCGGCTACCAAATCAGAAACTGATCAATAAGCAAATAACCAATAGATCAGTAATAACATCCAAATCTAAAAAGATTAAAAAAAGACAATGAAACAAAGTCTGCAGATCGAACACCACAAGAGCAACACCCAATTGATTCCATAAAAGAGAAACAACACAAGCATAAAGAATCGGTTGGGAACCCAACATAAGATCCAACAAGGCAATTTCGACCAAACAAGATCAAAACACCATGTCAAAAACACGCAAGCTCCCCCTACTAGGCTAATCGAAGAAAAAAGCAACCATCAAACCCTCAGACTTGGCTAAGATCGGTCGGAAAAGGAGCCATTTGGAAAATTCTTAATTGGGCTAACGAAAAAGCCACAAAAAAAACAGAGTAAGGTTGATGAAGCTTATGGAGCTCGTTGATGGCGGAAGACTTCTTCTTGTTCCTTATTCAGAACTTTTATCCTTTTTTATTTTATTTTGTTTTTTGTTTTTTTTTTATGTTTAGTTATTAAAAAGTTTTAATATTATTTGTATTATTTGAAATTAATTTTTTTTTAAAAAATAATTATTAAAAGAAAGGAATAGATAAAAGGAAAAGAATACAAATAAAGAAAATGAATTAAAATATTTATTTTAATTTTATTATAATTTTAATTATTATTTTCCATGTAATTAATGATTTTTTTATTTTTAATTATTGTAGAAATTAATATAATTTTGTAATAGATCTCATTGATACAAAAATTTTAATATATTATTTATATTATTTGGAAATAAGATAAAAGGGGAAAAAATATTTAGGTAAAGAAAAAGAAAGAAAATAAAACATAAAAGTGTAAAACCACAAATTTTACGAATAAGATTTAATTTTCTCGAAATAAAATTTTTTATTATTATGGTGTGAATTTGATATAATGTTATAGTTGTGGGTAGTATTTATAAATATTGCAAAGTATGCAAGTTGTTATATAATATTCGATTGGTCGGGGAATATTCGTTTTAACAGGAAATATTCGTACGACGGCACAATCATTGGTGGACCCCACAAAGAAATTATTGTCGGATTGAGAAAACGACAAAAATATTTTTATGAAAATAACGGTGAAAATTTTACCGTTAAAATTGTTGAACTACTCGGTAGTAAAAGTACAATAATACGCGTGGTTGCATAGTAGCACACGGTATTGAGTATTGATATTTACGTAAGAAGTCGCTCAGTTTTATTCAATTATTGCTACAGTAGTTGCTGCATAGTATCTCACGTTATTTGATTGAATTATTGTTGATTGTTATATATATATATATATATATATATATATATATATATATATATATATATATATATATATATATTATAAGTTTTATTTTTTTAGTATTATTAATGTAATAAAACAGAAAAGCTTTTTATATAAAACAGAATACTTTTGTAAAGTTATTCGTTTTATTAGGCTAATAGTAAAATCTTTTTATATAAAATAGAATACTTTTATAAAGTTATCTGTTTTATTAGACAATAATTAGAATATATTATATTTTATTATACATAGTGTTGTACAGTGCCTGCATAGTGTTTTGCATAGTAAAATCTTTTTATATAAAACATAATACTTTTATAAAGTTATTCATTTTATTAGATTATAAATAGAATATATTATATTTTATTTAAAAGATTTTGCTTTAAATATGGACCGTCAGATTAAAAGTAAATCAATCTGGACCGTTCATAAATTAGTTACTATGCAGTCCATTCTTCTAAAAATAGAAGCTCATTCCTTCATTATTTTTTACGAATTCACTGAAACTCTAGAGAAAGAAAATTATAGAGAGAAAGAAGAAGAGAAGTCTGCTACCTTTCTTTTCCTATATTCAGTTTCTTTTACGGTAAAGGGTATTATTTCTTTTGTATTCACGAAGAGAATTTCTGTTATTCCATTATTTATTATTCTGTTGGAATAACCTGTATACGCGGGCTACCCTATACTTGGTGAAATTCTTCTGGTTCCGTCTTTATTATTCTGTTGGAATATCATGTCTGTGCATTTTACGCCGGACATGGTTCCGTCTTTATTATTCTGTTGAAATATCCTGTCTGTGCGTTTTACGTCGGACCTGGTTCCGTCTTTATTATTCTGTTGAAATATCATGTCTGTGCGTTTTACGCCGGACCTGGTTCCATTATTTATTATTCTGTTGGAATAACTTGCCTGTGCGGTCTATCGCATGCCTGGTGATTTCTTTTGTTATTCCATTCTTTATTATACTCAGTTGGTTAAAGTTTTAGCTTCTATACTCCATGAAATTAGTGGAATATCCTTGATATTTGCGCTTCATCCAATATCTTTTCATGAAAATATTCTTCTGATCATTCTTGAATTTTACTCCACAAAGCAGTATCATGTTGACAATTTGGACGTTATTGGTTCCTGGATAAGTTAATTATTGAACTTGTTTTATTAAATTATTATGTCATTGTCATCATCCTCATGTTTATATTATGTTGAAAGTCATCTATGGCCTGTAGTGCATAGATGGACTTGGTATGATTATGATCAGGAATTATTCGGTATAATCATGACCGTAATATTACAAATGATGTGAAAAAAGTCCTCATTGGCCCGTAATGCATTAATGGATAATTTTTGGTATGAATATGGCTATGGATTCTCTTCGGCCACGGGTGCAAAGATGAATTGTTTTATGGCATGATCAGGACCGTTGATGACAACACGATTATCTTTGGCCCGTAGTGCATGGATAATTCGTGGTCATGATACTAAAGAATATCCTTAGCCTGTAGTGCAGGGATAATTTAATGATGTGGATTATTTATTGAGCTGAGTCTCAGCGATAAAAGTGATGAAAAATCTTTTAAATCATAAAAGATAGTAGATTTTATTCTCTACTTGACTCTTTTAATGGATTGCTTGTTCCGCTGTAGTTAAACTTGATGTCTGTTGTATTTTATTAGTTTAACATTGTTGAATACTAATGATAATTTATTCTGCATTATCTTAGTCATAATATTTCTTACTGGTCTAGTTGATCTCACCCTTTCTTTCACTGTTCTCTTCAGGAAATGAGAACGTAGATGAGACGAGTTGGGGAACGGAGTGATAGACCCGATGATAGTTTTAGTAGTCCTCACTATTCTGTTAAATAGTGTGATAATAAATGGAATGAGTACTCCATTGAGTGTGGATATTGTCTAGATGATAATATTTGTATTAAAACTCACAACATATGTTTTGTAGTATTTTACACGACTGTTGTATAATTAGTTTGTATTTTTACTCTGTACCATGTATCTGGCGACCCAAGATGGGTGATGTATACCTATTTTTGGGGGCGTCACAAAAAGTATTTTTATTTTTATTTTTAAAATAAAACATACATATTATAATATTAATTTTTATTAATATTATACATATTATAAATATTTTTGTAAAGAAAAAGAAAGAAAATAAAACATACAAATATTTTTATTTTTAAAAATTTTATAAGTATTTTAAAACTTAAAATAATTTTTATTTTTATTTTTAAAATAAAACATATATATTATAAATATTATAATATTAATTTTTATTAATATTGTTCATATTATAAATATTTAGGTAAAGAAAATTAAGCATAAAAATATTTTTAAAACCACAGTGGGCCAATTGTATTTTTTTAAAGTGTAGTGGCTCAATAGTATTAAGAATTTAGATGACTGGATTGCCACGTCGGAAATAACTTATTTTATTTATTTTTTTCAAAAGCCACGTAGGAAAATCAACCCAATTTTTTGACGTTTGTCTGCAAAATTGGACGGAATTGGTTGATTGAATATTTTTAAAAAGTACAGTGGGCTAATTGAATATTTTAAAAGCACAGTGGCTAATTGCTTAAAATACTACAACCACAGTGGTAAAAAAGTGATTTTTATCGAATGTTTTTCCTTATTTGGAGGGATAAGAAGTCCTTCTCCTAGTTGGATGCGGGTGGAGGTGACTTCTATATATATATATATACGATTACAAGCTAGGGTTGAAAAGGACAAGAATAAAAGAGCATATGATACAAATAAACACTTTGTACTCTCCATATTATTATAGGGGATTTCTCTCTCTCTCTCAGTGGTTTTTTCCAATTGGATTTCCACATAAATTCTTGTGTTCATATTTTATATCTCTTTGTTTATGTTTATGTGAGCGTATTTCGTGAGTTTGATTTCACAACAATACAGTCAACCATTAGCGCAATTTTGGCCTGCTGTTTTGGGTAATTTCGTCAGGCGTACAAAATTTGGCGTTAACATTTGCGCCGTATGTGGGAAACAAAATTATGTTAAAAAAATCATCAAATTTAAATTGTCAAAATTGTGAAGTTCTTGATTATTATTTCTGTACGAAAGAATTTCTTGGGCGATTTCAAGCATATCACAATCTGCGATTCACATCGCTAATAACTACATCTTGTTTGTGCTAATTTACTACGGCGAGAAGGCGGAACCGATACATAAAGCTAAGTTATTTTCTTTTATAACAATACATATATATGTTATATAATTATAATATTCATGTCATACACATGTGCCTGATCACTTTGAAAGAAAAAATGACACCAATATTTCATCACCTTCTTTGCACTAAAACGTGGCACCTTGTTCCCATGTGATAGCACTGTAAAATTATTAAGTAATAACATTATATCACTTACCGTGGTATTTGGGTGCAAAGTATTTTATGATGGGACTTGTTATGTTGTACTTTTGGGTGCAGGAACAAAAAATTGAATTTTATTTATGAAGATGAGCCAGAAAGCTTAGGAAGGTGTGTTCGAGAGGAAGATAAGTAAGTACTCACTGAGCACATCTTTGAAGAACGTCGTTGGCCATAACAAAGAATATTATTATTATTCTGATCGAGACTCGTTCGCCGACTGGGATAACGAAGAGTCCGACTTCAAGTGGGTCTCGCCTAAACCTCCTCCTTGTGTGAAAGAGTCTTTGGCAGCACATGGACAGAGAAACAAATCAAAATGGACTTCTACTATTCTGGCTAGCCTTTGTTTCTAGACTTAGCTATTGTTGCCGCCAATGGCACAACTATCAACAAAAGGGACCCATATTATTCATCCTCAATATTTTAACTCATATTCAAGTAATATTATCATAACCTGCTTATATCAAGTTCCAATATGAGCACGTTGGTTCAATTCACGTGGTTTAAAGCAGCCTTGCATATGTATAAATTCAACAATAGCATGATTTTCCCGGGTTTTCAGCCATTATTCATAGCCTCAGCTTTAGCAATATATTCATGAAATCTCATATTCGTACTTTATTGGACTTTTGGCGGCTCTCCCGTGACATTTGGGCAACAACCCACTTCGGGCAATAACAATCCTCTTCGGATAATTACAGTTTACTTCGGACTATATCACATCGGCTTCATCATGTATTCGGCTATCTATATTTGGGGATATAAGGTCGGATGGCGGTATAAGGTCGGGTAAACTTCCTTTAGGACGGATCAGCGTCTTCCCGAACTGATAACATCCTTCGAGATGGATCAACGTCCTCCCGAATAGATAACTTAATTCGTGATGGACCATCGTCCTCCCGAACGGATCACATCCTTTGGGACGGACCATCGTCCTCCCGAACGGATTACTTCCTTCGGGACGGACCGACGTCCTCTCGAACGGATAACTTCTTTTGGGATGGACCATCATCCTCTCTATCGGACAATATCCTTCGGGACGGACCAACGTCCTCCCGAACGGTTAACATAAACATTTATACAGTTCTTCGGAACACATACGTTTAGTTCCTCGGAACGAACTTTATAATTGGTGTTCGGTTGGATGTTCAGTTCTTTGGAACGAAATTTATTAGTGTTCGGTGGGTTATTTATCTGTCTTCAGTTGTAATAAGGTTGGCTCAATTATCTTTGTGTTCGTCGGTTGTGATAAGGTTGGTTCGGTTAGTATAAGGCTGGCTCGAATATCTGTGTATTCGGTCCTAATGATAAGGTTGGTTCAGTTGGTATAAGGTTGGTTCCTTATATCTTCGATAGTGATAAGGTTGGTTCGGTTGGTATAAGGTTGGTTCTTTATATCTTCGATAGTGATAAGGTTAATTCGGTTGGTATAAGGTTAGTTCTTTATATTTTCGGTAGTGATAAGGTTGGTTCGGTTGGTATAAGGTTGGTTCTTTATATCTTCTGTAGTGATAAGGTTGGTTTGGTTGGTATATGTAAGACCCCAACTTATTATAAATGAATTTGAATTTCTCTATTTATTATTTTGAAATAGTAAGGGTTGAATTGATTAATGTGGTTAGTTATGGGTAAAATGCGCAAATAGTTCAAATAAGCAAGTGGTTATAAAATATTCATTATTGTCGGGGAATATTCGTTTGGTCGTTGAATATTCTTACTGTCGGGGAATATTCGTACGATGGCGCAACCTTGTGTGGGCCCCATAACGGAAAGCGATTGGATGAAAAAAACGACAAGTATAATTTGTTTATAAATAACGGCGTAGTTGTTACCGTTAATACTGTTAGAATACCCGGTGGTTAAAACACAGTAATACGCGTTGTTGCACAGTAGCACACGGTATTGCACTAATTATTGATTCTTACGTAAGAAGTCACTACTCAATAATTGTTACAGTAATTACTGTTTAATATTTTATTTTATTGATTCAATAATTGCTATGTTAATATTTTATATTATTGTTGTTTTAATAATTGTCACTGCACATTATTTTTCATTATCAGATCAATAATTCATATTATTTGAATAATATTATTAGATAGCATTATTGGTAATGTCTAGAAAGTTCTGTCTAAGGAGAGGTTTGGTCACCTAATTGCGCGCCAGTAAGGAGAAATCCTTATTAGAAAGCCCCCTCTTTCCTTGGAACGGTCTGATTGTCAGTATTGTGATTCTGTAATATTATTTGTGAATAATTAATTATTGATTTATATGATAAGGAAAATATTTATTTTATGTGGATATAGATGGAGAAAATTTTAAAGTGACAATTGTTGAAAAAATGATATTTTATCTTTTTTGATAATATAATTCATTTAAATACATTATTATATTATTATAATATAATAATGATGATATTTTTACAATGAATGTGGGATATATGAATAAATGAGGAGGAAAAGTATTTTTGTTACAAAAAAATATTTAAAACATATTTTTCATGTTTGTGGACCCCAAATTTTGACTGAAATTTGATTATAGCCTGTAAAATCGTCCGTATGTTGATTTCGGTCAATTTCTGTTTTAAATTTGAAAAAACTTAAAATTACAAAGTTGTAGAGAATTGAATTTCCTATGGAATGGATATAAGATTTAAATTTTTCTGATAAAAGGGCTATTTATTATGAATTATTGAAATTCCGAATTAATTGATTATTATTTTTTTGGAGTTTTAAATGACTTTTATATGAAAAACGTTTTTGTTACTTTTATTGAGTGGATGGCTGATGTTTGGATTCAATTAATGTGCGTAGGAAGTTTTAGAAAACTAATAATATTATTTATTAAATTTTTTACTTTGGTGTTCTAAGCATTTTCTTATAAATAGGGTGCTTAGGTTAGAATTAAAAAACACACCAGAAATTAAAGTTTTCTCTCTCTATAATATCGAGCGTAATTTTGTGAGTATTTTGGTACTTTGAGAGTTGTTATACGGTGCAAGTTCCTTCAGCACTATATCCAGTATTCCAGTCAGAAGTACTGTCTTTTTAGAGGTAAGGGATGTTATTTTTTTTATAAATGATATTATTTCTTTCAATATCATTATGCCTAAATATTGATCTAAATTTTTTTATCAAATTTAGAACTTTTTGTGTCGGGGTTACTATTCACGTATACGACACTATTCACGAATACGGCACTATTCATCGAAAAATTAAATTTTCATTTGTGTCCAAGATATTTATTATGGATACTAGCTTTGATTGTATCCATATTTTGATCATTCTTGAATTTTACTTCGCTATGATTATTTATGAAGTATTTTTGAACTCGGATTGTTTAAAGTACGAATCCTTAATATTTGTTCTTTTGTTTCACTGGATTCGTTTTTTTTAAAAGATTTTTCATCATCCTCAGTCCTAAATGATGATATAACTGAATATTTTTGGCATGTAGTGCAAAGATGAATGATTTTCTAATGAATATCTTTGGCCGTAGTGCAAAGATGAACATGTGTTTAGATGAACATGACCAACTGATGAATATCTTTAGCCTGTAGTGCAAAGATGAACATTTGATTGCAGATATATATATTGATTGATGTTACAGGGATAAAATATCGATGATGGATTTTTAAATTCATAGATGATAGTAGATTTCATTATCTACTTAACTCTTCTAATGAATTATTATTTCCGCTGCGAATATTGATTTAAAATTTATTGTCTATTGTATTCTATTAAATTTTTCCCTGTTGAAGACTAACGATAATTTGTTCTATATTATCTTAGTCATAATATTCTTTACTGGGCTAGTTGAGCTCACCCTTTTTTCTTTTTGTTCTATTTTACTTCTCAGGATGCTAGAATGTAGCAAGTACTAGTCGGGGTATTGAATGATGGCTCTAAAAAGTTGTTTAGTAGTCCTCACTATTTTTGTAAAATAATGTATCAATAATTGTAATGAGGACTTATTTGAGTATGGATATTGTCTAGAAGATAATATTTGTATTTAAACTTACAGTTTAAGTGTTGTCGTATTTTGTACGACGATTGTATTAATAAAGTGGTAGTTATTTTTGTACCATGTTTTTGCGACTCAGAATGGGTGATGTATACCTGTTTTGGGGGCGTCACAGTTGGTATCAGAGCTTAGGGATATGATCTCTGGCGGAGATCGGGGAATAGAACTAGGAGGGGAGAGACGAGTAAATCATTCACTAGTGTGTCCTACCTAAGCTTATTTGTTGGTTGGTCAGAGTATAGTGTTATTATGTTGCATGTCAATTTCTTTAATTAACCCTTGTTTTATGGTAGTATTTGAGAATGGCAACTGAGAATGTTAACAGTGGAGTAAACGAGACCGTGGAGACACCTTTACTCACCAATAAGGAGAACGTGCAACAGGCCAGCAATGTTCCTCCTATAAATAACACCACTGAGCAGACGATGAACGATGAGATGTTTAGAAGCTTTTTGCGGTTTATGCAAAACCAGACGAGGGAGACTCGTGTTCAAAATACAGGTAGAAACAATGGCAACGCACAGCTGGTCACATCCAAACAGTTCAAAGAGTTGGGACCACCAGAATTCTGGGGAAAGCCGGATCCGATTAAGACAGAAACGTGGGTCAAGCAAATTACCAAGATATTCGATGTCTTGGGATGCACGGAGGAACAGAAGGTTCCATTCGCCACCTTTATGTTCCGTAATGAGGCAAATTACTGGTGGGAATCTGTGAAGCGTACCCATCCAGCCGCACTCAGTATGTATTGGGAGACATTTCAAAAACTATTCAATGACAAATACTTTCCTGAAAGTATTCGTCATATGAAGGAGGTGGAGTTTATTAGACTGGAGCAGAACAACATGACGGTGTCCCAGTACGAGGTGATGTTCGCGGAGTTATCCAGGTTTGCACCTCATTTGGTGGAGAATGAGAAACGTATGACACGAATGTTTCTAAGAGGTTTGAAACCCGACATACGTCAGTATCTCATTTCACATAAATTTTCTCTATATTCAGATGTTGTCAACAGGGCTCAATTATTAAAGTGAGATAACGAGTACGTTCAACCGAGGGACCACAACCAGGGTCATACCGGTGACAGCAGTCAAAGGAGCAACGATAACCAGCGGGGAAAGAAGAACACGGACAAAAGCGGTAACCACGCTGGTGGTAATCGTGACCATGAAAATAGCAGAAGCGAGTTGGGGGGAGATTTTAAAAAGAGGATATTTAACAATGATAATGTGAAGACGTCAGCACCAACAGCAACTGTTTCTAAGGGAGGAGAACGACCACCGGTCGTATGCTATAAATGTGGAAAAGAGGGACACATCAGCCCAAACTATCCACAACAGTTCAAGGTATGTTATGATTGTGGAAAGGAAGGACATATCGCTCGAGATTGTACTATAGCAAAACCAAGTCCAGCGGGGATGGTGACTCAAAAGGCTGTCCCAGAAAAGTCAAAGTCAGCGGTTCCTGGAAGAGCGTTTGTCGTGACTGGTCAAAGTGCAAGGAACCCAAACGAGGTGATCACGGGTAAGCTAATCATAAATTCTTACAAAGTTTATACCTTACTAGATACCGGTGCTACCCATTCATTTATCTCTCCTGCTTGTACTCAACGTTTAAACTTGACTCTGAAGAAATTAGACTTTGACTTATCTGTGGAGACTCCATTAAGAGAAACTTTCATTACATCCACTATTTATAAATCTTGTTTGATCCAAGTTGGCACCATCACATTACCTGTTGATCTTATCTCTTTAAAGATACTTGCATTTGACGTGATTTTAAGGATTGATTGGTTAACTACTCATCATGCCAAAATTGATTGTTTTCGTAAGGTTCTTAGTTTTCAATTCCTAACCAACCTGTTATTCGAATTCAAGCAACTAAACCACTGAAATCAATCACTATAATATCAAGCCATAAAGTCATTCGTTTATTAAAAAACGAATGTCAAGCTTTCCTAGCCCATGTTATGGATTTGAATAAAGACACGTCAGATTTGAATGATACTGCTTTGTGCAGTAAAATTCAAGAATGCTCAGAAGAATAATTCCATAAAAAGATACTGGATGAAGCGCAAATATCAAGGATATTCTACTAATTTCATGGAGTATAGAAGTCAAAACTTTAACCAACTGAGTATAATAAAGAATGGAATAACAAAAGAAATTACCATGCATGCGGTACTTTGCATAGACAGATTATTCCAATAGAATAATAATAAAAGAACCAGGTCAGGCAAAATTTGCACCGACAGGATGTTCCAACAGAATAATAAAGACGGAACTAGGTCCGGTATAAAACACACAGACAGGATGTTCCAACAGAATAATAATAAAGATGGAACCAGGTCCGGTGTAAAATACACAAACAGAATGTTCCAACAGAATAATAATAAAGACGGAACCAGGTTCGGTGTAAAACACACAGACAGGATGTTCCAACAGAATAATAGAAGAATGTCACCAAGTATAGGGTAGACCGCGTATACAGGTTATTCCAACAGAATAATAAATAATGGAATAACAAAAGTTCTCTTCATGAATACAAAATAAATAATACCCCTTACCGTAAAAGAACTGAATATAAGAGTAGTTAAGTAGCAGAAAACTTTTTTTCTTTCTCTAGAGTTTCAGTGAATTCGTAAGAAATAATGAAGGAATGAGCTTCTATTTATAGGAGAATGGAAGGGCACTGTTCAAGTACGAAATAGTTTTGCAGAATTATTTCTTCAATCAACTAACAACTAACCAATAAGATTTCAACAAAAATTAAAATATAATACATATATATATAAACACATGTTTTTAACTTATACATATCAATATTATATATATCACTAGATTTTTTTCCCCCATATCCAACATCAATCCCCCACCCTCCCAATAATCACTCTTACACATCACTATCACACTACCACTTTTCTACCATTTTTCACTCATACACACATCACACACCTATCACTTTCACATATCATTTTCTCCCACCATATACTCAATACATATATATACTTCCATACGTATAGTCTTCCATTTTCAAAATCATTTATCCAACACAAATGGCCCCACATGTGGCCCCCATATGTGGGCCCCACCTTTAAATAATTTTCTTCCGATTATTTTGAAAAATGGATAAATAGAAATCCATAAAATAAGCAAAACTTCATAAAAATCACCTTAATAATTTTAACAACATTTATCATCTTTATTATAATTCACAATATTAATCGTCCAGGTCGTTCCCAAAAAAGAGGGGGCTTTTCAATAAGGATTTCTCCCTATTGACGCGCAATTAGGTGACCAAACCTCTCCTTGATAGAGCTTCTAGACATCGTTAATATTATAAATAATAATATTAATACCTTTGTCGTCTCAATTATTGATTTTAACAATATATAAAATATCAACAATAATTGAATCAAATAACGTGAGATACTATGCAACAATTACTGTAGCAATAATTGAACAAAACTGAATGACTTCTCACGTAAGCATCAATAATCAATACCGTGTGCTACTATGCATCCACGCGTATTACTGTATTTTTACTACCGAGTAGTTCAACAGTATTAACGGTAAAACTTCCGCCGTTATTTTTATAAAATATTTTTGTCGTTTTCTCAATCAGACAATAATTTCGTTGTGGGGTCCACCAATAATTGCGTTGTTGTATGAATATTTCCCGACAAAAAGAATATTTCCCGACCAATCGAATATTATACAACAACTTGCATACTTTACAAAATTTATAAATACTACCCACAACTATAACATTATATCAAATCCACACCCTAATATTAAAAAATATTTCGAGAAATTTAAACCTTTATTCATAAAATTTGAGGTCTCACAATCTCCCCTCCTTATGGAATTTCGCCCTCGAAATTTACGTACGTACCTGGTACGCCGAACAGATGAGGACACTTCGTCAGATTCTAACTCTTGAGGTATAACCTTTAAGCGTAGAATATATTCCAGGATTTTAACAGGTACATCTTCATACGTTAAATCATCCGCTATCTCGTCCGGTTTTAAATCAATAATGTGGTTCGGGTCGTCCACATATTTACGTAACATCGATACGTTAAAAACGTTATGAACACGCGACATACTTGGCGGTAAAATGAGTTTATAAGCCATAGTTCCTACTTGATCGAGGATTTCAAATGGGCCAATTAAATCGAGGGTTGAGATTTCCTCTTTTCTTCGATTCTTGCTTCTAGAATAGCGCCCTCTTGAACCTTCTTCTTCACGTTCATCAGCTCTAAGTATGTAGCTTGAACGGCTTTAACTTTATCGATTAAAGTCGATTCTAATCGTATATTCGTTATCTTCACGTGAGTTTCTAGAGTCTTTAACTCTATCTTCATCATTTGTAAGTTATTCAAAATAGGTCTTTGTGTTAACAACATCGCACTCGCATACGATCTTCTACTCAACGCGTCAGCTACTACGTTCGCACTTCCACGATGATATTAAGTGGTACGATCGTAATCTTCAACAGCTCGAGCCAACGTCTTTGGTGCATTATACGTTCGTTTTGGTTGCAGAAATATTTGAGGGTTTAAGAAATAGGTTTTGTACTGAGGTTAATACAAAATTCTATTTCACGCTCTAGGGTAGGCTAAGAAGTCTTCAAGAATACGTCAGGAAATTTATTAACAATAGAAATACCATTCAAAACTGTGACTCTCATCCAAGACTTAGATAACACGTCACATTGATACCTATCACCTTGTCATCGTCATTCACGATGTTGCCTACAGAAAGTTTGCCTTCGGTGCATTCCACACAAAGAAGTCAACAACGAAAGGGTCGGGCTCTTTACTTATGGCTTGATATGACAATGATTGACTTTAGTGGTTTGATTGCTTGAATTCGCATAACATGTTGGTTAGGAATATGAAAACTAACAACCTTACGAAAAACATGATGAGTAGTTAACCAATCGTTTTCTAAAATCGCATCAAAGTCAAGTATTTTCAAAGAGATAAGATCGACAGGTAACGTGAAAGTGTCGATTTGAATCAAACAAGATTTATAAATAGTGGAGGTAACGAAAGTTTCTCCCAACGGAGTTTCCACAGATAAGTCAAAGTCTAATTTCTTAAGAGTCAAATTTAAACGTTGAACACAACTAGGTGAAATACAAGAGTGGGTGGAACCGGTATCGAATAAGGTACAAACTTTGCAAGGGTTTATGATTAGCTTACCCGTGATAACTTCATTTGGGTTTCTCACTTATTGGGAAGTCATGACAACCGCTCTCCCTTGAACTACACGACTTTGACGTGTCTGGGGCAGTATTTGGTGTCATCACTACCGTTGGAATTAACTTTTTTAAAGGACATATTCCACCCTCAACTACGTTCGCACTTCCACGATGATATTAAGTGGTACAATCGTAATCTTCAACAGCTCGAAAGTGATATTAAGTGATATTAAGTGGTAACGTGAAAGTGTCGATTTGAATCAAACAAGATTAATAAATAGTGGAGGTAACGAAAGTTTCTCCCAACGGAGTTTCCACAGATAAGTCAAAGTCTAATTTCTTAATAGTCAAATTTAAACGTTGAACACAACTAGGTGAAATACAAGAGTGGGTGGAACCGGTATCGAATAAGGTACAAACTTTGCAAGGGTTTATGATTAGCTTACCCATGATAACTTCATTTGGGTTTCTCACTTGTTAGGAAGTCATGACAACCGCTCTCCCTTGAACTACACGACTTTGACGTGTCTGGGGCAGTATTTGGTGTCATCACTACCGTTGGAATTAACTTTTTTATAGGACATATTCCACCCTCAACTACTTCACCGTACTCCTGATTCATTATCTGAATCATCAATCTTCGATCCATATCGAATTGAGATTGACCACTCTGTACAGGGTAACTCAAAACTCGATGCTGGCTTCTTCTAATTGCTGTCCAAAAAGAGAAATGTATATCATCTATTTTAGCCTTTTTGGATCGGACGTCTCTTTCTACAATATCAACATGTCGTGCGGCTTTTACCCACGCACCCTACATTCTCACTCGTTCAGTTGTTTCTTCTTGCAGCTGATCCTTGATATTTGAATTCTCGGATTCCAACCTTAATATCTTACACTCTGCCAAAGCATGATTTTGTTCGAGCATCACATATCGGGTAACACAATTTTGAATTGTTGCATCCCTTTGTTCCACGACCGCTTGCCGTTCTTCAACCTGTTCTTCTAACTCACGAACACGATTTTGTAATTCTAAGTTTTGATCATAAACTTCTTCTAACCAATTCTCCTCAGGTTTCTCTTCTTCCTCACTCTCAACTGCTATCTCTGCCACTAGCTCGGGTGTAACTATTAGTTCTTCACTTACCACGTAGATATCTCTAATTTCTTCTTCACCTGATATTATATTATCCTGGTTGGTGATTAGAGGTGCCACGGTCTCACTCACTCCATTGTTGACATTTTCAGCTGCCATTTTCAAATACTACCACAAAACAAGGGTTAATTAACATGTCACATATTATCAATATACTCTGACCAACTAATTAAATAACAAATAAACTTAGGTAGGTCATACTAGTGAAAGAATTTTCCATCTCTCCCCTCCTAGTTCTTGTCTCACATCTCAGCCAGGGATCATATCCCTAAGCTCTGATACCAACTGTGACGCCCCCAAAATTAGGTATACATCACCCATCTTGAGTCGCCAGATACATGGTATAGAATTCAAATACAACTTACTAATACAACTGTCGTGTACAATACGACAAAACATAAACTGTGAGTTTGAATACAAATATTGTCTACTAGAGAGTATACAAACTCAAAAGGAGTCCTCATTATAATTATTATCACACTATTTCACAGAATAGTGAGGACTACTAATGCTATCCTCTGGACCATCACTCCTTTCCCCGACTCGTCTCAGCTATATTCTCATTTCCTGAAGAGAACAATGAAAGAAAGGGTGAGCTCAAATAGCCCAGTAAGAAATATTATGACTAAGATAATGCAGAATAAATTATCGTTAGGCTTCAACAATGTTAAACTGATAAAATATAATAGACATCAAGTTTAACTGCAGCGGAACAAGCAATCCATTAAAAGAGTCAAGTAGAAAATAAAATCTACTATCTTTTATGATTTAAAAGGTTTTTCATCACTGTTATCGCTGAGACTCAGCTAAAAAATATTCCTCATCATCGAATCACCCCTGCACTACGGCCAAGGATATTATTTAGTATCACGACCACAATTATCCATGCACTACGGGCCAAGAATATTTGTGTATTCATTAATGGTCATTGTAACGCCCCCAAAATAGGTTCATTCCATCCAACCCATTTTGTGTCGTCAATAACATGGTACAGATAACAACTACAACTTTATTACAACAATTGTCGTGCAAAATACAACAACACATATGCTATGATTTTGGGTACAAATATATACCAACTGTGACTCATGTCCCAACCTTGGATAACACGTCACAATGACACATTACATAAAAGTATAGTCAAAAACTATTTTAGAAATTAGAATCTTTGGGAACTGCTCAAGGAAACCCTCGTACATGGGAGGCAATTCTTCTAGGTTGTGATAGATATCATATGGCCACAGAATTATCCTTGGTTGACCCAATAAACCCCAAAGAAAAACAAGAAGATTACTATCATATTCTTCCCAATGGTGAGTCTTCTCTTGACATATCATTATCTCCACTATCTCTAATTGAGAATTATACTTCAAACAAACACCAAGATTATATAGGTAGTGCTCGTATATATACTCAGCAAGCGGAAGAGCACATCCCTGTCTTATGATGACACGAGGTTGTATGTCGTTAGACATCTTGTATGATAGTGGCAAATCACCCTTCCAACGTTGGGTACACCTTACCCTATTGGATTCACCAAATAAAACTACTAAATGAACTTTTCTATACTGCTTCGGGAGAACATCCACAGCTAGAGACCACCGTTCTATTTTCCCGTTACCCTCGCTCGACCCAGCTACACTCTTATTACCTGAAAGGAATTGTGAAGCAAAAGGGTGAGCACAACTAGCTCAGTAAAGAATATCTTGACTAAAGATAATTAAATTATCAATAGCCTCCATCAATAATAAATCAGAGATTTAGAACATATGATAAATGATAAAAATTTCAACCATAGTTGCAGCGGAACGAGCAATCCATTAGAAGAGTCAAATAGACCATAAAGTCTATTAACTTCTCCATGTTAAAAGTCCACCAACAATGTTTTATCCCTGTAACATCAATCAACACTTCCTTTCCATAATCATATGAATAATTCATAATCATAATTGTGATTCTAAATTTCACATCCAAGACGAAGATAATTTTCATCACCTGTCTTTACCTGAAACATCAAATATCATGGTTATACCAAATCACAGTTCCTGTTCATAATCATACTAATAAATTCATCTTTGCATCACGGGCCAAAGATATTCATCAACAATTCATCTTTACACTATATGCCAAAGATATTCAACAACAAGTCATCTTTGCACTACGGGCCAAAGATATTCATCAACAACTCATCTTTGCACTACAGGCCAAAGATATTCCTCAATAGTTCATATTTGCACTACAGGCCAAATATATTATTATCTCAAAGAAATATATAATCAATTCAGAATTTATATAACCAATAATTATAACCATGTTGATCATTTCACCTTTGTACTTAAGCTAAAGATATTCAATTATAAATTCAATGGTCATGATCATACCAGTCAAAAATTTAACTTTGCACTACTGGCCAAAGAGAACCCTAGTCATGATCGTACCAAAAATCTACCCATCTTTACACTCAAGTCAAAGAGAAATATCATCATTAGGGTTATAAAAATGTTATATATGATAATAAAAAAAATAATATGATCAACATATAGTTTTAATCTCTAGAATAATATTCATAAATCAACTATAATTTGGTTAGAAAAAAAAAACCAAATTTGTCATGAATAGTAACTCGTGAATAGTAACTCATGAATAGTAACTCATGAATAGTAACTCCTGAATAGTAACTCGTGAATAGTAACTCGTGAATAGTAACTCATGAATAGTAACTCATGAATAGTAACTCATGAATAGTAACTCGTGAATAGTAACCCCGACATGAAAAGATAAGAATTTTACAAGAAAAATCTTACCAATATTTCGGTATAATGATATTGAAAGAAATAATATCATTGATAAAAAAAAATAACATCCCTTACTATCCCTGACTATCCCTTACTATCCCTTACCTCAAAAGAGTAGTACTCCTGACTGGAATAACGCTGAACGAACTTGCACCGTATAGCAACACTCAAGATATCAAAATACTCACAAGAATACACTCGATATATAGAGAGAGAAATAGAGAGAAAACTTCAGTTTCTGGTGTGTTTTTCAATTCTAACCTAAGCACCCTATTTATAGAAAATTGCTTAGAACACCAAAGCAGAAAATTGAATATAATAATATATTTATAACCAAATTTTCCTTAGCCCACCACATCAAAAACACATTTTCCACACAAATGCACCAAAAATGAAAAACATGTTTTAAACAATTTTTGTTACAAAATCAATTCAGACTCAATAATCCGGAACTTCAATAATTCATAATAAATAGTCTTTTTATCAGAAAAATTCAAACCTCACGTCCTTTCCATAGGAAATTTAATTTTCTAAAACTTTGCAGAAGAAAGTTTTTCCAAATTCCAAATAAAAATTGACCGAAATCCACAAACGGACGATTTTACAGTCTATAATAAATTTTCGGTCAAGAATTGTGTCCTCCAACACACAAAACATGTGTTAAACATTTAATCCAACAAAAATACTCTTCCTCCTCATTTATTCATATATCCCACATTCATTGTAAAAATATCACCATTAATATATTATTAAAATAATATATTTAAATGAATTATTTTATCAGAAAAAGATAAAATATTAATTTACAACAATTGTCACATTAAAAATTTTCTCTATCTATATCCACATAAAATCAATATTTTCCTCATCATATAAATTAATAATTAATTATACACAAATAATATTACAGAATCACAGTACTGGCAACCAGGCCGTTCTCAGGAAAGAGGGGGCTTTCCAATAAGGATCTCTCCTTACTGTCGCGCAATTAGATGACCAAACCTCTCCTTAAACAGAACTTTCTAGACATTGCCAATAATATTATCTAATAATATTATTCAGATAATATGAATTATTGCTCCAATAATAAAAAATACTTTGTAGTGACAATTATTGAAACAACAGTAATATAAAATATCCATGCAGCAATTATTGAATCAATAAAATAAAATACTGAACAGTAATTACTATAAAAATTATTGAGTAATGCCTTCTTACGTAAAAATCAATAATTGGTGCAATACCGTGTGCTACTGTGCAACAACGCGTATTACTTTGTTTTAACCACCGGGTATTCTAACAGTGTTAACGGTAACAACTACGCCGTTATTTATAAACAACTTACTCTTGTCGTTTTCTTCATCCAATCGCTTTCCGTTATGGGGCCCACAAAAGGCTGCGCCGTCGTATGAATATTCCCCGACAGTAAGAATATTCCACGATCAAACGAATATTCACCGATAACAATGAATATTTTATAACCACTTGTGTATTTCCAAAAAAATTCATATATCACCCTTAACTTTAATATTTATCAATTTAACCATTTACTGAATAGTAATTATAAGAAAAATTGAATACTTTTATTTCATAAAATTCGGGGTCTTACAGTCATGATCATGCCAACAACTGTCCATCAATGCACTACGGGCCAATGAGAACTTTTACCACGTTATTTGTAACATTACGGTCATGATTATACCGAATAATCCCTGGTCATAATCATACCAAGTCCATCTATGCACTACAGGCCACATATGACTTTCAAAAAATATAAACATGAGGATGATGACAATGATATAAGAATTCAATAAAAATAAGTTCAAGAATTAATTTATTCAGGAACTAATAACGTACAAGTTGTCAACATGATACTGCTTTGTGCAGTAAAATTCAAGAATGCTCAGAAGAATATTTTCATGAAAAGATACTGGATGAAGCGCAAATATCAAGGATATTCTACTAATTTCATGGAGTATAGAAGTCAAAACTTTAACCAACTGAGTATAATAAAGAATGGAATAACAAAAGAAATTACCATGCATGCGGTACTTTGCATAGACAGGTTATTACAATAGAATAATAATAACGGAACCAGGTCAGGCAAAATTTGCACCGACAGGATGTTCCAACAGAATAATAAAGACGGAACCAGGTCCATTGTAAAACACACAGACAGGATGTTCCAACAGAATAATAATAAAGACGGAACCAGGTCCGGTGTAAAACACACAGACAGGATGTCCCAACAGAATAATAATAAAGACGGAACCAGATCCAGTGTAAAACACACAGACAAGATATTCCAACAGAATAATAGAAGAATGTCACCAAGTATATGGTAGACCGCGTATACAGGTTATTCCAACAGAATAATAAATAATGGAATAATAAAAGTTCTCTTCATGAATACAAAATAAATAATACCCCTTACCGTAAAAGAACTGAATATAAGAGTAGTTAAGTAGCAGAAAAATTTTCTTCTTTCTCTCTATAATTTTTTTTCTCTAGAGTTTTAGTGAATTCGTAAGAAATAATGAAGGAATGAGCTTCTATTTATAGAAAAATAGAAGGGCATTGTTCAAGTACGAAATACTTTTGCAGAATTATTTCTTCAATTAACTAACAACTAAGTCAAACAACTAACCAATAAGATTTCAACAAAAATTAAAATATAATACATATATATAAACACATGTTTTCAACTTATATATATCAATATTATATATATCAGTAGATTTTTTTCCCCATATCCAACATCAATCTCCCACCCTCCCAATAATCACTCTTACACATCACTATCACACTACCACTTTTCTACCATTTTTCACTCATACACACATCACACACCTATCACTTTCACATATCATTTTCTCCCACCATATACTCAATACATACATATACTTCCATACGCATACTCTTCCATTTTTAAAATCATTTTTCCAACACAAATGGCCCCACATATGGCCTCCACATGTGGGCCCCACCTTTAAATAATTTTTTTTCGATTATTTTGAAAAATGGGTAAATAGAAATTCATAAAATAAGCAAAACTTCATAAAAATCACCTTAATAATTTTAACAACATTTATCATCTTTATTATAATTCACAATATTAATCGACCAGGTCGTTCCCAGGAAAGAGGGGGCTTTCCAATAAGAATTTCTCCCTATTGGCGCGTAATTAGGTGACCAAACCTCTCCTTGACAGAACTTCTAGACATCGTTAATATTACAAATAATAATATTAATAACTTTGTCGTCTCAATTATTGATTTTAACAATATATAAAATATCAACAATAATTGAATCAAATAACGTGAGATACTATGCAACAATTACTGTAGAAATAATTGAACAAAATTGAATGACTTCTCACGTAAGTATCAATAATCAATACCGTGTGCTACTATGCAACCACGCGTATTACTGTACTTTTACTACCGAGTAGTTCGACAGTATTAACGGTAAAACTTCCGCCGTTATTTTTATAAAATATTTTTGTCGTTTTCTCAATCAGACAATAATTTCGTTGTGGGGTCCACCAATGATTGCGCCGTTGTACGAATATTCTCCGACAAAAAGAATATTCCCCGACTAATCGAATATTATACAACAACTTGCATACTTTACAAAATTTATAAATACTACCCACAACTATAACATTATATCAAATCCACACCCTAATATTAAAAAATATTTCGAGAAATTTAAACCTTTATTCATAAAATCTGGGTTCTCACATTATTTAAATAATATTATTAGATAGCATTATTGGTAATGTCTAAAAAGTTCTGTCTAAGGAGAGGTTTGGTCATCTAATTGCGCGTCAGTAAGGAGAAATCCTTATCGAAAAGCCCCCTCTTTCCTAGAAACGGTCTGGTTGTCATAATTGTGATTCTGTAATATTATTTGTGAATAATTAATTATTGATTTATATGATAAGAAAATATTTATTTTATGTGGATATAATTGGTGGATATATTTATTTTATGTGAAGGAATTAATGTTGAGGTGTTTTTGTCGGAATGAAGGTATTAAAAATTAAATCACTGCTCTTGAGATATATTGCGTGAGTTATAATTTTTAATTTGACCGTTGGATCGTTGTGATTTTTGGATATGTTATACATATATAAGTTGAGTATATGTCCACAAATTTTGAACCGTTAAAAATGAACGTATAATTTGTTATGAATTTTAAGAGGTGACTGATTCGGAAATTAGGTTTATAAATAATTTTGGTGAAAAATTCTAGAATTGAGTGGGCCCCACTTGTGGTTGGTGAAGAAATGTGCTGAATTTTATTTTAAATGTGGTGGGTGGCAATAGTAGCAGGTAAAGTCATCAGGTAGCAGGTAAAGTCATCAGGTAGCAGGTCAAGTCTGCTTCGGCGTGCTAACATTTTTCTATAAATAGAGGGCTAAGTTAAAATTAAAAATCACACCTGAATTCATAAGTTTTCTCTCTTTCTCTCTTTATATTATCGAGTATATTTTGTTAGTATTTAGATACTTGGTGAGTTGTTATTCATCAGTGCAAGTTTCTTTCAGCGTCATATCCGATATCCAGCCAGAAGTACTGCTTTTTTGAGGTAAGAGATATTAAGGGATGTTATATTCTTCATAATGATGTTATTCTTTCAGTATCATTATACTAAAATATTGGTATGAATTTTATTGTGGAATTTCTACCTTTTTGAGTCGGGGTTACTATTCACGTATACGGCACTATTCACATATACGCAATATTCATGTATATGGCACTATTTACGTATATGATATTATTTACGTATACGGTACTATGTACGAATACGGAGTACTATTCACGAGTTACTAATCTTGAGTTAATATTCATGAGTTCACGGGTACTATTCATTATAAAATTGGTTTCTTTTTTTGACCAAATTATCGTTGATTTATGATTGTTGCTCTTGAAAATAAATGCAGTTATTGATCATATTATTTTTATTATCATATATAACATTTTTATAACCCTGATGTTGAATTTCTCTTTTACTTGAGTGTAAAGATGGGTAGATTATTGGTATGATCGTGACTATGGGTTCTCTTTGGCCAGTAGTGCAAAGATGAATTGTTAACTAGTATGATCATGACCATTGAATTTATAATTGAATATCTTTAGCTTAAGTGTAAAGATGAATTGATTAACATGATTATAATTATTGTTTATATAAATTCTGAAATGATTATATATTTCTTTGAGATATTAATATATTTGGCCTATAGTGCAAATATGAACTGTTGATGAATATATTTGGCCTGTAGTGCAAATATGAACTGTTGAGGAATATCTTTGGCTTGTAGTTGAAAGATAAATTGTTGATGAATATCTTTGGCCTGTAGCGCAAAGATGACCTGTTGTTGAATATCTTTGGCCAGTAGTACAAAGATGAACTATTGACGAATATCTTTGGCCCGTAGTGCAAAGATGAATTTATCAGTATGATTATGAATAGAAAATGTGATTTGGTATAACCATGATCTTTGATGTTTCAGGAAAAGACAGGTTATGAAAATTATCTTCGTCCTAGATGAGAAGAGGAATTTAGAACCACAATTATGATTATGAGTTATTCATATGATTGTGAACCAGAACCGTTGGTTGATGTTACAGGGATAAAATATTATTGGTGGATTTTTAACATGGAGAATGTGACGCCCCCAAAATTAGGTATACATCACCCATCTTGGGTCGTCAGATAAATAGTACAGAATACAAATACAACTGATTAATACAAATGTCGTGTACAATACGACAAAACATAAACTGTGAGTTTGAATACAAATATTATCTTCTAGAGAGTATTCATACTCAAAAGGAGTCCTCATTACATTTATTAACACACCATTACATAGAATAGTGAGGACTACTAACTAATACTATCATTCGGACCATCACTCCGTACCCCGACTTGTCCCAGCTACGTTCTCATTTCCTGAAGATAACAGTGAAAGAAAGGGTGAGCTCAACTAGCCCAGTAAGAAATATTATGACTAAGATAATGCAGAATAAATTATCATTAGCCTTCAACAATGTTAAACTGATAAAATATAATAGACATCAAGTTTAACTGTAGCGGAACAAGCAATCCATTAAAAGAGTCAAGTAGAAAATAAAATCTACTATCTTTTATGATTTAAGAAGTTTTTCAACACTGTAATCGCTGAGACTCAGCTTAATAAAATAATCCACATCATCGAATCACCCCTACACTACGGCCAAGGATATTCGTATATTCATTAATGGTCATGATCATGCCAACAACTGTCCATCAATGCACTACGGGCCAATGAGGACTTTTACCACATCATTTGTAACATTACGGTCATGATTATACCGAATAATCCCTGGTCATAATCATACCAAGTCCATCTATGCACTACATGCCACAGATGACTTTCAATATTTTATAAACATGAGGATGATGACAATGATATAAGAATTCAATAAAACAAGTTCAATAATTAATTTATCCAGGAATTAACAACGTCCAAATTGTCAACATGATACTGCATTGTGGAGTAAAATTCAAGAATGCTTAGAAGAATATTTTCTTGAAAAGATACTGGATGAAACGCAACTATCAAGGATATTCCACAAATTTCATGGAGTATAGAAGTCAAAACTTAACCAACTGAGTACAATAAAGAATGGAATAACAAAAGAAATCACCATGCATGCGATAGACCGCACAGACAGGTTATTCCAATAGAATAATAAATAATGGAACCAGGTCCGGCGTAAACGCACAGACAGGATATTCCGGCAGAATAATAAATAAGGAACCAGGTCCGGTGTAAAACACACAGACAGGATGTTCCAACAGAATAATAAAAGAATGTCACCAAGTATAGGGTAGACCGCGTATACTGGTTATTCCAACAGAATAATAACAAATGGAATAACAGAAGTTCTCTTCATGAATATAAAAGAAATAATATTCCCTACCTTAAAAGAACTAGATATTGGAAAAGTGATGTAGCAGAATACTTTTATTCTCTCTCTCTTATTCTCTCTATACTTTCTCTCTCTATAGCTTGAATGAATTCGTGAAAAATAATGAAGCCCTAGGCCTCTATTTATAGAAAAACTGAGGGTGGCTCTTGGTCTTAACGAAGGGTCAAATGACTCTTGGTCTTAACGAAGGGTCAAATGACTCTTGGTCTTAACGAAGGGTCAAATGACTCTTGGTAATATTGAAGGGACAACTACTATTGACGAAAGTAATTACTATTGACCAAGGTAAATACTATTGACGAAGGTAATTACTATTGACCAAGGTAAATACTATTGACGACGGTAATTACTATTGACGAAGAGACTCTTAGATGATGACATATGGCCCCCCCATAAAATAACCAAACTTACCACAACGTCTCAATTATTGATTTAATAATATAACATATTATACAGACGATACTATGACAATAATTTAAGAGATATGATGCAGCAATTACTGTAGCAATAATTGAGTATAGCTGAGTGACTTCTCACGTAAGCATCAATAATCAATACCGTGTGCTACTATGCAACCACGCGTATTACTGTACTTTTACTACCGAGTAGTTCAACAGTAACAATGGTAAAACTTCCGCCGTTATTTTTAATAAACTATCTTTGTCGTTTTCTCAATCCGACAATAATTCTGTTGTGGGGTCCACCAATGATTGTGCCGTCGTACGAATATTCCTCGACAAAAAGAATATTCTCCGACCAAACGAATATTTTATAACAACTTGCATACTTTGCAAAATTTATAAATACTACCCATAACTATTATATCAAATCCACACCATAATATAAAAAAAATTATTTCGAGAAAAATTAAATATTTATTCATAAAATCTGGGGTCTCACAATCTCCCCTCCTTATGGAATTTCGCCCTCGAAATTTACGTACGTACTTGGTATGCCAAACATGTGAGGATACCTTGACTTCACTTCAAATTCTAACTCTTGAGGTATAACCTTTAAGCATCGAATATGATCCTTCTTATCCAAGATGTTAACACGTATCTCCTCATACGTTAAATATTTCGCTATCTCGTCCGGTTCTAAATTAATAATGTGGTTCGGGTCGTCCACATATTTACGTAACATCGATATGTAAAAAAAATGTTCTGAACACGCAACATACTTGGCGGTAAAACGAGTCTTTAGGCCACAGTTCCTACTTCATCGAGGATTTCAAATGGGCCAATTAAATCGAGAGTTGAGATTTCCTCTCTTCGTCGATTCTTGCTTCTAGAATAACGCCCTCTTGAACCTTCTTCTTCACATTTATCAGCTCTGAGTATGTAGCTTGAGCGGCTTTAACTTTATCGATTAAAGTCGATTTTAATCGTATATTCGTTATCTTCACGTGGGTTCGTATATTCGCACTTGTAACCGTATACGATCTTCTACACAACGCGTCAGCTACCACGTTCGCTTTTCCACGATATTATTGAATGGTACGATCGTAATATTCAACAGCTCGAGCCAATGTCTTTGGCGCATAATACGTTCGTTTTAGTTGAAGAAATATTTGAGGGTTTAAGAAATGGGTTTTGTACTGGGGTCAATACAAAATTCAATTTTACGCTCTGGGGTAGGCTAAGAAGTCTTCAAGAATACGTCAAGAAATTTATTAACAATAGAAATATCGTTCAAAACTGTGACCCTCATCCAAGACTTGGATAACACGTCACATTGATACCTATCAACTTGCCATCGTCATTTACAACGTCTCCTACGGAAAGTCTAGCTTCGGTGCATTCCACACCAGGAAATCAACAACGAAAGGAACGGGAATTTTTACTTATGGCTTGATACGACAATGATTGACTTTAGTGATTTGGTTACTTGAATTCGCATAATAGGTTGGTTAGGAATATGAAAGCTAACAACCTTACGAAAAGCATGATGAGCAGTTAACCAATCGTTTCCAAAAATCACATCAAAGGCAAGTATTTTCAAAGAGATAAGATCGACAGGTAACGTGAAAGTGTTGATTTGAACAAGATTTATAAATAGTGGAGGTAATGAAGATTTCTCCCAATTGACTTTAAACAGACATATCAAAGTCTAAGTTCTCCGGAGTTAACTTCAAACATTGAACATAACTAGGTGAAATAAAAGAGTGAGTAGAACCGGTATCGAATAAGGTACAAACTTCGCAAGGGTTTATGATAAGCTTACCCGCGATAACTTCATTTGGGTTCCTCACTTGTTGGGAAGTCATGACAACCGCTCTCCCTTGAACTACCCGGCTTTGACTTGTCTGGGGTAACATTTGATGTCATCTCTATCGTTGGAATTGACTTTAATATAGGGCATATTCCACCCTCAACTGCTTCATCGTACTCCTGCTTCATGATCTGAATCATCAATCTTCGATCCATATCGAGTTCAGATTGACCGCTCTGTACAGGGTAATTCAAAACTCGATGTTGGGTTCTCCCAATTGCTGTCCAAAAAGAGAAATGTATATCATCTATTTTAGCCTTTTTGGATCGGACATCTCTTTCTATAATATCAACACGTCGTGCGGCTTTTACCCACGCATCCTGCATTCTCATTCGTTCAGTTGTTTCTTCTTTCAGCTGATCCTTGATATTTGAATTCTCAGATTCCAACTTTAATATCTTACACTCTGCCAAAGCGTGATTTTGTTCGAGCATCACATATCGGGTAACACAATTTTGAATCGTTACATCTCTTTGCTCAACGACTGCCTGCCGTTCTTCAGCCCGCTCTTCTAACTCATGAACACGATTTTGTAATTCTAAGTTTTGATCATAGATTTCTTCTAACCAATTCTCCTCAGGTTCCTCTTCTTCCTCTTCTTCCTCACTCTCAGCTGATACCTCTGCCACTAGCTCGGGTACAACTATTAGTTCTTCACTTACCACGTAGATATCTCTAATTTCTTCTTCGGCTGATATTACATTATCTTGGTTGGTTATTAGAGGTGTCACGGTCTCACTCACTCCATTGTTGACATTTTCAGCTGCCATTTTCAAATACTGCCACAAAACAAGGGTTAATTAACATATAACATATTATCCATATACTTTGACCGACCAATTAAGTACCAAATAAACTTAGGTAGGTCATACTAGCGAAGGAATTCCCCGTCGCTCCCCTCCTAGTTCTATTCTCACATCTTAGCCAGGGATCATATCCCTAAGCTCTGATACCAACTGTGACAATTGTCCCATCAGTGGACAGCACCTCACAGTGGTACCTATCAGTTTGCCACCGCAGAACGGCGTCCCCTACGGAGAGTCTGGCTTCGGTGCATCCCCCATCAACAGGAAGTCACCAGCGAGAGGCTCGGGGCTCTTTACTTATAGCTCTGATACCAACTGTGACGCCCCCAAAATTAGGTATACATCACCCATCTTGGGTCGTCAGATAAATAGTACAGAATACAAATACAACTGATTAATACAAATGTCGTGTACAATACGACAAAACATAAACTGTGAGTTTGAATACAAATATTATCTTCTAGAGAGTATTCATACTCAAAAGGAGTCCTCATTACATTTATTAACACACCATTACATAGAATAGTGAGGACTACTAACTAATACTATCATTCGGACCATCACTCCGTACCCCGACTTGTCCCAGCTACGTTCTCATTTCCTGAAGAGAACAGTGAAAGAAAGGGTGAGCTCAACTAGCCCAGTAAGAAATATTATGACTAAGATAATGCAGAATAAATTATCATTAGCCTTCAACAATGTTAAACTGATAAAATATAATAGACATCAAGTTTAACTGTAGCGGAACAAGCAATCCATTAAAAGAGTCAAGTAGAAAATAAAATCTACTATCTTTTATGATTTAAGAAGTTTTTCAACACTGTAATCGCTGAGACTCAGCTTAATAAAATAATCCACATCATCGAATCACCCCTGCACTACGGCCAAGGATATTCGTATATTCATTAATGGTCATGATCATGCCAACAACTGTCCATCAATGCACTACGGGCCAATGAGGACTTTTACCACATCATTTGTAACATTACGGTCATGATTATACCGAATAATCCCTGGTCATAATCATACCAAGTCCATCTATGCACTACATGCCACAGATGACTTTCAATATTTTATAAACATGAGGATGATGACAATGATATAAGAATTCAATAAAACAAGTTCAATAATTAATTTATCCAGGAATTAACAACGTCCAAATTGTCAACATGATACTGCATTGTGGAGTAAAATTCAAGAATGCTTAGAAGAATATTTTCTTGAAAAGATACTGGATGAAACGCAACTATCAAGGATATTCCACAAATTTCATGGAGTATAGAAGTCAAAACTTAACCAACTGAGTACAATAAAGAATGGAATAACAAAAGAAATCACCATGCATGCGATAGACCGCACAGACAGGTTATTCCAATAGAATAATAAATAATGGAACCAGGTCCGGCGTAAACGCACAGACAGGATATTCCGGCAGAATAATAAATAAGGAACCAGGTCCGGTGTAAAACACACAGACAGGATGTTCCAACAGAATAATAAAAGAATGTCACCAAGTATAGGGTAGACCGCGTATACTGGTTATTCCAACAGAATAATAACAAATGGAATAACAGAAGTTCTCTTCATGAATATAAAAGAAATAATATTCCCTACCTTAAAAGAACTGGATATTGGAAAAGTGATGTAGCAGAATACTTTTATTCTCTCTCTCTTATTCTCTCTATACTTTCTCTCTCTATAGCTTGAATGAATTCGTGAAAAATAATGAAGCCCTAGGCCTCTATTTATAGAAAAACTGAGGGTGGCTCTTGGTCTTAACGAAGGGTCAAATGACTCTTGGTCTTAACGAAGGGTCAAATGACTCTTGGTCTTAACGAAGGGTCAAATGACTCTTGGTAATATTGAAGGGACAACTACTATTGACGAAAGTAATTACTATTGACCAAGGTAAATACTATTGACGAAGGTAATTACTATTGACCAAGGTAAATACTATTGACGACGGTAATTACTATTGACGAAGAGACTCTTAGATGATGACATATGGCCCCCCCATAAAATAACCAAACTTACCACAACGTCTCAATTATTGATTTAATAATATAACATATTATACAGACGATACTATGACAATAATTTAAGAGATATGATGCAGCAATTACTGTAGCAATAATTGAGTATAGCTGAGTGACTTCTCACGTAAGCATCAATAATCAATACCGTGTGCTACTATGCAACCACGCGTATTACTGTACTTTTACTACCGAGTAGTTCAACAGTAACAATGGTAAAACTTCCGCCGTTATTTTTAATAAACTATCTTTGTCGTTTTCTCAATCCGACAATAATTCTGTTGTGGGGTCCACCAATGATTGTGCCGTCGTACGAATATTCCTCGACAAAAAGAATATTCTCCGACCAAACGAATATTTTATAACAACTTGCATACTTTGCAAAATTTATAAATACTACCCATAACTATTATATCAAATCCACACCATAATATAAAAAAAATTATTTCGAGAAAAATTAAATATTTATTCATAAAATCTGGGGTCTCACAGAGAAGATAATAGACTTTATGGTCTATTTGACTCTTCTAATGGATTGCTCATTCCGCTGCAACTATGGTTGAAAAATTTTATCATCTACCATATGTTCTAAATCTCTGATTTATTACTAATGAAGGCTATTGATAATTTAATTATCTTTAGTCATGATATTCTTTTACTGGGCTAGTTGAGCTCACCCTTTTATTTTATAATTCTTTTCAGGTAATAAGAGTGTAGCTGGGTCGAGCGGGGGTAACAGGGGAATAAAACGGTGGTCATCATTTAGTAGTTATATTTGGTGAATCAAATAGGGTGAGGCGAACCCAATGTTGGAAGGGTGTTTTGTTACTATCATACAAGATGTCTAATGACATACAACCTCGTGTCATCATAAGACAGGGTTGTGCACATCCACTTGCTGAGTATATCTACGAGCACTACCTATATAATCTTGGTGTTTGGATAAATTATAACTCTCAATTAGAGACAGTGGAGATAATGATATGTCAAGAGAAGACTCACCATTGGAAAGAATATGATAGTAATCTTCTCGTTTTTTTTGGGTCTATTGGGTCAACCAAGGATAATTCTGTGGACATATGATATCTATAATAACCTAGACGCATGGCCTCCCATGTACGAAGGTTTCCTTGAGCACTTTCCAAATATTATAATTTCTAAAACAGTTTTTTACTATACCTTTATGTAAGGTGTCATTGTGACGTGCTATCCAAGGTTGGGATGCGAGTTACAGTTGGTATATATATTTGTATCAAAGCTCACAACATATGTGTTGTTGTATTTTACACGATAATTATTGTAATAAAGTTATAGTTATTTTCTGTACCATGTATTTGGCGACTCAAAATGGGTGGGTTGTTGTATACCTATTTTGGGGTCGTTACAGGTTTCATTCGTCCTAATACATCTCCTTGGGGTGCTCCTGTTTAATTTGTAAAGAAGAAAGACGGGAGTATGCAACCTTGTATTGACTATTTAGAATTGAACCATGTCACCATCAAGAATAGGTATTCGCTACCTCGTATTGATGACCTGTTTGACCAGTTGCAAGGAGCGCAATTCTTTTCAAAGATCGATCTTCATTCCGGATATCATCAGCTAAAGATTAGAACTGAGGATATTCCAAAGACTGCCTTCAGAACTCGGTACGGGCATTATGAATTTCTAGTCATGTCTTTTGGATTGACTAATGCTCCTGCGGCTTTTATGGATATGATGAACCAAGTATTCTAGAAATATCTAGATCAATTCGTTGACATCCTCATATATTTCAAAAGCCGTGAAGATCATGAGCACCATTTAAAGCTGGTACTCCAAAGGCTTCGTGAAAATAAGCTATATGTCAAGTTGAAGAAATGCGAGTTCTGGCTTGAAGAAGTAGCTTTCCTTGGGCACGTGGTGTCAAAATATGGAGTATCTGTTGACCCAGCGAAGATTGAAGCAATACAAAGTTGGGAGCAACCGAAGTCGGTGACCGAAGTACGTAGATTTCTGGGTTTAGCTGGTTATTATCAGAGATTTGTGGAAGGATTTTCTCGAATCGCTACTCTGTTAACTCAGCTGACTCAGAAAGATACAAAATTTGTATGGAGTGAGGAATGTGAGAAGAGTTTTCAAGAGCTTAAGAGGAGACTCATTTCGGCACCTGTTCTGACAATACCATCTGGTTCGGATGGATTTGTTATCTACAGCGATGCTTCGGGCAAAGGGTTAGGATATGTTCTCATGCAACATGGGAAGGTCATAGCCTATGCCTCACGATAACTCAAAGAATACAAGAGGAATTACCCTACTCATGATCTAGAGTTGGAAGCAGTCATTTTCGCGCTAAAGATCTGGAGGCACTATCTATATGGGGAGAAAGTGGAGATATATTCGGATCATAAAAGCCTCAAATATTTCTTCACCCTAAAAGAACTTAACATGCGGCAATGACGATGGCTCGAACTGTTGAAAGACTACGACCATACTATCCAATATCATCCTGAAAAAGCAAACGTGGTAGCTGACGCATTGAGTAGAAAATCATATGTGGGTACGAGTGCAATGTTATTAACACAAAGGCCCATTTTGTATAACTTGCAAAGGATGGAGATAGAGGTAAAGGCTCCAAGTACCCACGTGATGATATCAAGCATACGAGTAGAACCGACTTTAATCGATAAAGTTAAAGATGCTCAAGCTACAGACATAGAGCTGATGAGTATGAAGAAGAAAGTGCAAGAAGGTGCTATTCCGGAAGCAAGAATCGATGAAGGAATACTTCGAGTCAACTCCAGACTTTGTGTTCCTAACGATTCTGACTTGAAACATAGAATCATGATGGAGGCACACAACACACCGTTTTTAATTCACCCTGGAAGTACCAAAATGTATCGTGATCTTCGACATACATTTTGGTAGAGAGAGATCGCGAAGTTTATCTCGAGGTGTTTAATTTGTCAACGTGTAAAGGCGGAGCATCAAGTGTCAAAGGGTCCATTGCAACCACTTGAGATTCTGAAATAGAAGTGGGAACACTTTACCATAGATTTTGTTAAAGGTCTTCCCAAGGTTTCTCAAGGCGTAGATGCGATTTGGGTTATTGTTGATAGATTAACCAAGTCTGCTCATTTCTTGCCGATACGAGAGACTTATTCCCTTGAACGTCTTGCTCTTATGTACGTGAATGAGATTGTGAGGTTGTATGGCATGTCAGTATCCATAGTTTCGGATCGTGACCCAAGATTCACTTCACGATTTTGGGTTAGCTTGCAAAAAGCTTTGGGCACGGATTTACAATTTAGTTCGGCATACCATTCTCAAATGGACGGACAATCAGAGAAGACTATTCAAACTCTTGAAGATCTATTAAGACTATGTGTCTTAAACTTCAAAGGGAGTTGGGATAAGTATTTACCATTGGTGGAGTTCTCTTACAACAACAGTTATCAAGCAAGTATAGGTGTGGCTCCATTCGAAGCATTATATGGACGAAAGTATCGCTCTCTAATATGTTGGGATGAGATGGGTGAAGTAACATTATTGGGACCAGAGTTGGTACGTATGACTACGAAAAAGATCCAAATGATTCAATAACGTATACAAACGGTACAAGATCGACAAAAGAGTTATGCTGATCTTCATCGAAAAGACGTAGAATTTAGTATTGGGGATCATGTATTGTTGCGAGTTGCTCCATGGAAGGGAGTTACAAGATTTGGGAAGAGATGAAAGCTCAATCCACAATTTATTGGTCCATTTCAAATTCTTGACCAAGTAGGAAATGTGGCCTATAGACTCGCGTTACCTCCAAGCATGTCTCGTGTTCATAATGTTTTTCACATATCTGTGCTTCGTAAATATGTGAAAGACCTGAACCACGTTATTTTGTTAGAACCAAACGAGATAGCCGAATACTTAACGTATGAGGAGGTACCTGTCAAGATCTTGGATAGAAAGGAGCATGTCCTACGCACAAAGGTCATACCACAAGTCAAAATTTTGTGGAGGAACCATGCTATTGAGGAAATGACCTGGGAGTTGGAACCGGAAATGAAAGCGAGATATCCTCATCTTTTCGAAACACCAGGTACATACGTCAATTTCGAGGACGAAATTTCATAAGGAGGGGAGGTTGTAAGACCCCAACTTATTATAAATGAAATTGAATTTCTCTATTTATTATTTTAAAATAGTAAGGGTTGAATTGATTAATGTGGTTAGTTATGGGTAAAATGCGCAAATAGTTCAAATAAACAAGTGGTTATAAAATATTCATTATTGTCGGGGAATATTCGTTTGGTCGTGAAATATTCTTACTATCGGGGAATATTCGTACGACGGCGCAGCTTTGTGTGGGCCCCATAACGGAAAGTGATTGGATGAAGAAAATGACAAGTATAAGTTGTTAATAAATAACGACGTAGTTGTTACCGTTAATACTGTTGGAATACCCGGTGGTTAAAATACAGTAATACGCGTTGTTGTACAATAGCACACGGTATTGCACCAATTATTGAGTAGTGATTGATTCTTACGTAAGAAGTCACTACTCAATAATTGTTACAATAATTACTGTTCAATATTTTATTTTATTGATTCAATAATTGTTGCGTTGATATTTTATATTATTGTTATTTTAATAATTGTCACTGCACATTATTTTTCATTATCAGATCAATAATTCATATTATTTGAATAATATTATTAGATAACATTATTGGCAATGTCTAGAAAATTCTGTCTAATGAGAGGTTTGGTCACCTAATTACGCGCCAGTAAGGAGAAATCCTTATTGAAAAGCCTCCTCTTTTCTGTGAACGGCCTGATTGTCAGTATTGTGATTCTGTAATATTATTTGTGAATAATTAATTATTAATTAATATGATAAGAAAAATATTTATTTTATGTGGATATAGATGGAGAAAATTTTAAAGTGACAATTGTTGAAAAAAAATGATATTTTATCTTTTCTGATAATATAATTCATTTAAATACATTATTATATTATTATAATATAATAATGGTGATATTTTTACAATGAATACGGGATATATGAATAAATGAGGAGGAAAAGAATTTTTGTTACAAAAAAATATTTAAAACATGTTTTTCAAGTTTGTGGACCCTAAATTTTGACTGAAATTTGATTATAGCCTGTAAAATCGTCCGTATGTGGATTTCGGTCAATTTCTGTTTGAAATTTGGAAAAACTTAAAATTATAAAGTTGTAGAGAATTGAATTTCCTATGGAATGGACATAAGATTCAAATTTTTTCTGATAAAAGGGCTATTTATTATGAATTATTGAAGTTCTGGATTAATTGATTATTATTTTTTTTGGAGTTTTAAATGATTTTTATATAAAAAACGTTTTTGTTGCTTTTATTGAGTGGATGGCTGATGTTTGGATTCAATTAGTGTGCGTAGGAAATTTTAGAAAAATAATAATATTATTTATTAAATTTTCTACTTTGGTGTTCTAAGCATTTTCTTATAAATAGGGTGTTTATATTAGAATTAAAAATCACACCAGAAACTAAAGTTTTCTCTCTCTATAATATTGAGCGTAATTTTGTGAATATTTTGGTACTTTGAGAGTTGTTATACGGTGCAAGTTCCTTCATTACTATATCCAGTATTCCAGTCAGAAGTACTGTCTTTTTGGAGGTAAGGGATGTTATTTTTTTTTAAATAATATTATTTCTTTCAATATCATTATGCCAAAATATTGATCTGAATTTTTTTTATCAAATTTAAAACTTTTTGTGTCGGGGTTACTATTCACGTATACGGCACTATTCACAAACACGGCACTATTCACCAAAAAATTAAATTTTTATTTTTGTCCAAGATATCTATTATGGATACTAGCTTTGATTGTATCAATATTTTGATCATTCTTGAATTTTACTTCGCTATGATTATTTATGAAGTATTTTTGAACTCGGATTGTTTAAAGTACGAATCCTTAATATTTGTTCTTTTGTTTCACTGAATTCGTTTTCTTTAAAAGATTTTTTATCATCCTCAGTTCTAAATGATGATATAACTGAATATCTTTAGCATATAGTGCAAAGATGAATGATTTTCTAATGAATATCTTTAGCCGTAGTGCAAAGATGAACAGGTGTTTAGATGAACAGGTGTTTAGATGAACATGACCAACTGATGAATATTTTTGTCCTGTAGTGCAAAGATGAACATTTGATTCCAGATATATATATTGATTAATGTTACAGGGATAAAATATCGATAATAGACTTTTAAATTCATAGATAATAGTAGATTTCATTCTCTACTTAACTCTTCTAATGAATTATTATTTCCGCTGCGAATATTGATTTAAAATTTGTTGTATATTGTATTCTATTAGATTTTTTCCTGTTGAAGACTAACGATAATTTGTTCTATATTATCTTAGTCATAATATTCTTTACTGGGCTAGTTGAGCTCACCCTTTTTCTTTTTGTTCCATTTTTCTTCTCAGGATGCGAGAATGTAGCAAGTACTAGTCGGGGTATGGAATGATGGTTCTAAAAAATTGTTTAGTAGTCTTCACCATTTTTATTAAATAATGTATCAATAATTGTAATGAGGATTTATTTGAGTGTGGATATTATCTAGAAGACAATATTTGTATTTAAACTTACAGTTTAAGTGTTGTCGTATTTTGCACGATAATTGTATTAATAAATTGGTAGTTATTTCTGTACCATATTTTGGCGACTCAGAATGGGTGATGTATACATATTTTAGGGGCGTCACAGTATAAGGTTAGTTCTTTATATCTTCGATAGTGATAAGGTTGGTTCGGTTGTGATAAGGTTGGTTCTTTATATCTTCAGTAGTAATAAGGGCAATTGTTTATCTATATTAGGATTGAACAAGAGGAGTGAGGCGACAATATGGGGAGCCAACAATTTTAGTTCGGCACATGGAGTTCAGGTGTGATATTTTGTCTTCGACAAATGTGGTCGTTTTGTTGAGATAAATTTGTATACTCTCTTATTTATAAGTTTCTTATAAATAAGAGACTGGGGGACAATGTTGGGATGTGATTATTTAGGTCTAGCCATGGTGCAGTCCAGTCCATTTAATGGTCCGGATCTGATGATGACCCATATGTATTTATTGTGACAGTGGAAGAGTCCTTATTAAAATAGGATTGTATTTCCTTATTTGGAGGGATAAAAAGTCCTTCTCCTAGTTGGATGTTGGTGGATGTGACTTCTATATATACGGCTACAAAAGGACAAGAACACAAGAGCATATGATACAAATAAACACTTTGTACTCTCCATATTATTATAGTAGATTTCTCTCTCTCTCTCTCTTTCTCTCTGTGGTTTTTTTTCAATTGGGTTTCCACGTAAATTCTTGTGTTCATAGTTTATATCTCTTTGTTTATGTTTATGTGAGCGTATTTCGTGAGTTTGATTTCACAACAATACAATCAACCATTAGCGCGATTTTGACATGCTGTTTTGGGTGATTTCGTCAGGCCTACAAAATTTGGCGTTAACAATAACTATAAGACTCACTTATATATAATAGAATATTAATTACTTGTAATCTGACACATCATTTTATATACAATTTTTTATAACTAACTTTTGTCATCGTAATATTACTCGAACTTTTGACGCATATATACATATTGAGTTTTTATAGTTATTTTAAAATATTTTGAAATTGATATAAATTAATATATTTTTTATATAATACAATTATAAAAAAGTATAAATTATTTAACTAGTACTACGTATTAATTACAAAATCTACTTTTTTCAAAAGTTAAATGAATCACATTAAAGAATTTATCTTGCTTGATTTTACAAAAAAAAAGATTATATATGAACAAATGCAATATATGTGTATTTCAGTGTGTTATGCTCCCTGTTGTCCGATTTCTCAATCAATAATTACGTGTAAATATACACGATTAACAAGTAATAAAGCAATAATAAAGAGTGGCGTACCCACGAGTAATCCTATTTAACAAATCACAACTATTAGTTTTATATCAATCTACTTTTATTTAAACAGCCGAATTTTGCGATTTTCCAATTAAAATTAAATTAACTAAAACTATCTTTAACACAAAGATTTGATTCAGATGATAAAGGTTTAAGACTACAATATCCCCAATTATGCAATATAAATTAATTATTCAATTTATCCAATTATTAAATCCACTTGAGCTGTTAACATGAATTCAATGTATTTATAAGTCCTTTTTCAAGTGATCAAATAAAATTACTCAAGTCAATTAATTTTGCATTATTTCTATGCAAAACAAAAGAATCAAATTTATTACGCACTTGAAAAAATATATTCATATTTAATTCACAACCCTAATTATTCATCTCATGCAAATAATTAAGAGTACATGCTATTACATTCAGTTCTAACCCTAGATTGCATCTCCCGAATTCATCTAGTGTAGCATGGTAATTATGAGTCAGATAATTAAACAATAAACACAAAATATGATCGACAACTCAGCTTGAATAAATAATTTGATTAATTTCAGTAATTAATTTATAAGTATAAAAAGTTCAATTATAGTCTTAATTATAAAATTAATTCATACTGAAAATTAAAACAAAAAATTTCACAGAAAACGTCACAATTAAATTACAAACAGAGAGAAGAATAAAAACTCAGTAATTGTCCAATTTAAAATCCTTGTGCTACTGTGCAATCTCCAAGTCCAATCTCCAACCTCTATCTCAGAATTATGTGTGTTTTAATCAATAATCTCCTCCCTATTTATAGCTTTTGGTCTTGTCTAAGCAAGCCTTCCTTGAAAATCTTATTCAAAGTTGAAATCTGACTTCTTTTCCTTTCCTGGCACAAACTCCGAGCAAGACTTCCTGACTCCCAGGGATTGGCTTGTGAAGGAGCGCCCCGGCGCTGTTGCTTTGTTGAGAATCACTACTTTGCCATTATTGATGTTGAAATGTCTGAATTACCCTTGTTTTGCCCAATATTTTAGGGACGAATTTTTTAGGCTATGACGACTAAGAATATCTATGGCGATAGATAAAGCCGTCGTCATAACTCAAAAAATCATAATTATAAATTACTGTATACTACACAGCTGTGTGTGTGTGTATATATATATATATATATATATATATATATAGTAGTTGAGTTGATGAATTTGGTGTAGTAACATACTAGTACAACAGAACTGAATGATGCGTCACATTTGTGTTTGTATGGCATGAAGGGGGCTCCGGGTCTCCGACTATAGTTTCTTGACAACTGAAAAGGAGGTACACTTTTGAATATGGACCACTCTACATTTCACTAATTGAGTCACAAACACTTGCTTTTTAGAGGTTTAGAGGAGTACGGGTGAAAACTTAGTATATATATATATAGTATACAGATGTGTTATTGTGATAATTTTTTGAAGTTATTGAACTGTCGTGATAGATCAAAATATCTACAGTAACAAATAAATCGTCTTCATAACTTAAAAAATCGTCGCTATATTTGATTGTGTACCACACAATTGTGTATTATATTTTTCCCATATATATATATATTAATGAACTATTTGACACTTTTTAAATGAATTGATGATGTTGTATATGGGTCTCTGGTGCTCCACTAGTCTCACAAATCCTGCATTTCTCACGGTGGATAAATGATAATAGTGGACGATGGGATTGTGTCATTGTGACTCCCTCTTCTGTGATCTAAAAGCATAAAATATCAACTACTCCCTCCGTCTCTAATTATTTAACATTTTAAAGATGAACATAAGAATTAAGATAATGATTAAAAATTATTAAATATAATACTCAATTATCTATAATACCCTTAAATCTTTTGTTGAAATAAAGAGAGATTTGTTGGGATAAAGAGTGAGGAAGATTTTAAAGTATCAAAAAAATAAACAGAGTAATGACAGGTAATTTTGAAAAATTAATTCTCCTAAATTTAAATAAACGTCAAATAATAAGAGACAGATAAAAAAATTTTAAAACGTGAAATAATTAGGAACGGAGGAAGTAGTATATAAAGTGCGAGTGTGAATATCAAATTCAGTTATCATGAAATTAAATTTATAATAAATTAATTAATTATTGAATACAATACTGATACGCAGAAAAATTATATCTCGATATATGTATCGATAATTAACTAAAATTAATTTATGTTAGCCGTGTTCAGAATGTCTATCCTCCCCATTTTTGTCAAAGAATTCCACTATAAATGTGTCACTTGGGCACATCCAATCCGTGGAAGGCAGTTGGGGGACCAACTCATCTGAGAGAGACGGTTCCAATCCCGTCATTATGTAGGAGTCGTTTGAAGTTTTCGTGGCCTGAAGTTGACGTGTGCATGAGTCTCATCCAATCCGTGGGCGTCGGGTCCTTTCCTTTGGTTCTCGGGTCCACTCCCTAACACGGGTGGGTATATAACATTTAATTCCTCTAACAAAGCACAATTTCATTTAAATTTGAGAAAAGCACAATTCTTTAGAGTACATTCAACAAATATGATATGACAAAGAATAACTAGCAAAATAAAAAATAAATATGATCAAAATTTTATTTGAGTATATAGTAAATTGGAGGGCCATTCTTGAAACTGAGATGGGCCCATAAATGACAAGTTACTTGAAAAATATTAGCAATCAGAAATAGTGACTTTACTTTTGCTTCCAAAGCAAAAATTGTAGGCATGATCTGAAGCAGTGAATGATCATAATAATATCTCTCCACCCACAACAAATTCTGGACATTTAATTATAAAGCTGTAAAATAAATAAACATCTCGATTAAAAATCCGATTTGTGTTCGATTCGAAATATAAATGATTTAAATATGAGCAAATTTTTAAATTTGATAAATTATTCGAACATCCTCAAATTGTAATTTTTTATTGATACTCGGCAAACTGCTCAGGCTCAATTCGAGATCAAACCTTATTTTATACTCTATAAATTTTATAAACTAAATCTGAACAACTCAATACTCGACTCGAACCGATTCATTTACACCCTTCTCTCACACTCATCCAATTGCCCTATTTTCCGGTTTTGCCTCGTACTTGTGACTTGTGAGAACAGAAACCCGCCCGCCCTATATGTTTTGTTGACACAAAACAGAATATGTTCATATACCCATATCCCACTCCCTAGTACTCACCGTCCATTTAGTCACTTTTAATTATAAAAATTTTAAAATATTTTTATATAAAAATTAAAATAATATATCTGATTACAAAGTTATGAATGTATATTTAAAAAATATTAATAACAATTTTAAGATAATTGTATGATATGATTTTTTTTATAATTTAAAAATAATTTTGTACTTGGTAATTTTAACAAAAAGTATTTCGAAAGTGCGTTTAAAACCAATATTAATGATCTTATTAATTACAATATAAAGAGTCTTTATTCTTTAATTTATTAAATATTTTTTAAATAATTTTTGTGATACTAAAATTGTAATGTTAAACTGGCATTGTATATTATTTTATGAAAACCGATATTTTTTGATATTTTCACATAATCTTCTCTCATATATGAAAAAAATAAATTTCGCTATATAAAAGAGGACTATATAAAAATATCAAAAACTCATATTAAAATAGTGTTCTATATTTTATTACTATCATTATTAGAAATATCTCTTTTGTAGGAACAAAGATATTTGAGGAATGAAGAAGCTCTGTTGGACTAATAAACCATCACAGTCAAAGTTTATAAAGCTTCTTCAAAAGCTCCCTGTTGAGCCATTTTTATTGCTACCAAAAACACTAACCAAACCACTCCTCAATATGTCCCCTCCTATTCTTCTCCTCTTCCTCTTGTCCATCACAGTCGATGCCACGGCGGCAGCGCAGCCGCTGCATCCGGGTTTTTACCGGAAAACTTGTCCGGAAGCGGAATTTATCGTCAGGGATGTGATCAAGAAGTCCATGATTAGAGAACCCAGAAGTGGTGCCTCTGTTATGCGTTTACAGTTCCATGATTGTTTTGTTAATGTAACTAATACAAAATTTCTAACATTTTTTTTGCCTTTTTTTCCCCCATATCTATAATTCTGATCATTATTATTATTTTGAATAATTTTACAGGGTTGTGATGCTTCTTTGTTGCTGGATGATACACCAAACATGGTGGGAGAAAAGCTGTCTCTTTCAAATATAAATTCACTACGATCTTATGAAGTTGTTGATGAAGTGAAGGAAGCCCTTGAAAGGGCTTGCCCAGGCATTGTTTCTTGTTCAGATATCATAATTATGGCTTCTAGAGATGCTGTTGCTCTGGTAAATTCTGTCACCTTAATCTTCTGAGTAGAAACTTTTTCATGGTGGATTATGGGCCCAATGATTTAATGAACAAGGATATCAGAAAAACATGAAGATTAAAGGTTAATTAATTGAAAAAAAGTGGACATACACAACACTAATTGACTACATTTTTTAAGTGTAATCTTTTTTTCTTTTTCATCATTCTTCTTCTTGGACGGTTGTTAAGAAAGAGAGAAACTCTAAAATTAATCTAATCTAATTTTGGAATGGATGGAGTATCAGTTAAGCAAGGACTCAAAAGTGTGACCGTGAAATATTAAACCATGGAGGTCTTGCCGGTTGCTTCCCCTTGAAATTACTTGCTAGTCTTTATATCTTCCTCTCTGTATATGTGAAATTGGGATGAGAAAATTCCTTGAAATACGCCCTGCTCCCTCTGTACGGAAAATAGTGTTATTTTCTTTAGTAATATTAGTCCATTAAAATTAGATTCAATCTGAACCGTCTTTTGCTTTCCCACCCAAATTAATTAGAATGAATCTTAGCCGTTCCAAATTCAAATTGGGTTCTATCGTTATATATATATATATATATATATATATATATATAAGCATGACTAGGTCCTAAGATGTTTGATTACAAAATTGTGGATATGTTGAATTCTTTTAGTAGTATCTAAGTAAGCTTTATGATTTGAACAGAGTGGAGGACCTGATTGGGAAGTGAAATTGGGAAGAAAAGATAGCTTGACGGCAAGCCAAGAAGATGCGGACAATATAATGCCAAGCCCAAGAGCCAATGCAAGTTATCTCATTGACCTCTTCAGCAAATTCAACCTATCTATCAAGGATCTTGTAGCCCTTTCAGGGTCTCACTCAATTGGCCAAGGACGGTGTTTTTCTATTGTGTTTAGGCTATACAACCAATCCGGGTCAGGCCGGCCAGACCCAAGCATTGAACCCAAGTTTCGACAAAAGTTGGACAAACTTTGTCCACTTGGTGGAGATGGAAATGTGACAGGGGGGCTGGATGCTACACAAGAAATATTCGACAACCAATATTTCAAGGATTTGGTAAATGGTAGAGGGTTTCTTAATTCGGATGAAACGTTGTTTACGTGTGAAGAAACTCGAGGATTTGTGAAGCAGTTTAGTATTGATGAGAGTGCATTTTTTGAGGACTTTGTCCAAGGAATGATCAAAATGGGGGATTTGCAATCAGGGAGGCCAGGGGAGATTAGGAATAACTGCAGGGTAGTAAATAGGCAGCAGCCGGCAGAGGGGAAGGAATTGTTGGATGCTTCGTGGATGAGAAAATTGAAGTCATTTTTAAAAGTTTAGATCATGTTTGGGTCCTGTCAGTCAGTCAGTCAGTAGTAGACTACTTGGTTGGTTATCAGTCATGTCACATGATGTGTATAGTTTTGTTTGGAAGTAGAGATGGATATATTAAAGGCAAGGCAAGGCAATGTTGAGAATATAAGTTTTCTGAATTATTATTATTATTATTAGTCTTCTACTTTGTTTTCTTCACTACACTAGACTAGACTAGTGTTTGGAGCTTGTTGGAAAAATCAGAAATCTTTAATTATTAATAGCTAAATTCACTCTCACTAAACTTATTACAACTGTCATCCTTTGGACCTCTCTACGAGAATATTTAACAATATCTTCAATCACTTTGACATATTCAAATATACGAGTCATATAAAAAAAATTCTCTCTAACAGCCTCTTCAACTTTAATTATTAAATCTGTAACTTCCTTCTCACTCTTCAAATATGCAATTAAAAGCTAAAAATGTTTATTACGCTGATGGATTTGATGTAAAGCTCATTGAATTGAAGAGACTAATAAGATAAAAAATATGAAAGTAACAAATAATGTTCTTCAAATTGTCACGTAGGTCAACAAACTTCAATTTGAAGAATTTTTTTGCTACTATTCTTAGGGAATGTTTGTTTAGAGCTGAATCTGAATGGCAGAATCGGTCTGTGCGTTTGTTTTGTTCTGAATGGCTGAATCGGTAAGATGGATGAGATGAATGGTTAAGTCAGATTTTTTTAGCTGAATGGCTGAATGGAGTAAAAAAAATTAAAAAAATTTAAAAATTTAAAAAAAAATATTAATTATTATATTAAATAATATTAAATAAATTTACAACAATTTTGAATTTTTTAGAGAGAAAAAATAATAAAGTTTTATTATTCAGATGTTTCAGACATGTCAATTATCAAACAGTTTTTTTTTATTCAGATTCAGATTCAGATTCAACTCATTCAGATTCAGATTCTGTTTATTCAGATTTATTCAATTTTTATCAAACACCCCTTAGAGATGCTCTAATAAATCTTTGTTCTCTTTCATCCCGACTATTCTCAATACGTCCACATTCGGCAAATTAATTCTTGCTTTTGTATTCATCATCTACACCAATCCATATTTAATTAAACCTTAGTAGTAGCTGTCCCCCATTTGCGGTTTCAATTTAAAACCAAGCAAGCATATAACACTGCCACTAAGCCACCTTCTACTTCAATTTAAGACAATTAATTAACCAAGTACAATAGAAAAAAGGTTATTTGTGTACCCAGTAGTAGTAATCAATTCACTCCCCCCTACTACCTTAGCATTCCATCCTCCTCCTTCACACAAGTATTCTTATTTATTTAAATTTTCAAAACAACATTTTTCTACTGGTAAAATCTCTAAAATCAAAATTAATTTTGAATTTTAAAACTTCAAAAATTGACCAGGAAGAGCAGCCTGCAGCAACAGCAAATGGAACTATTTATTGAATTGGTGGGTGTGGGTGTAACGTTTTAAAAATAATAAAATATTTATATTTTGACCAAAATGAATGAATTTACATGGATTTATATTAAAAAAAAACTATAATGAATTAGTTCTGAAAGTCAAAATGGAACCTTTTCTCTAAAGGGGCCGAGCATATCTTTAGATTCCGAGGGCCCATTCCTAGATAAGAAAAGCAATATAGCTAAACTATACAAAGAATGGTTTTCATATGAACATTACGATTCTTAATTTCATTTGGAAAAAGGCTGGCCGTGCATCAATGTCAAATTACAAACTACTCGAATCCTGTATACTGTAATAATAAAATAACGGAGACCAATGGCATTCAAAGACTCGGCACATGGCCAACCCCCAAATTAAGACAAAATCCACAGTTTTGTGGCCAAATCAAGCCATGAAAAGACCTCACAATCCAAGGCTGAGATGAGAGAATGCAAAGGACCAGACTCAAGGGCCGGCCGCGTAGTAGTGAAAACCAAGGTCACTGAATACTCGCTAAAAATATCTCTATTGCAAGCCAACAAAAAATAGAAGAGGGAAAGGAGGGGAGGGGGGATGATTACTTAAAAAGCATTATAAGAATGATGTGGCAACCACGGATTTGTCCAAAACAGATAGCCATAAATAGTATTAACTTTGAAATTTTATCATTTCCTTCGTCGTTCTAATTTTTAGTTTCTCACACCGAGTCTTGCTATGGTTACCTAACAAGTGTCCTTGTACCACACTAGCTAGCTACCACATCCTTCAAGTGAAAGCTTGCTGTGCTACTAAAACATTGCTCTTACTCACAGCCAAGAAACTGATATAGTAGGTTGACATGTCATCAAACTGATTCAAACCCCACAAATCCTAATATCTACTACCAAGTATCAAGACCTAAACGATAGCCTAACTGGTCAAATTATAATAACACATTAGTAGTTTCAACTGTTCTAAATAGTCAACTTAGACACCATAATTACTTCTTACTCATTTTCAAGTTTCACCCCAAGTGTTAAGCTAAAAGAGAAAAGTTCATATGAAATCAGAAAGGCGCAATTGGTCAACAAAAACTTAATATGCAAAATGGAGAAAAAGATGTGCATCACATGAAGAACGCAATTTATAACCCAAAAATGTTGTACGATACAAGTATAGCAAAAGTACATGGCAAAAGACAAATGAACTTCCATTAAATAACAGTCATAATCAACTCAACATACTATTGTATATAAAACGGACATCAAGAAAAATCCCCAAACCAAGGAGAATACCCTGTCTAGGCAGCAATAGACGGCTTTGAGGCTGCAGAGAGTCTGGACCTCTTCTTTGCCAAGCTCTCACTGCGACGTTCCCGCTGCTCCTTCAACCTACTGGCAAGAAGTTTTTGGTAGTCAGCTGCCTCTGACTTGGCCTTGGCAATCCTTTGCTTTTTCTCAGCAATTCTAGCACGCTTCCTTTGCAAAGTCAATGGAGTCACCAACCTCTGAATCTTGGGAGCTTTACTGACTTTCTTCCCTGTAAATACAGTTGAACAAAAATTAAAAGACTAAATTATTTTCTATACCATAGTATTAGTTGACTATAATAATATCAAACGTAATATAATATATAGATATATATATATATATATATATATATTTCTATTAAAACTAGATAATGAAAAAGATATTTCTATTTTGTTGTGCTCCCTGGTAAATTACTGAGAGAAAATAACAAGGAGGTGATCAGAGAATTCACCAGCTTTAGTTGTGAAGGTACGACGATATGTGTTCACATACTTCCTGACATCATCTTCCTTGGTAAGGTTGAAGAGTTTCCTGATCTTTGATGCCCTCTTGGGACCTCTCATCCTTGGTTTCTCAACATCAGTAAGGCCAGGCAGATCATTGTCACCCTTCTTTACGATTACCAAGTTAAGAACTGATAGATCGGGGCTTACAATGCATCCTCTTACAGACTTCCTTCGACGTTCTCCATTACGCCTACCATATCCTCTGAAGCATGGAGTACCTGCATATACAAACAAGTCAGATTACTTCCATCCAAAGAGAATATTAGTAGGCTAGCATCATATCCACATTTTACCAACCTCTAACAAGTAAAAGCCGAACACGGCCAGGAGTCAACACTCCCTGCTTCATTGGGAAACCTTGCTTGTCACAACCTCCCATGATCTTGAAGACATAACCCTTGAACTCCTGTAGTCATTTAATGTGCAAGTCACGATCACTCTTAAACAGAGCATATACTAAAATCATTGAGAACAGAAAATAACTTGTAAGATTGTCACACTCATACCTCACCAAGAGCATCTCCGCTGACCTCTTGAGAAATCCTCTTGTCATAAAAAGCACGGCTGCAAAATAAAATTATGTCAGATATTATACCACATCAGGAGTAGATTAGAAAATAAGAGACTTCAGAGGCAAAGCACATAACACAAGAAAAACAAAAATGTTTCATTGCTTGGGGATATTCATGTTTAAAGCCGAGTACCTGACATATTTATACAGGAAAGTAACTATAACTATCTTACAAATAAAACTACTAATCACTGAATAATCTATGTAGAAAATTTGAATAACAAGTTGTCAAGAACATTCTTTCACATGTACATTCGCAACACGGACTACAATCTCATTTATTTGGAGCATTAACAACAGTTTCCCCAATAGACTCGCTATCCCCACATTTGAAGAATATATCAATAAATCAGTATCCAACAGTTTCCTTATCCTTATATAATTCTCTATTTTAATCCCTATATATAATTTGACTCCTCAGAGTGAGGGAATCAAAAGAACATTCCCTATTTATATAAAATGACATTTCACACCCTATTTATTACAATTTTATGTTGGTTAAAGGATCTTATCTTACTTAATTGCTGATTTGAGTATGCCTATCAAATTCACTCATTTTTATTTTTTAAACAGAGGATTTAGAGAAGAAAAAGAACTATAAAAAAAATTAAAAATCAGTCAAATTTTGATTTTGATCATTTTTGTAAAAAATATTACTACTAATTATAAATTTTATTATTTTATAATTTAAATAATGTTGTTTTAGTTCTCATAAAGACATAATGATCGTTACACATTTTGATTTCTAGCAATATCTATTTTTAAATTAAAATAATTACAATTTTTAAATTCAAACAACAATTACTTTTAAATAAAAAATAGTTACAATGTTCAAAATATGATTTGATTGTTGGAACTTTCAAATTTTAACTTTTAAATTTTAAATTTCAAAATTTAATATTTAAAGAATCAATATAAGGAATCTGTTGGGTACATAGTGAAAAAATTGTATCCCTATCCTACAGAATGACTCAATAGCACTGCAGAATAAGGATAGAGATAAAAAAACTGTTGTGAATGCTCTTATAATCCAACATGATTTTTAAAAACAGTAAAAACACAAGAAACCAAAGGTAGGAGCTTTTCCTTGTACAATTGAAAATGTTACCTAATTCATAGTTCAGACTTCAGACAAACTTAGGGTATACTATTCCAACACAAGTAAAGAAAACAAACTACCAGTATCAGTGACTTACAGATTCTATTATACAGTACTTAAATTTTGTTAAAAATCAGAACAGAATACAAATTTGCAGAATACAAATGTTTGCTTAAGGATATGTTTTTGTAATTCTGCCCAATCATTTAAAAAATTGTTACTTTCTACAGACCAATTCAAAAAAATTAATAGCTACTATATCTAGTTTAAGCACTCCTTGCACAAATGTATAAACATGTCTGCTAATCCAGTATACATAAACTTCCAGAATGTTATGTTTTATAATACTGAATTAGGTTTTTTTTCATATATTAGGCTTTTTAAGGTGAAAATTCTGAATTAACTATATAGAGGCATACAACAGCAATTACTAGAGCTATTAGCCTAATAACATTAATCATGACTCTCCAGCTTTTATACAAATTACAATAAATACACTACAGTTATCAGGTAAACAAACAGGAAAAAGAGAAACATTGTCCAACACAATAAGAAATCAAAGTAAACAGAGATTCATAAAAAAAAAAAAGCTCACAGTTTCTGGTCGTCATCGATTTCGAGCTTCTTCTGGCATCCAGTGGTCGGATTCGCAATGTTGAACTGCAATCATAGATAACAATGAAACAACATTCCGTTCAATACATGCCCCTCACGTGTACATATAAAATAGATACAAGTATAGATATAGTGAAAGACGATAAACGGAAATGAGGAGAGATGAGTAACCTTCATCTTCTTTGATCGGACGAAGAAGAGCCGATTTAAAAGAAATGGCGCTGCTGCTGCTGCTCTCTGGGTTGCTGCTCCGCTCAAGGAATTAGGGTTTTGGAGGTGAACCTTCCGCCTTTATATATTGGGCTAGGTTTTTTTTTCACATTTTTTTAAAGATTTATCGACTATTATTTTGACTAGACATAATAATAGTTCAATTTATAAATTAATATCGCAACAAAGATCGATTTATTTTTGTAGTAATATAATTTTTTTTTAATTAATTTATTTTTTTAACATATCAATTCTTATTGTGAGTAGACATAATAGTACAATTAATAAATTAATATCACAACAAATATCGATTTATTTTTGTAGTTATATAATTTTTTATTAATTTGTTTTTTAAGATTTTTTTTTTGTATAATATCGTGACATATTGATTCTTATTATAAATAGACATGATAGTAAAATTTATAAATTATTATAAATACATGAATAATTAAAAAAATGTGTTTACTCCCAACAAATAGCAATTTGTTTTTGTAGCAATATAATTTTTTTATTTTTAAATGAATTTATTTTTTCTTTTCAAAAAATAATTTTATTTTCTATAAATTAAATATTTAAAAAATCTACAAGTCTGCAGCATATCTAGAACATGAGACATATTAAAATGTAATTTGAGATGAGAAGAATGCAACAATTTCAATAATTATGTACGATTGATTTTCAGGATTTGAAGACTACATTTGTGTATTTTGCATGAATGTGATTTTTATAGGTATTATTCTTGGGTAATTTTAAAATATTTTAATCAAAACATTATAAAAGGTTTTTTTCTTCTTCTTATTTTCTTCAAATAATGTCCTCTAATTGCTTCACCAACTCTCGAATTGTTATAAAATATACAAAGTGAACACAAATAAAATAATAGAAAATTCTATTAAAAAATCGACGGAGATAGATTTTAGGAATTTTACTATGAAAAATATTGAATAATAAAAATTCAAATACATCATCAAGAGAAATATTGTACTCTTTTGTTCTATATTATTTAATTATTGTTGATTTTTTAAAGTCAACTTAACATATTTTAAAACTTATAATTGACATAAATTCCTTAAAATTTAATTAATACAACGATGATGAATATTGTAACTATTTAAAAAATATTATTTATTGTAAATTTTATTAATTCATAATTTTTAGTAAGCTATTGAGTTTCAATATATCTTAAATTAATTTTTAAAAATCAATAATATTCTTATAATTTGAAAGGGAGGAGGGAGTATTAGCTTAGCTTATTTGGTTCAAATTAAATCTTGGCAAGAGTTTTTATTTTTCATAATTTTAGTATTTTTATTCGTGATAGCTTAATTCTAGGGGAAAATGTCAGCCCAGCCCAACGCGTCGAAGTTGTACCAAGTAGGCCCAAAGATCAAAATCATGTTCCAGGACCGCCCAATTATTTTAATAGTTTTGGGAGAGCTGGGGGAATATGCATAGAGATAAACCAGAGAAAAATCTAGGGGAATTTTCTTTCGATCAATCGTATTGAATTCTGAATGTTGAGCGGTAAACTCGAACGTGTGATCTTATATTATAATGAGAAAAATATTTACCATTAACTTGTGACATTTGGTCTGAGAGTCTAAAATTATTAACTTGGTTGCAAAGTAAAATGTTATTTAATGGCTTTAAGCAATTCTCTTGGGTTGATGATGCAAGAAAATTATAAAGAGAGAAGAATACAATATTTGATTGTGCATAAATGGAATGGAATCATTACTTTTCTTCGTATTATAAAGTTGAAGATAACATTTCATATTCTTGTCATTTTCATAAAAATTGAACTAATCTTGTTTATTATTTAACCAATATTTTTTACTAATTAATTTTTTTTTTTTTTAAATATTAGCTTTTCTATGACCAATGTTATGGCCTTCATTTTTCCATGGCAACTACTCCATCTCAAATTATATGCAGTTTTGACCATTTACACACTTATTATATCCATAATTATATAATTTGAGGATTATACACTTTTGAGCAGAGGGGGTAAATAAATAGGGTAAACTTGTAATATAACCACTTTAATTGTCTAGAAAATAAAAAGAGTAAAGTGCAGTTATTTTGGTACAACAAATAATTTTTAAAACATCAGATAATTTGGGACGGAGGGAAGGGAGTATAATATAATATTATTGTAAACAAACAATGAAGCACTTCCATATATCACCAATAAAAGGAGAGGATGAACTAATCAGTTTGGAGTGATATTTGCAGCTTAATTAGGCAGAACATCAAGTAAAATGACACAGCATAGCATAGCACCATTGATGTTAACAGGCACAAAACTAAGCCCCTGGCTAATGATTTTTTGCTAATTTAATACAGAAATTGATCACCAAAAATCACAACTTATGAGGTGACAATTTGACACTAACATAAAATCAGCCAATCCTATGTCATTCTGGGATTGATTTAATGTTGTCTACATCAGAACTTATCAATCTTAAGTGCCCCACAAAATAGGGTATTATTTAACCAACCGATAACTACTTTTTGTTACTTTATAAGTTTATTTATTCAAATTTGAATCAATAGTGTCATAAAATAAAATAAATACTAACAATATAGCTTAAAAGAGAAACCTGTATTAATAAAGTAGTACAAATTACAATATGATCAGAGGAGTAGAATTATTGGCCCCAAATAATTCCCCTTAACTGAAAACTGGCTCTGCTGTAGAGAAAAATTTTAACATCACCTAATGCACAACAGTTTATTTGATTCCCTTACCACCTGAGCTTTGATCAGTATTTTTTGGTTGCAGGATAAGAAGTAGCTAGCACTCACAATGCGCAGACAAAATCCCCGCTGGTCTCAATATCATCTATGTCTTCATCAGAATCTATTTCATCAGCAAGATCCATGCTGCCTCCAACAAACTGCCCTTCAAGTTTTAGCCCCTCCATAGGTTTCCCTGCCTCTGTTATGATAGCCAACACTTGTTCGGTATCTTGAGGTGGATTATCCGAGTCGTTTGTTTGGAGCTGCAGGCTATAGTCCTCTCCTTCCATGAATTCTACTGGCAAGTTCTTCAAGAACCATGAGTGCTTTTTAATTTCCGGAATGCTTATTCTCTACATGGAAAATTGGACTGCGATTAAAAACAATCAAAGTTTTAAGACGGTATGCTTCATCACAACAAAAATCTGATGACCTTTTCGGGATTAGCCACAAATATTCGTGAGAGAAGGTGTCTACACTCCATGGAAACACGAACATAGTCTGGGATTGAGTATTGGACGCTAAGTATGCGCTGCAATATGATGTTCACATTGTTTAATGCTTGATTCTAAGGAGAATGAAAACAAATGAACAAGTCCAGAAAATTTTTAAAATCTACATTAATAGTTTTCTTGAAATTTCTTGGATCATCAGAATCTTCGAATGGGTAAGCGCCAACCAGCATCACGTATAAGGTAACCCCACAAGACCAAACATCTGCAATCTACAAACATCAAAGATAACATTATTAGTCATTGATTTTAGTAGACCAAAAGAAAGTAGTAACTGAAAAATAAGGTAAAGACAAATTACCTTCCCATCATATTCTTTTCTTGATAAGACTTCTGGAGCAATATAGGCAGGCGTTCCCACGGTAGATTTTGGTTGAGAATGCAAAACGGCTGACTAAAAACACGAGGCAGACGAGTTAGTAATTGAAGTTCCACCCTTTAATAGTATCGGCTGTTGAAGAAATCATTGCCTTGGAGTAGCCGAAATCACATATTTTAAGGCGAGGTGCTGTGCTCCCATCTAAGAGTGCGTTTTCCAGTTTGAGATCTCTGTGGCAAATTTGCTGCAGCAAAGAATATTTCAAAATTTAATTTTAATACCAACCTTAAAGCTATATTAGAAAAGAAAAAAAATATCGAATCAATTATAAAAACAAGGTTGCTTATGGTTAAATACCATTGAGTGACAGTAACTGACTCCTGAGATCAGTTGTTGATAGAAAAATCTAGCCTGAGATAAACAGTTTTAAGAAAATAAGTATGTAACACCCAGAATCATATCATGGTATATTTCATTTTAGAAACAAAGTAGGTGATACAAACTATGCATAACATGAAGTGGATTTCCTTAATCATATTGGTAACTAACTAATCGGTCTCTTTAACTTGGTAAGTTTACCTTTGTAAAAGGCAGTCGATCAATAAGATAATCTACTAATCTAGACTGTCTATATTAATGGAACCGTGCTACAAGGGTAGTTATAGAACTTAGTCAAGAATGAACATTTTTTGAAGAGAAATTTAATATACCTCATCCTCACTGAATCTACCAGCATTGGATATCCTCTCGAAAAGTTCTCCTCCAGCGGCATATTCCATGACAATGGCTAGATGCGTTGGCGTTAGCAACACCTGCACAGCCATTAGCACCCTTATGATTTAACAGTTTATGCATTGCTTTTTTGTGAGGTAATACCAAATGGAACAGAGTACTACTCTTTTCTGTAACAAGCAGGAGATTAACAGCTAGAGGTATACAGTAGTATAAATTGTTTACAAGAAGTGACACCACTCAAATGATATAAAAGTGAGCCATCCATTTCTTTACTTGATGGCACTATTTCCACAGAATTCGGAATAAAATCAGAAGGTTATAAATTATATTAGTAGTCATGAAACAGAAAATGTTATCTTTTCTTCTTTACAATCGGATTTTATGGACCAACTTTTGATATTGCCTCTCAAAAGCATATCATATCATATGAAGAAAACTCAACAATCAAATTGCAAATTTGGCATCTGCTTCATGGAATCCAATTGATCATCAAAGTGAGAAAGACACAAAAGGTTAAAAGATGCTATGTTCATCAGTAGTAGATATACTACCTCTTTAAACCTAATTATATTGGGGTGCTTCAATGACCTGTGATTCATGATCTCCCTCTGTACATGCTCATCAATCTGAAAAACCCAAAAAACCTCCCAATCAAGCGAAACCCTTATCAAAATGAAGAAACCCAGTTCAGCAATAAGCAATTAAAACTTCAAAAATTCATAGATAAATGGAGAAAGATATATATACATATATACTACATACCTTCTGGCCTCTTTCAATATACTTGATGGCATAAAGTTCACCAGACCATTTATCTCTTACAAGCTTGGCAACACCAAAATTCCCAGAGCCAATATCTTTCACAATCTCATACCTTTCCATTGGTTGTAAATTACAGAGCAAAGTCTCTTTATTTCATGTAGGATTAATGTTATCACAGTGGTTCTTTCTTCTTCTTATTATTATTTTTTGTCTGTGTATATATTATAAGTTGGAGTACACGGAAGGAAGAGGTGTACAGTACACTCTTTTGTTTGTAAATAAGGCCTCTTAACCGGCAATCACCGAGCTGGCCTGTCCAAGTCTCGCAACTTTGTCATTGTTATATAGTACTACTATACACCATGAGGAGGAGGGGGAGGGGGACGAGGGGGAGGGGGAGGGAGAGGGGGGAATTGAGATAGAGATGATTGACACGTGTCCTGGTGTTGTTGGTTGGAATTTCGAGAAGACTTGTCCAAGTTGCGAGAGTCTCTATCCCCATTTTTTCTGTCCCCCATACCTAACCTCTTGCTTAACACTAATTAATTTTAAAATTAAATAAATGACTAGGTGTTAAAATTTAAATAAAAAAATAAAAAAAAACACGAAAAATAAGGATAGAAGATCTGCTCTCCCAATTGCGAGCAAGTTGCTACGTATGTTAATTCTTGAAATTCCATGTCCACTAGGAACAATGATATCACCCCCTATATTAATAGTATAATTGTAATTGTGGAAAATGTGTAGGATTTTAATTTTTGAAATCAATTTTAGATATTTTTTTAATTATAAATTATGCAAAAAAATACTAGAACATACAAGTCGTATTGTTAAAAGTTAAATAAATTTCATTAAATTTGGTTTTAAAATCTCGTATTAATTTAAATTTTTTAATTTGATATAATAAGTCGATCATTCTATACTCTATACACTTAAACTGAAAAATATAGTTAGCAGTATGCTTACTCTATAGTGGATTATTATACGAAATATATAAAAATATTTTTTATAATATATAATAATAATAAGCGCCAGATAAGTATTCACTAAGCAGTACTAACATCTTGTTAGGATAATTAAACCCAATTTTCAAGCGGGTTGTGAGAGGTGGCTCTGCACAAGCATGGTCGTGGGATGCTTAGTAGGTGTTGGTAAATATAGAGTAAAAAAGATAGGAAACAATGTTATGATTTTTGAGTACGTTAAACTTTTCCAATATAATAGGAGAGGCTCGGTCGGTCGGTCTTATTTATAAAGTTATATGGTTGTCGGATTCTCTCCGTTTTAAATAAAATGAAATAGAGAGTCTTCATTCATTGTATATTCTCTATCATCATACATCTCTCTTCTGTTATCATAATATTATATTTTAATATATTTTAAATCTGAACTATAAAATGAAGACCATCCGTGACCTGGTTGGTACCACTGCCCCCATATACAAGGTGGCTAATATTCTAACATTAAGATTTACTTGTTTTGATGTATGTATGTATTGAATTAATTTTTTAAGTAAATATATTATTATAAGTTTGTCGATATATATATTTAATACTAGTATATAAATATCTTAAAAGTTGTTCAATGTTTCATCATATCATAATTTCAATTACATTTTTTTTTTAAATTTCATAAATTAATCTCAAGAATTGAAATTTGGTTGGTTCCTTTTGTGTTAGTACTAACGAATTAGAATTCTCTTTCCACTACATTGGTACATCAACTAAAGTCGAATAAGAATTAGCAGAAGAAAATGAATTTTTCCCCTTTTCGCCTATCTATTTCCCTTTTCCTGATTTAGAAGGAGTTTACGTGATTCTCTCTCAGGAGGAGTCGAGTCGAGTCGACTCGACTTATATAGGAGGTTGAAAAATTAAACAAGTGGAAAAGTACAGAAATTCTTTACTTTTCTCGAGTAAGACAGGTGGAGAAAAATAGACTTGAACGGTCCAGATGCAACCAACGGTATCCGGGCCCATTGGTAGTTTCTAAAACTGTCGGCCCACTCTGGGTAGCAGCATTATTTTAGGATGACGAGCATTTATGCTGCCGCGTGAGCTTGAAGGGATGAGATGACAACCAAAAACATAAGAGGGGAAATGATTATAATTTTTTTTTATCATATTTGTGAGTTTTAAAAAGAAATAAAATTGATGAAATTTTAATTATATATATTTTTTTGTTTTTGAGTTTTGAAGAATGGAAGGGCAAATATTTTTATTTTAAAATTATACTATTATTATATTATTCATGTAATAAATGATATGATTTATTTTGAAAGGTTATTTTAGGCAATATAAAATATCTAATTTTTCTATCTCTTTAAATTCTCTCATTTGGAAGAAAGTTTTTGAGCATAAAATAAAATTAACTTTACCTCTATATCTCTTTTCGTCCTCTCTAATATTAATATTGTATTTGTAAAAAAAAAAAAAAAAGGAGAGAAGTATAGAAAAAATAATTAAAATTCCTTCAAATCGTACCTCGAGATAAGTTTAATTTAATCCAAGTTTTGATCCTACCTCGAGATAAGTTTGTCATCAAATTTAATTGTTTCTTTTACTAATTTTATATTTCAACTAATTATTATTATACTACGATGCCCTTCTCCAGCAAACCTTAAACAGTTAATCAAAAACGAACCGGTTATAACGACGGATTTTTTCCATCGATATAAAATACAAAGCCGACGACAGACGGTTCGAACCTTCGAACCATCGCTATAGCTAGTTCACTTTTGGTTAAACAGTTCAGTGGAGAAGGGGATCATATTATACTAATCAGGTGAGTTTTATTTTATCCATCTTATTATTCTAATAAGTATTTTAGGAGACCATCTATTGTTCTAATTGATTCTGAATGAATCCAGTTGTATAAGTTGGACTGAAATTAAATTTATTGACATTAATTATATGATGTAAATTAGATTTGATTTACTTTAGATTCATTAAAATATATATTTTTTGTGAAATTTATAAATAAAAAGTGTTTAATCCTGATAAATATATGATTATACAGTTTGTGGGAGGAAAGCCATTTTCTGCCTTTCTTTTAAAAATGTAGAAATTGTGCTTGAATTTCTGTTTTCTTTTGTTCAACTCCTTCCTCTTCCTTAGGATTAGGATCGGGAAAAGAAGAAGGATTTCAGTTCACCATCTCATTCTACTAGTTTTGCCTGGAGCCCAAATACACAATATGAGAAGCTTATGTTAAACTGGGCCCCAGCTATTTGGGCTGAATAATGTAGATACATCATATGCAATATTATAAAAAATTTCCCTAGGTGAATAAATGTTGAGAAATTTTGTGTTGCCAAATTATTCATAATTTAGATATTAACTGTCACATCAGAAAATATATGAAAAATTTGTCAAATTAAGTTACTAGTAATACTATCTTTAGTTATGACCTTTTGGATGAGTATGTGGTGAGTTAAGATGACTCAAAAATATACTATTGAACTAGTGGTTTAAGATCTTGTTTAGATGTATTTGATTCAATTCGAACTTGAGATTTGACCCATATTAGTACACTAACTATTTGCTTGAACGGGTATTCACGAAAATTAATTTGCATTGTTGTTTAATATATGCAGACTTGAGTTGATTTTAGACATATTATCTCGACTTCCGGTAAACATTACCCTCGTTACGTTAATGAGCGTTTTAAGATTTTGGCTTAACTTGATATCTGATCCTTTTTCTCTCAAGAAAATGTTTATTTATTTACGCACATTACGTTGTACTCCCTCCGTCCCAAATTATCTACTGTTTTAACAAAAAAAAATTGCTCCACAATATCTGTTTTTTCAAGATTTCAATACATTTTTTCCCTTTGTTTTCCAAATTTGCCCTTTTATCCTAATTAATAATAGTCATTACTCTCATTCATGCTTCTCCTCTTTTTAAGCATCTTTTCATATTCTCATTCATGCACAGAAAACAAAAAAGTCAATACATAAAGGGTATTTTAATATATTTATCACACATATTAGTATGTGTATGGAACTCTAAAAAAATAGATAATTTAGGACTGATGGAGTAATTACGACTGCATTTTAGAAAATGAGTTAATAAAGGGGAGATGTTGGGGGATGTGACGGCCCCTATCCTTTAGTTAATGCATGTTGGAAGACAAGTTAGTTTTGGTTGATATAATAAAATGTTTCTAACCGTGGTAGCTTGTTATGTACATTATGTTATGTTAGGACATGATATCTTGGTTTGCAATTCAAGTACTCGTGAACTATTGTCACTTCAAGAAACCTCAATATTTTGACCCTAATCCATTTAAAAGAATTTCAGTATTCCCATCAAAGTATGATTGGATTTGCATATCTTTACATCAAGAACGAATATAACATGGTTCGATTGTCTTGTAAAAGATTGGACATGAACATAGACTCGTATGATTTTGTGGTAGGATGGTTGGAGACCAATAGAAGACGAGTTTTGTCCGTATCATAATGGGTTTGACTTTATATGTTTAAAGTTTATAAATCAGAGTTTAAAATATATTAATCAAGGTTTAGAATGTAGAATTTATTAATAAATTCTAAACCTTGTTAATAAGCCAAACATTTATTCTGATTAACTTTTACTACTAATTCTGTACTACATCGGAATCGAAGAGATATTAATTTGTTATCATGAAAATAGATTAGATTCTTACAACGTTGAAACCCAAAGCTTCAGTAAATTGATAAAAGACAACACTTGAAAGTCTAGTAAAATGAAATTTTGTAAGTGGAATTCACTCAGCTTGGAGTTTTATTTATCAGGATGGTTTCTTCTAGCCGGGAGCACCTTCAATACGACAATATTGATTCAGAAGTTCCTCATGTTAATTTTATTTCTTCCCCTTCTATTTTATTTTACTTTATGTCATACATAAAGATTTTCATTAGATTTTTTAGTCAATATTGAATCTCTCATTCCCTCCAAACAAGGGAGGAGCTAGAAATTTTTTCTGTACTGAACTATAGAATCGGAATAAGAATTAAAAATTGGAGCAGGGGACCAGAGCCGCGGCACTCTATCTTAGCGCTACAGCGCTGAGCTTCTGCCAAGAATTCTCAAATTTTACATTTTTTTCGTAGTCACTTTACAATTTTCTAACTCAGCCTATATATATCTAATTGGAACCAATTTTTAACATGTTATAGAATGTATGACATACTGTTTTCAAAAAATATAAACCAATCCAAATAAATGTTTCACACAGGTTCTATATAGGCTCAAAACTGTTCAGTTACATCAGTTTTTTAACTAAACCAAAATTACTCAATTCACTTAAACATACTTCTAAACCATTTCTAATTCAGTTAAGTCACTTGAGACGCATATATTTTATAAACATAAGCTTTCTTCCTTACAATAACATCAAGTTTTCACTTTTAAAACTTCACAGCCTCTAAGAGAAATTTAATCAAACATGTGAAGTGCATAACTTTAAAAGACATATCTCATAACCATTTAGAAATAATTAAGCCAAGAATTTTTCAATTCTTTTCCTTATTACTCCACTCACCATATATATTTCCATTTCCACAAACAATTCACAAATTCTTATAGCTAACATAGCAAAATCGACACTACGACTTTAATTTCATAAATGAACTAAAACTTATCATGTACCTTTCATGAAAATTCTTATTATATACTTTGATGTTAGCTAAAATCAGTTTCCTCTTACTGAAAATAAGCTTCAATTCATTCCCAATGCAATTTGCAGCTTTCATAGGCTATTAAAGAGATATATAAGTATAAATATAAATATGGTAATTTTGTTTTAGTAATTAAAGAATGGTTATTAAAAATGGATAAAAATTAGTGTGGTTGGTTCTGATTAGTCGTTATCATTAGACTCACCAATATGTAATAAATCTTCAACTAATTATATTTTATCGCATTATTTTATAAACTATTTTTATAATATTATTTTATCATCATATCAATACAAGAACTTGAACAAAATAATGAGAGCATATAAAAAATTGTATGGTTCTATTATATATTTTGTTGTTTCGAGTAGTAGTAGTGGTATTTTGATCTGTTTGAAATATTTAAATGTGTGTATTTTTTAATTTTAATTCTTAGAATTATTTAGATCAAATTTTTCGATAATTCTTAATATTGCTGAAATACAATTGAATGGACTTTTAAACAACATTTCATATAAAACTTAAAAAAAATATTAATTAAATAATGAATATTTTAACATTATTATCAAAGTTTTATTATTATATCATTATCACTATATATAATATTTGTGTGTATGCATACATTTATATTAAAAGAAAAACCTTCTAATGTTTTCATATTTATCCAATTCATATATGTATAAAAAAGTGAAAAGATACTTGCATGCTCATCTAAAACATAGACTTCAATAAAATAAGATAATTAATATTTGATATTTTCATAAATTCCTTCTTATATGAATTGTAAGTGAGGTCTACCTCAGGTGAAAGACAATCTTATAAAACTATCAAATTTACTTGTAAAAATATTAATTTTTTAAAACAAACAATAAATACATTACGAGAAGGTTTATAGGAACCGTCAAATTACATTCTAGTCTAGCAAATACATTCTACATTTATTTATTTTAATATATGTATAAATTATATTTTTTTAATCATTTTAGGGATGTAGGGTATTCTTATCGGTGCCCTCTAAAATTAACATTAAATCTTAATTATAAATAAAATCTATGCTCCTTGTCCCATTCTTTAATTAAAGTCAAAATAACCAAACTTTTTGATCTTGCATATATATATATATAATAAATAACATAAAATAGTCTGTCAACCCTAAAACTTGAAAATTACTCTATAACCCTAAATTGTTGTAATAAAAACCTTAACTTTAGTAAAAAAATTATTCTTTTGTTATTTAATTTCAAAATCTTTTTATCCACATTCTTGTTATCATAATTACATACTTACCACTATCTTTATTTTTATAAATTTTTTAATTTAGTTAGCATTCTTTAAAATTCATATTATTAATAACAATAATATTTATTATATAATAATTATTAAATTATATATATAAAAACAAATAAATCATTTTAAAGAGGAATACTATCATTTATTTATATTATATAAGTAAAAAAATTATTATTGTACATTTTAAAATTTATTTAATTTTTCATTAATAATTAGTTATACATTATTAATTAAATAGGATTTTTTAGAAAATTATTTTTTATATATAAAAATCATTGTATACAATATTAATTTATTTTTAATAGAATTAATATATTAATATAGCATAATTTAAAAAAATATAATAATTTTATAAAAAATAAAGTGTCTGCATCATGCAGAATTATATGCTAATTAGTGATAATGATATATTGTAAGACCCCAATTTTTATAAATAAAGATGAATTTTCTATAAATATCATTTTTGAATATTATGGAGTTAATTTGATATAATGTTATAGTTGTGGGTAATATTTATAAATTTTGCAAAGTAAGCAAGTTGTTATAAAATATTCCTTTGGTCGGAGAATATTCTTTTTGTCGGGGAATATTCGTACGACGGCACAATCATTGGTGGACCCCACAACGGAATTATTGTCGGATTGAGAAAACGACAGAATTATCTTTCTATAAAAATAACGGCTGAGGTGTTACCGTTAAAACCGTTAAAACTGTTGAACTACTCGGTAGTAAAAGTACAGTAATACGCGTGGTTGCATAGTAGCACACGGTATTGATTATTGATGTTTACGTGAGAAGTCACTCAGCTATACTCAATTATTGCTACAGTAATTGCTGCATCATATCTCTTAAATTATTGTCATAGTATCATCTGTATAATATGTTATATTATTGAGACGTTGTGGTAAGTTTGGTTATTTTATGGGGGGCCATATGTCATCATCTAAGAGTCTCTTCGTCAATAGTAATTACCGTCGTCAATAGTAATTACCGTCGTCAATAGTATTTACCTTAGTCAATAGTAATTACCTTCGTCAATAGTATTTACCTTGGTCAATAGTAATTACTTTCGTCAATAGTAGTTGTCCCTTCAATATTACCAAGAGTCATTTGACCATTCGTTAAGACCAAGAGTCATTTGACCCTTCGTTAAGACCAAGAGCCACCCTCAGTTTTTCTATAAATAGAGGCCTAGGGCTTCATTATTTTTCACGAATTCATTGAAGCTATAGAGAGAGAAAGTATAGAGAGAATAAGAGAGAGAGAGACTAAAAGTATTCTACTACATCACTTTTCCAATATCCAGTTCTTTTAAGGTAGGGAATATTATTTCTTTTATATTCATGAAGAGAACTTCTGTTATTCCATTTGTTATTATTCTGTTGGAATAACCAGTATACGCGGTCTACCCTATACTTGGTGACATTCTTCTATTATTCTGTTGGAACATCCTGTCTGTGTGTTTTACACCGGACCTGGTTCCGTTTATTATTCTGTTGGAACATCCTGTCTGTGTGTTTTACACCGGACCTGGTTCCGTTTTATTATTATTCTGTTGGAATATCCTGTCTGTGTGTTTTACACCGGACCTGGTTCCATTATTTATTATTCTGTCGGAATATCCTGTCTGTGCGTTTACGCCAGACCTGGTTCCATTATTTATTATTCTATTGGAATAACCTGTCTGTGCGGTCTATCGCATGCATGGTGATTTCTTTTGTTATTCCATTCTTTATTGTACTCAGTTGGTTAAGTTTTGACTTCTATACTCCATGAAAGTTGTGGAATATCCTTGATAGTTGCGTTTCATCCAGTATCTTTTCAAGAAAATATTCTTCTAAGCATTCTTGAATTTTACTCCACAATGCAGTATCATGTTGACAATTTGGACGTTGTTAATTCCTGGATAAATTAATTCTTGAACTTGTTTTATTGAATTCTTATATCATTGTCATCATCCTCATGTTTATAAAATGTTGAAAGTCATCTGTGGCATGTAGTGCATAGATGGACTTGGTATGATTATGACCAGGGATTATTCGGTATAATCATGACCGTAATGTTATAAATGATGTGGTAAAAGTCCTCATTGGCCCGTAGTGCATTGATGGACAGTTGTTGGCATGATCATGACCATTAATGAATATACGAATATCCTTGGCCGTAGTGCAGGGGTGATTCGATGATGTGGATTATTTTATTAAGCTGAGTCTCAGCGATTACAGTGTTGAAAAACTTTTTAAATCATAAAAGATAGTAGAGTTTATTTTCTACTTGACTCTTTTAATGGATTGCTTGTTCCGCTACAGTTAAACTTGATGTCTATTATATTTTATCAGTTTAACATTGTTGAAGGCTAATGATAATTTATTCTGCATTATCTTAGTCATAATATTTCTTACTGGGCTAGTTGAGCTCACCCTTTCTTTCACTGTTCTCTTCAGGAAATGAGAACGTAGCTGGGACAAGTCGGGGTACGGAGTGATGGTCCGAATGATAGTATTAGTTAGTAGTCCTCACTATTCTATGTAATGGTGTGTTAATAAATGTAATGAGGACTCCTTTTGAGTATGAATACTCTCTAGAAGATAATATTTGTATTCAAACTCACAGTTTATGTTTTGTCGTATTGTACACGACAGATGTATTAATCAGTTGTATTTGTATTCTGTACTATGTATCTGACGACCCAAGATGGGTGATGTATACCTAATTTTGGGGGCGTCACAGTTGGTATCAGAGCTTAGGGATATGATCCCTGGCTAAGATGTGAGAATAGAACTAGGAGGGGAGAGACGGGGAATTCCTTCGCTAGTATGGCATACCTAAGTTTATTTGCATGGTATTTAATTGGTCGGTCATAATATAAGGATAATATATGACATATCAATTAATTTTTATTTTGTGGCAGTATCTGAAAATGGCATCCGAGAATGTTGAGAATAGCAATGGAGCACAGACGACTGTTGATTCACCACATATCAATAATCAGGATAATGTGCATCAGGAAGGTGTCAATCCTCATGCAAACAACAACACTGACCAAATGATGAATGATCAAATGTTCAGAGGCTTTATGCAATTCATGCAACAACAGGTGAAAGCGGCTCCTGTCCACAACGTAGGTGGAAATACTGGAAACTCTCTGGCGGTCACCGCTAAACAGTTTAAGGAGCTGGGACCACCGGAGTTTAAGGGAGAACCAAAACCACTTGTAGCTGAAACATGGATAAAGCAGATCACCAAGATATTTGATGTCTTGGGTTGCTCCGAGGAGCAAAAGGTTCCCTTTGCCGCCTTTATGTTGCGAGGAGAGGCAGATTACTGGTGGGAATCGATAAAGCGTACTCAACCTGCCGCACTGAAGATGTCCTGGGAGAAGTTCCAAGAGCTGTTTAACGACAAATACTTTCCCGAGAGTATTCGTCACATGAAGGAGGTGGAGTTCATCAAATTAGAGCAGAATAATATGACCGTGTCGCAGTACGAGGCAAAATTTGCGGAGTTATCCCGGTTTGCGTCCCACCTGGTGGATAATGAAGAAAGAATGACGCGAATGTTTTTAAGAGGTTTGAAGCCGGAGATACGTCAACATCTTGTTTCTCATAAACTATGTTTGTATTCAGATGTTGTAAATAGGGCTCAGTTGGTGGAGCGCGATAACGAGACAACGCAACCAAAAGAGAGCAGCCGGCAAAATGATAATACCAGTGAGAGCAGTCATCGAAGCGGTGACAACAAGCGTGGAGGGAATCAACAGGCCAGAAATGGTAACCACTTCGGTGGTAATCAGGGCCAAAACAATAAGAATGGACATTTCAAGAAGAGGAGATTCAACAATGATGGAAAGACGTCAGCACCAGCACCTGTCGTTAAGGAAGGAGAACGACCACCTATCATATGTTTCAAATGCGGAGGGGAGGGGCACATCAGTCCAAACTGCGCGATGCCGTCCAAAGCATGTTATAATTGTGGAAGAGAAGGTCATTTAGCCCGATTTTGTCGTTTACCGAAGACAAATTCAGCTAGGATGGAGGCACCAAAAGCCGTCCCAGAAAAGTCAAAACCGGTTGTGCAAGGGAGAGCGTTTGTTGTGAACTCCCAGAGAGCAAGGAACCCAAATGAGGTCATCACGGGTAAGCTTATCATAAACTCTAAAGAAGTTTATACTTTATTTGATACCGGTTCAACCCATTCTTTTATTTCTCCTACTTGCGCTCATCGATTAAATTTGATTCCGGAGAAATTAGACTTTGACTTATCTGTGGAAACTCCGTTGGGAGAAACCTTCATTACCTCCACTGTTTATAAGTCTTGTTTGGTTCAAGTTGGTACCCACACATTACCTATCGATCTGATTTCATTAAAAATACTTGCATTTGACGTGATTCTAGGGATTGATTGGTTAACTACTCATTATGCAAAAATTGATTGTTTTCGTAAGGTTGTTAGTTTTCATATTCCTAATCGACCTATTATGCGAATTCAAGCAACCAAACCATTAAAATCAATCGCTGTCATCTCAAGCCATAAAACTATTCGTTTATTGAAAAACGGATGTCAAGCTTTCTTAGCTCATGTCACAGATCTAAACAAAAATACGTCAGTTTTGAATGATATTTCTATTGTTAATAAATTCCCTGACGTATTCCCTGAAGAACTTCCTGGCCTACCCCCAGAGCGTGAAATTGAATTTTGTATCGATCTTGAACCCGGTACAAAACCCATTTCCAAAGCCCCATATCGAATGGCTCCTATTGAACTTCAGGAGTTAAAGATCCAACTGCAGGAATTGTTAGACATTGGCTTTATTCGTCCTAGTACTTCTCCTTGGGGAGCTCCTGTTCTATTCGTGAAGAAGAAAGATGGAAGTATGCGACTTTGTATTGATTATCGGGAGTTGAATCATGTCACCATCAAAAATAGGTACCCATTGCCACGTATTGATGACCTGTTTGATCAGTTGCAAGGAGCACAATTCTTTTCAAAGATCGATCTTCGTTCTGGATATCATCAGCTGAAGGTTAGAACTGAGGATATTCCAAAGACGGCTTTTAGAACTCGGTACGGGCATTATGAATTCCTAGTCATGTCCTTTGGATTGACTAATGCTCCTGCTGCCTTCATGGATATGATGAACCGGGTATTCAAGGAATATTTGGATCACTTTGTGGTCGTCTTTATTGATGACATCCTTATTTATTCCAAAAGCCGTGAAGATCATGAGCAACACTTGAGGCTGGTACTCCAAAAGCTTCGTGAATACAAGCTTTATGCCAAGTTGAAGAAATGCGAGTTCTGGCTGGAGGAGGTAGCATTCCTTGGGCACGTAGTATCAAGTCGTGGAATATCGGTTGACCCGGCAAAGATTGAAGCTATTCAAAGCTGGGAGCAACCTAAATCAGTGACCGAGGTACGCAGCTTTCTTGGTTTAGCTGGTTATTATCGGAGATTCGTGGAAGGATTTTCTCGAATCGCTACTCCATTAACTCAGCTGACTCGGAAAGATACAAAGTTTGGTTGGAGCGAAGAATGTGAGCAGAGTTTTCAAGAACTCAAGAGGAGACTCATTTCAGCACCTGTTCTAACAATACCATCTGGCTCGGAGGGATTTGTCATATGCTTCGAGCAAAGGGTTGGGATGTGTTCTCATGCAACATGGAAAAGTCATAGCCTATGCATCAAGACAACTCAAGGAATATGAGAGGAATTATCCTACTCATGATCTAGAGTTGGCAGCTGTTGTCTTTGCACTTAAAATTTGGAGGCATTACTTGTATGGGGAGAAAGTGGAGATCTTTACGGATCATAAAAGCCTCAAATATTTCTTCACTCAAAAGGAACTCAACATGCGACAACGACGTTGGCTTGAACTGTTGAAAGATTATGATCATACCATTCAATACCATCCTGGAAAAGCGAACGTGGTAGCTGACGCATTGAGTAGAAGATCATATGCGGGTACAAGTGCAATATTAACAACGCAAAGGCCCATTTTGTGTGACTTGCAAAGGATGGAGATAGAGTTAAAGACTCCAGGGACCCATGTGATGATGGCGAATATACGAGTAGAACCGACTTTAATCGATAAAGTTAAAGCTGCTCAAGCTACAGACCTGGAGCTGATGCGTATGAGGAAGAAAGTGCAAGAAGGTGCTATATCGGAAGCAAGAATCGATGAAGAAGGAATACTTCGAGTCAACTCCAGACTTTGTGTTCCTAACAACCCTGATTTAAAGTATGAAATCATGATGGAGGCGCACAACACACCGTTTGCAATCCATCCTGGAAGTACCAAAATGTATCATGATCTTCGTCATACATTTTGGTGGAGCAATATGAAGAGAGAGATAACGTTGTTTATCTCAAGGTGTCTAACTTGTCAACGAGTCAAAGCGGAGCATCAAGTACCAAAAGGTCCATTGCAACCACTTGAAATTTCAGAATGGAAGTGGGAGCACATTACCATGGATTTCGTTACCGGTCTTCCTAGGGTTTCTCAAGGTATTGATGCGATTTGGGTCATTGTTGATAGATGTTAGAGTTTATGCCCTAGAGGCCAATTATTTGATGTAATTGCTTAACATTTGATATTATTGTTGATTGAATAAATAAATGATTTTATTATGGTTTTAATTACTGCGTAATATAATTGTTAACATAATAAAATTCCTTAGAATAATGATACAAATTATATAGTTTCAAGTATGTGACTTGAACATGAGATTATATAATTATAATTAGTATCATTGTTCTTAAATGTCCCTAGTCGAGTATCATTGTTGATGGGACAACAATGATGCATTGAGACTAGTATGTGGATTGACTGATGACCAAATCTCATTGGTCATAAATATATGAGATATTAAGTCAATGCATAGGTACATGTTAGAGAACAATGTACTGGACAGACCCACCATGAGAATTCTATATGGAGCATTATGCGAAGTGTCATTAGTAATTCTCATAGTGACAATGATGTAATGGTCCTCCGACCTGAAACCGCTATATTACTACACGAGAATTTATGTACTTTGATATCATCAAATGTCACCTTTAATAGGGTGGACTATAAAGGTGATTATTGGGTTCATTATGAATCGTGTGAGTAATATGAGTGATCTAGATGGAATTTAACCATCCTATATTTTATAGGTGATATCCATGGGCCTCTTGATTGAGTAGGACTATGAAATGCATGGCCATGCTCAAATAGTGATTTGTTTCATATAGTCTACTCATTGATCAAGAAAACTCAGATTAAATTATGAAGAGTATGACACATTCCATGACTCGAGTTTAATCTAGGATATTAAGGTTAAAAGGATTAAATTACATTGAAACATTGGTCACGAAAAGGTTGCATCGAATCATCGATCTTATTATTACTTGGGTAGCAGTGATGCATTACTAGATGCCGCTCACTGTTTATAACTTTATAATATGATTTTAAGGTTATTGCCAACGTAATAATAACCTATAGGGTCACACACAAAGAACGTAATTAAAAGGAAATTAATTTAAATTGTAAAGATTTAAATATGTCAATATGATTGATATAATTTTAAATTACGAATTTAAATTAATAGGATAATTTATATATATGCATATTAATTAAGTAAGACTTAATTAAGATATATATAAATTCGGATTTTAATAATATTAGGTTTTGATTAATTCCTCCTGACTGCTATATATATGATGTATATCAGACTTTAGGTTTTTACGTCAAAACAAAACCCTAGCCGCTCTTAGAGAGAGACTAGAGAAAATAGTTCCGAAAATCCTCATCCTTGGTGGCTAGTACCGCGATTCCTTCTTCTGCAGATCGTAAGACGATTCGCGGAGCGTTCGTGTGGATACCGTAGAGACGCAGTCGGTTTGTATTGCGTTGGAGATTCGAGGCGCAGTCGATTTCAGACTCTCGTTTTCATAATCGGTATAATCTCTAAACCTCTTAATTAATTGATTTTTCGCATGGATCCTGTTTTAGGGTTTCGGAAATTGCTTTAAAATTTTAATTTCCGCTGTGCGTTTCTGTGCCGAAACCCTACAGTGGTATCAGAGCTACTTGCGAAACGATTAATTTAGATTACGTGTTTTACTTGTATTCGATATATATGATATATGATGATGCATGTTTACCGATATGAAATTGAATATATGATATTCCGTTGTATGTATATTCTGGTAATATATATGATGATAATGTTAATCGTATCTTTAATCGATGGAATAACAATATAACTGTTCTAATCGGATTAGAAACATGAAGAATCGTTTTAATATGATTAATCGAAACTGGAAATATATGATAAATTCTGGGTGTACTGTTATTCGTTTTAATATGATTAAATCGAAACTGGTATTATATGATTTGTTATTATGGGTGTTTTGGTGGATTAAAATGTATGATTCTGAAACTGTTTCAGAGATTTTATGGAAAAATTCTGCAATACAGATTGTAGTTCGAAAATTTTTTCCAGGGGCGCTGCCCCCGACCCCGCTCGCTGACCGGTCAGCGAGACCACCCGCCGGCTGATCGGTCAGCCGGACCACCGCCAGGGGGGGAGACCCCCCCTTGGACCCCCCCGTCGTAGCGCACGATGGTCGTGTCCCCTATATGTTATATATTGTTTTCTTTAATTATATATAAATTGTTATGTGCTTATTGTGATATGCATGGTGCACAGTTATGGCCTTTTGACCCATAGGTTAGTGGTTTTTGGTTTTGAAATACGGCTTGCATGTCGTGCCTTTCTATAAATTCTGATGTAATATTCTCTTCTCATCTAAATCCCCTCGAATGTAACTCGAGGTTTCTTTATGTCATGTAATAATCTGTAATTGATGAAGATGTCAAGATGGAGAGGAGGCACATGCTTGAGGAAGATCCAAGGAGGCTATTTATTTTAAGATCTTTTACCACCTTAGATTGACCTTCAATCTTTCATTAGCTTGAAAAGATTGACAGTGGATTGGGCCATAACTGTGACACATTTAATTTTGCACTTTATTTATGCTTGTATGCGATATGATATGATAAATAATGTGCATGCTTAATAAGATTAAAATTGGTGAGATCTAAATTAATCCCTCATTAAATTATTAAGTCTAAATCAGATGCCTTCCAATGAATAACACTCATCAAGACCTTGATCAATAGATGTAGGTTTGCCAAAGCAAAGTACCCTATTTATCTAGGTAAGATGCGATAGGATAATTGTGATATCCAAACTGTTAAAATCATTGGGGCCGACTTAACTAAGTTATCTCAATAGGATTGTGGACTTAGAGGCATAGAGTTTGGTAGGTACCATTAGATGGACTAAAACAATTGTTGTTTACCAAACTATCCAGGAGTTATATATGATATAATTGACAAAGGGTTGTCTACCTAAATAATTATGTTTTAAGAGATTAGCCAAAGCTAACTTAAGTCATAATGAAATATGGATCTTGGCTCACTAGAAAGATTTAATAGAAAATGCTTTCCGAATTAATGGTGAGGGCTATTAATTTGAATAAAATAGTGGGAGGTATATTTTGAATGTACTATTATCAATTACATAATATCAACTCTGCAATTTGACTTATTATTTTGGCACTTATAAATTGTAGATATCAATGGCAAACAACAACAACAACACAAGTAGTCTTTCACTACGATCAGTCCTTGAGAAGGACAAGCTGAGTGGGATTAATTTCCTTGACTGGCACAGGAACTTGAGGATTGTCCTTAAACAAGAGCGTAAGCTATATGTCCTTGATGGGCCCATTCCTGCAGCACCGGCTGTCACTGCACCACGTGCGGAGCATAATGCTTACAAGAAGCATCAAGATGATGCTCTGGACGTGAGTTGTCTCATGCTAGCAACCATGAACGCTGAGCTTCAGAAGCAACATGAGTTAATGGATGCTTATGAGATGATCGAGCATCTCAAGAAATTGTTCGAAGGGCATGCTCGACAGGAGAGGTATGATACAAGCAAAGCGTTGTATCACTGCAAGATGGGTGAACGTGATCCAGTTGGTCCACATGTGCTGAAAATGATTGGGTATATTGAGTACCTGGATAGGTTGGGTTTTCCAATCACTCCGGAAGCCCAAACTGATCTTGTTTTACAATCTTTGAACAGCAGCTACTCTCAATTTGTTATGAACTATCTTATGAATGAAATTGAGAAACCCCTTACTGAGTTGTTGAGCATGTTAAGAACTGCCGAGAACAACATGAAAAAGGCAGGACCCGCTCCCATAATGATGGTGCAAAAGGGGAATGCTAAGGGAAATTGGAAAGGTAAAAAGAAGATAGGATCTAAATCTGTTGCCAAACCCAATTCCAAAACCAAACAGGCTTTAAAACCTAAAGGTGGGGTGGCTAAAGAAGGTGAATGTCACTTCTGTGGAAAACCTGGACACTGGAAAAGGAACTGTCATGCTTATTTGGAAGAAGTGAAGAAAAGAAAAGGAAGTACGACTTCTGATTCAGGTATATATGTTATAGAAGTCAATTTGTCTACTTCTACATCATGGGTATTGGATACTGGATGTGGTTCTCACATTTGTGTTAATGTGCAGGGACTCCGAAGGAGTAGGACTTTGGCGAAAGGAGAGGTTGACCTACGAGTTGGGAATGGAGCAAAAGTTGCTGCACTGGCCGTAGGAACTTATCATTTATCTTTGCCCACTGGGCTAGTTTTAGAATTAGAAGATTGTTATTTTGTGCCTGCTATAAACAAAAATATTATTTCTGTTTCTTGTTTGGACAAGAAAGGGTTTTCATTTATAATTAAGAACAATGGTTGTTCGTTTTACTTAAATGATATTTGCTATGGTGTTGCACAATTATTTAACGGTCTTTATATTCTTGATTTAGAAATGCCTATCTATAACATAAACACAAAACGATTTAAATCAAATGATTCAAATCCGACATATCTCTGGCACTGTCGTTTGGGCCATATAAATGAGAAACGCATATCAAAACTCCATAAAGATGGATTTTTGGATTCATTTGATTTTGAATCATATGAAAAATGCGAATCTTGTTTATTAGGCAAGATGACTAAAGCCCCTTTCACTGGACACAGTGAACGGGCTAGCGATATATTGGGACTTATACATAGTGATGTATGTGGACCCATGAGTTCGTTAGCAAGAGGTAGGTTTTATTACTTCATTACATTTACTGACGACTTCAGTAGATATGGATATGTGTATCTAATGAGACACAAATCCGAATCCTTTGAAAAGTTTAAGGAATTCAAGAATGAAGTTCAAAACCAATTTGGCAAAAGCATAAAAGCCCTTCGATCCGATCGAGGAGGTGAATACTTAAGCCAAGACTTTGATGACCTTCTAAAGGAGTGTGGTATTATATCACAGCTCACTCCACCTGGAACACCACAATGGAATGGTGTGTCTGAGAGGAGGAATCGAACCTTGTTGGACATGGTACGATCAATGATGAGTCATGCAGATCTTCCAATAAGCTTCTGGGGTCATGCCCTAGAGACAGCTGCATTCACACTTAACCGTGTTCCTACAAAGACGGTTCAGAAGACACCATATGAGATGTGGACTGGGAAACGTCCTAGTATGTCGTTCATGAAGATTTGGGGATGCGAGGCGTTTGTAAAACGTCTAGATTCTGATAAGCTCGGACCCAAATCTGACAAATGTAATTTTGTGGGATACCCAAAAGAAACAAAAGGGTATTATTTCTACAAACCTTCTGAGAATAAAGTGTTTGTTGCTCGAACTGGTATTTTTCTAGAAAGAGAATTTGTCTCTAAAGGAAACAGTGGGAGGAAAGTAGAACTCGAAGAAATTCGAGAACCACAAAATATCATTGAACCTGAGTTGGAACGTGAGCAGGAACCACAAGAAATTGTGGAAAGTGAACCTGCTCAAATTACACAAGGAATTCGTAGATCTGGTAGGACACGCCAAGAGCCTGAGAGATATTATGGATATCTTGTGACTCAAAACGGTGATGTGATGCTCATAGATCAGGATGAGCCTACTTCCTACCAAGAAGCTATGAATGGACCAGATTCTGAGAGATGGCTTGAAGCCATGAGATCTGAAATGGATTCCATGTATACTAACCAAGTATGGACCTTGGTTGATCCACCCGAAGGGGTAAAACCAATCGGGTGCAAGTGGGTTTTCAAGAAGAAAACCGACATGGATGGTAATGTACAAACCTATAAAGGCCGACTGGTAGCAAAAGGTTTCAAACAAATTCAAGGTGTTGACTATGATGAAACATTTTCTCCAGTGGCAATGGTTAAATCCATCAGGATCTTACTTGCTATTGCAGCTTTTTTTGATTACGAAATCTGGCAGATGGATGTCAAAACTGCTTTCCTTAACGGAAATCTACTTGAGGATGTGTATATGACACAACCTGAGGGTTTTGTCATTCCAAAGGATGCTGGAAAGGTATGTAAGCTGCAGCGATCCATTTATGGATTAAAGCAAGCCTCTCGGAGTTGGAATCTTCGATTTGATGAAGCAGTCAAAGAATTTGGCTTTATTAAAAATGAAGATGAACCTTGTGTATATAAGAAGGTTAGTGGGAGTCACATTGTATTCCTAGTATTATATGTTGATGACATATTAATTATTGGGAATGACATTCCTTCCTTACAGGCTGTAAAAACATGGTTAGGAAAATGTTTCTCCATGAAAGATTTGGGCGATGCTGCCTATATTTTAGGTATCAAAATCTATAGAGATAGATCGAGAAAAATGCTCGGCCTAAGTCAAAGTACATATATTGATAAAGTGTTGAAACGGTTCAACATGCAAGAGGCGAAAAGAGGAAATTTACCCGTGACTCATGGTATAAAGATCTCTAAGGCCCAATGTCCTAAATCACAAGATGATGAGGAGCGTATGAGAAAGATCCCTTATGCTTCGGCAATTGGATCTATCATGTATGCAATGATATGTACTCGTCCGGATGTCTCGTATGCTTTGAGCATGACGAGCAGATACCAGTCGAATCCAGGTGAAGGTCACTGGACAGCAGTCAAGAATATCCTCAAGTACCTGAAAAGGACTAAGGATTCATTCTTGGTATATGGATGTGAAGACGAACTGGCAGTAAAGGGTTACACAGATGCTAGTTTCCAAACTGACAATGATGACTATAAGTCTCAGTCAGGTTTTGTGTTTTGCCTTAATGGTGGTGCTGTTAGCTGGAAAAGTTCAAAGCAAGAGACAGTCGCTGATTCTACAACAGAGGCTGAGTATATTGCTGCTTCTAGTGCAGCCAAGGAGGCTGTATGGATTAAAAAGTTCATCACTGAACTTGGTGTTGTTCCAACCATTGTTGATCCGGTTGCTCTATACTGTGATAATAATGGAGCCATTGCACAGGCTAAGGAACCCAGATCTCACCAACGATCCAAGCATATACTTAGGCGGTACCATCTCATCCGTGAAATCATTGACAGAGGAGATGTACATATAGGAAGAGTGCCAACAGATGATAATGTTGCAGATCCACTGACCAAGGCTTTGTCGCAGCAGAAGCACGACGGTCACATTAGTTCCATGGGTATTAGATACATGAGTGATTGGCTCTAGTGCAAGTGGGAGACTGTTAGAGTTTATGCCCTAGAGGCCAATTATTTGATGTAATTGCTTAACATTTGATATTATTGTTGATTGAATAAATAAATGATTTTATTATGGTTTTAATTACTGCGTAATATAATTGTTAACATAATAAAATTCCTTAGAATAATGATACAAATTATATAGTTTCAAGTATGTGACTTGAACATGAGATTATATAATTATAATTAGTATCATTGTTCTTAAATGTCCCTAGTCGAGTATCATTGTTGATGGGACAACAATGATGCATTGAGACTAGTATGTGGATTGACTGATGACCAAATCTCATTGGTCATAAATATATGAGATATTAAGTCAATGCATAGGTACATGTTAGAGAACAATGTACTGGACAGACCCACCATGAGAATTCTATATGGAGCATTATGCGAAGTGTCATTAGTAATTCTCATAGTGACAATGATGTAATGGTCCTCCGACCTGAAACCGCTATATTACTACACGAGAATTTATGTACTTTGATATCATCAAATGTCACCTTTAATAGGGTGGACTATAAAGGTGATTATTGGGTTCATTATGAATCGTGTGAGTAATATGAGTGATCTAGATGGAATTTAACCATCCTATATTTTATAGGTGATATCCATGGGCCTCTTGATTGAGTAGGACTATGAAATGCATGGCCATGCTCAAATAGTGATTTGTTTCATATAGTCTACTCATTGATCAAGAAAACTCAGATTAAATTATGAAGAGTATGACACATTCCATGACTCGAGTTTAATCTAGGATATTAAGGTTAAAAGGATTAAATTACATTGAAACATTGGTCACGAAAAGGTTGCATCGAATCATCGATCTTATTATTACTTGGGTAGCAGTGATGCATTACTAGATGCCGCTCACTGTTTATAACTTTATAATATGATTTTAAGGTTATTGCCAACGTAATAATAACCTATAGGGTCACACACAAAGAACGTAATTAAAAGGAAATTAATTTAAATTGTAAAGATTTAAATATGTCAATATGATTGATATAATTTTAAATTACGAATTTAAATTAATAGGATAATTTATATATATGCATATTAATTAAGTAAGACTTAATTAAGATATATATAAATTCGGATTTTAATAATATTAGGTTTTGATTAATTCCTCCTGACTGCTATATATATGATGTATATCAGACTTTAGGTTTTTACGTCAAAACAAAACCCTAGCCGCTCTTAGAGAGAGACTAGAGAAAATAGTTCCGAAAATCCTCATCCTTGGTGGCTAGTACCGCGATTCCTTCTTCTGCAGATCGTAAGACGATTCGCGGAGCGTTCGTGTGGATACCGTAGAGACGCAGTCGGTTTGTATTGCGTTGGAGATTCGAGGCGCAGTCGATTTCAGACTCTCGTTTTCATAATCGGTATAATCTCTAAACCTCTTAATTAATTGATTTTTCGCATGGATCCTGTTTTAGGGTTTCGGAAATTGCTTTAAAATTTTAATTTCCGCTGTGCGTTTCTGTGCCGAAACCCTACAATAGATTGACCAAGTCTGCTCATTTCTTACCGATACGAGAAACTTATACACTTGAACGTCTTGCTCGTATGTACATAAACGAGATTGTAAGACTGCATGGTATGCCAGTATCCATAATTTCTGATCGAGACCCAAGATTCACTTCACGATTTTGGGTTAGTTTACAAAAAGCTATGGGCACGGAGTTACGATTTAGTTCAGCATATCATCCTCAGACGGACGGACAATCAGAGAGGACTATTCAAACTCTTGAAGATCTATTAAGACTCTGTGTCTTTGACTTCAAGGGAAGTTGGGATAAGTTCTTACCATTGGTGGAGTTTTCCTACAACAACAGTTATCAAGCAAGTATTGGCATGGCTCCATTCGAAGCATTGTATGGAAGAAAATGTCGTTCTCCAGTATGCTGGGATGAGGTGGGCGAAGCAATGTTGTTGGGACCGGAGTTGGTACGTATGACTACAGAAAAGATTCAAACGATCCGACAACGTATAAAAACCTCACAAGATCGACAAAAGAGTTATGCTAATCTTCATCGAAAGGACGTGGAATTTGATGTAGGAGATCATGTGTTCTTACGTGTTGCTCCATGGAAAGGAGTTACGAGATTTGGAAAGAGAGGAAAGCTAAATCCTCGATTCATCGGTCCATTTTTAATCCTCGATCGAGTAGGAACTGTGGCTTATAGACTCGCTTTACCGCCAGGTATGTCTCGTGTTCATAACGTTTTCCACATATCCATGTTACGCAAATATGTGGAAGACCCGAACCACATTATTGAGTTAGAACCGGACGAAATAGCGGAGGATTTGACGTATGAAGAAGTTCCTGTTCAAATCTTGGATAAGAAGGAACATATTCTACGCTCCAAGGTTATACCTCAAGTTAAAGTTTTGTGGAGAAACCACGATGTTGAGGAAATGACTTGGGAGTTAGAATCAGAAATGAAATCAAGGTATCCTTACCTCTTTGACATACCAGGTACGTACCCTAATTTCGAGGGCGAAATTTCATAAGAAGGGGAGGTTGTAAGACCCCAATTTTTATAAATAAAGATGAATTTTCTATAAATATCATTTTTGAATATTATGGAGTTAATTTGATATAATGTTATAGTTGTGGGTAATATTTATAAATTTTGCAAAGTAAGCAAGTTGTTATAAAATATTCGTTTGGTCGGAGAATATTCTTTTTGTCGGGGAATATTCGTACGACGGCACAATCATTGGTGGACCCCACAACGGAATTATTGTCGGATTGAGAAAACGACAGAATTATCTTTCTATAAAAATAACGGCTGAGGTGTTACCGTTAAAACCGTTAAAACTGTTGAACTACTCGGTAGTAAAAGTACAGTAATACGCGTGGTTGCATAGTAGCACACGGTATTGATTATTGATGTTTACGTGAGAAGTCACTCAGCTATACTCAATTATTGCTACAGTAATTGCTGCATCATATCTCTTAAATTATTGTCATAGTATCATCTGTATAATATGTTATATTATTGAGACGTTGTGGTAAGTTTGGTTATTTTATGGGGGGCCATATGTCATCATCTAAGAGTCTCTTCGTCAATAGTAATTACCGTCGTCAATAGTAATTACCGTCGTCAATAGTATTTACCTTAGTCAATAGTAATTACCTTCGTCAATAGTATTTACCTTGGTCAATAGTAATTACTTTCGTCAATAGTAGTTGTCCCTTCAATATTACCAAGAGTCATTTGACCATTCGTTAAGACCAAGAGTCATTTGACCCTTCGTTAAGACCAAGAGCCACCCTCAGTTTTTCTATAAATAGAGGCCTAGGGCTTCATTATTTTTCACGAATTCATTGAAGCTATAGAGAGAGAAAGTATAGAGAGAATAAGAGAGAGAGAGACTAAAAGTATTCTGCTACATCACTTTTCCAATATCTAGTTCTTTTAAGGTAGGGAATATTATTTTTTTTATATTCATGAAGAGAACTTCTGTTATTCCATTTGTTATTATTCTGTTGGAATAACCAGTATACGCGGTCTACCCTATACTTGGTGACATTCTTCTATTATTCTGTTGGAACATCCTGTCTGTGTGTTTTACACCGGACCTGGTTCCGTTTATTATTCTGTTGGAACATCCTGTCTGTGTGTTTTACACCGGACCTGGTTCCGTTTTATTATTATTCTGTTGGAATATCCTGTCTGTGTGTTTTACACCGGACCTGGTTCCATTATTTATTATTCTGTCGGAATATCCTGTCTGTGCGTTTACGCCAGACCTGGTTCCATTATTTATTATTCTATTGGAATAACCTGTCTGTGCGGTCTATCGCATGCATGGTGATTTCTTTTGTTATTCCATTCTTTATTGTACTCAGTTGGTTAAGTTTTGACTTCTATACTCCATGAAAGTTGTGGAATATCCTTGATAGTTGCGTTTCATCCAGTATCTTTTCAAGAAAATATTCTTCTAAGCATTCTTGAATTTTACTCCACAATGCAGTATCATGTTGACAATTTGGACGTTGTTAATTCCTGGATAAATTAATTCTTGAACTTGTTTTATTGAATTCTTATATCATTGTCATCATCCTCATGTTTATAAAATGTTGAAAGTCATCTGTGGCATGTAGTGCATAGATGGACTTGGTATGATTATGACCAGGGATTATTCGGTATAATCATGACCGTAATGTTATAAATGATGTGGTAAAAGTCCTCATTGGCCCGTAGTGCATTGATGGACAGTTGTTGGCATGATCATGACCATTAATGAATATACGAATATCATTGGCCGTAGTGCAGGGGTGATTCGATGATGTGGATTATTTTATTAAGCTGAGTCTCAGCGATTACAGTGTTGAAAAACTTTTTAAATCATAAAAGATAGTAGAGTTTATTTTCTACTTGACTCTTTTAATGGATTGCTTGTTCCGCTACAGTTAAACTTGATGTCTATTATATTTTATCAGTTTAACATTGTTGAAGGCTAATGATAATTTATTCTGCATTATCTTAGTCATAATATTTCTTACTGGGCTAGTTGAGCTCACCCTTTCTTTCACTGTTCTCTTCAGGAAATGAGAACGTAGCTGGGACAAGTCGGGGTACGGAGTGATGGTCCGAATGATAGTATTAGTTAGTAGTCCTCACTATTCTATGTAATGGTGTGTTAATAAATGTAATGAGGACTCCTTTTGAGTATGAATACTCTCTAGAAGATAATATTTGTATTCAAACTCACAGTTTATGTTTTGTCGTATTGTACACGACAGATGTATTAATCAGTTGTATTTGTATTCTGTACTATGTATCTGACGACCCAAGATGGGTGATGTATACCTAATTTTGGGGGCGTCACATATATAATATAACTGACTAAACTTATAATTTTATTATATTATTTATATAAATCGTAATTATAATTTGATTAAAAATTGTTCCCAATAGGTGACATTTTTTTTTTTTGCCTAATTTTCTCAGCCGGTGTAAGTTGTCTAACGCCAACAACAGCTGTCTCATTGCGAAAATCAAATTGAAATTAGAATCCCAGAACCGCTCTTTTCCTTTTCCATTGAATCTATCTCAACTAACCCCCTCTTCCTCTCTCTTTCTCTCACTAAAATTCCTGTTTCTCACTCTAAAAATCTCACTCCCTCAGCAATGGCGTCAACTCGTGAAGATAGTGTCTACATGGCCAAACTCGCCGAACAAGCCGAGAGATACGAGGAAATGGTGGAGTTCATGGAAAAAGTCGTCGCCGCCGCCGAATTCGGCGAGGAGCTAACCGTGGAGGAGCGCAACCTCCTCTCCGTCGCCTACAAGAACGTGATCGGCGCTCGCCGCGCCTCCTGGAGGATCATCTCCTCCATCGAGCAAAAAGAGGAGAGCCGCGGCAACGAGGCACACGTGGTCACGATCCGTGACTACAGATCTAAGATCGAGAACGAGCTCTCCTCGATCTGCGATGGCATTTTGAAACTTCTCGATTCCAAGCTTATAGCCGCGGCTTCCACCGGTGACTCCAAGGTGTTTTATCTGAAGATGAAGGGAGACTATTATCGCTATTTGGCCGAGTTTAAGACCGGAGGTGAGAGGAAAGAAGCCGCTGAGAATACACTTAATGCCTATAAGACCGCTCAGGTTCGACTATTTACTTTTTGTTAAGGTTTTATTATCCTGTGTTTATTTGCTATAAAATTTATGATGCTGATTCAAATTATCCCTGAGATCTTAATGTTGGTAGGCTATTTTTAGAAAATGAAAAAAAAAACCATAGTTATTTCAACTGTGAATCTAGTGTACAAACATTAGATCTATGTATGCTTTAATTCAATTGACATGTATTAAGAAACCTTGTTTTGTGATTCATATTCATCATAAACGTTTCGGATGTTTTGGATTTTCTGCTCAATATGGGAAGTGTAAATGCATTATGTGCTTGTGAACTATTAATGTAGATCGCTTATCAGGGTTTTGGCAATCATTACGAGGCTTTCAATTTTTTTCTATACTAAATTATGCTCCCAAGTAAATGTGTATATAATTTGTTGCCTCAATTTTGTATTATGTTAATTGAAAGTGTAGCTTTTACTAATTTGAGGTACCTGGATAGTTTTGTGGTTTGATTGAAATCAGATATATTTTTGGTTGTAGGATATTGCAAATGCGGACTTAGCTCCAACACATCCAATCCGGCTAGGACTGGCTCTTAACTTCTCTGTGTTTTATTATGAGATTTTGAGTTCTCCTGACCGTGCTTGTAATCTTGCAAAACAGGTGAAAATAGTTTCTCATTTTAACTTTAGTAATACTTTACAACTCTATATCCATATACACGATATGATCACTTGCGAAAAAATCATATGATTGCTGACTCTAATCTAATTATTGATCGGTTATTAGGAAAACTATATATGTAAGATGTTTTATGATTGGATTCATCAATCATGTATCTCGTGTTTTGCATATAGAAAATGAAGTGGATCATTGTGGTCCAAGTGATCTAATAAATTATGCCCTTTTAGTGTTTGGTTTTGATCCAAAATTGCCATTATGATTTCATTTTAGTGCAAAGAATTGTTTAATACTTTTTTGTGAAACATTTTCCTTCATGTATGATCTCACATTATCTGTTTGATGTTCGCTTCCACTATGGAAAGGCTTTTGATGAAGCTATTGCAGAGTTGGATACTCTAGGAGAGGAGTCCTACAAGGACAGCACTTTGATAATGCAGCTTCTTCGTGATAACCTCACTTTATGGACTTCAGATATGCAGGTAGTTGTTTAGCTTCATCTTTATATTATTCCATTGGTCTTTCCTCTTTGTTCTTCTAATTTGAATGTTTTGCTTGCTGGATTTGATAGGATGATGGTACAGAGGAGATCAAAGAAGCATCCAAGCCTGACAACGAATAGCCAAGTTCCCTTCTTTAGTAGAATTGGGCTTTTTTATCTATGCTTTGTTTGTATTAGTTTTGCTTTTAAATTGGAAATACTGCTCGTGTGCAGTATCAACTCTATAGACTATATAGTATTAGGGCTTTCCTTGAATTCCAGTCATTTGGGCATGTTTTCACTCTTCAGTTTTCTTCTTTTTTCTTGTTTATTTGGTTTCATTTCTTTTCGGTATCTTCTTCTACCTTGTAGGTTTTCAAGATTCATGTTTGTGCTTTTGACTTTTCTTATTGCTCTAGTTATAGTTCTGAGGTTTTCTGTCAACTAAAGAAGCTAGAGCATTGAACTTGATGTTTGTAACCCAAACAGTCTCTTTTGAAGGTATTACTTTAAATGGGGCCTTGTATTGGAGAATGGTTTATACTAATTTAAGAATGATAGTGTTCTCTCACCTTAACAGACTTGAGTATGCAGTTCAAACATCATCATCAACGTGCACACCCTTTTTTATATAAAATATTCCCTCCCTTCAGTAAAAAGAGTTTTATTTGATTTTGATTTTAGTTAATTTGTGAAATTTTAAAATTTAAACAATCTCAAGTAGTTTCTAATGTATTATTGACAGTTACATTCGTCAAATCAAATAAGTTAAAATTGAATTTGGATTTTAGGATTTCATCAACTGAATCGGAGAAAAAGTGACTGAAATTCTTTTTTATCTGATTGAGAGATTAGTTCACAATTAGTCACTTATCAAGGTTTGTATGAGACTCGCGCATTAATGATCCGTACGTAAACATCCCTCTCACTTTCCCTACCCCTCTTCTAGTTTCAACATAATGACGTGAATTTTTACTTTAAAAGGGGAAATGTGGGCCAGAACATTAGCCTATAGGCGCTACTTTACTACTACTCTCTTCTTCTCGTGACGTATGAATTAAGAAAATAATTATATAATATTAAATATAATATTAATTAATAATAATATTTTTTAACGTATATTTATTTTACTCTCTCTTTTATCTATAATATTTTTTAATGAGGGATAATTTTAAAAAAATTATGATTAATTCTCCTAAATTATATAAAAACGTCAAATAATTTAGGAAAAATAAAATTATCTATAACACCATATATTATGGTACGGAGGGAAGGAGAGTGGTTAACATGAAAATAACGCTGGTCAATTAATCAATATAATATTAACACATAAATAATTTATCTTTATGTGTCGATAGTATATTGGTCAATTGTCCGTTAACGGGATCAGGTACGGAGGGAGTGCATCTTAAAGTCATGGCTGTATACTTGCAGTCAGGCACTTTTCAAGTACCTTATATTATTCCAATATATATATACAACCAGGATCCTATCAGGGATCTCGGATTTTAGTAAAAGACGGATTTTTTTTTTTTTTTTGCTTTTTTTTATGGAACTGAAAATTTTCCATAATAAAGTGTTTTGGGCGTGTTTTGAATACCTATACCAAAAAATAGTGGTACAGTCTGCACAGACTGTACCACCATGTTTTGTTATACGTACCCAAATCACGCCCAAAACACTTTATTATAAAAAAATTTCAATTCCATAAAATATTAAATATTTTTTTTTAGTTGTTTAAAAAAAAAAAGCAAAAAAAAAAAAAAAAAATAGGTCCGCATTTTGTTAAAATGCGGGAGTCCGGATAGGATCTGCTCCCTATATATATATATATATATATATATATATATATATATAGATTATTTTCTTCTGGTGGAGCTAAAGAATGAAAAAGGCATCCATTAATTTGGTTTGCAGTGGGAGGTAAGAAGATTAGGTGTTGGTGCTGCTGTTCTTAGTATTCCTTCCTCTCCTTGGTCAACAAATTTCTTATCTAAAATACTACTACTAGTAAGGTCATAAAATCGCAATCCTTTTGTTTCAGGTTAGGCTATATGATAGATTTGAGGTTTCATCACCCACCTCTAATGGTTGAAATTCAATAGTATTGAATCTTTCCTACAAAGTAATATGCTTGTTTATATATTATGTCCCTTTAACATTAACATGTTAATGAATTTCATTCTTATCTCAAAAGATATATTATATAACTACTAATATTTTTACTTTTGAAAAATAATAAAGTAAAATTGAGGGTCATGCAAGTTCTATCGGAATTGTAATAGATGCAAGTAATATACATGGAATTGGAATTACTAACAGTTGTTCCTGATGCTTAGATTTTCTATTGATCAGAGTGAGTTTCGAAAATCAATCAAAATATGTATTAATCAAGAACATCCAGAGTAGCATTGCCTTGCCGAAATAAGATCAACCTAGGAAATAAGCCTTTCAACATAAATGGTTTCTTCTGAAAACCGTGTATCACTCTAGTATTCACATGCTCCAAAATTTCATTATGTATTGAAAAAATAAGGTTTAACAGAAAAAGGCCTACTGATCAGGGGTGGATGGTTCCCTTCTAATAAAACTTTTTCTCATTATGAGATCTCCAAATCTCCGCAACAATGCTGATCTCCTCCTTCTATGGGAATTTCTTTCACCATCTGACTCCTCATAGTGATAGTGGGAACCCTCTAGATGGTCCAAATCTTCTGGAGGCGCTGTTTCTCCATCATCTGTGATCCCAGAAGATTTTCTCCGGTGATGAGAAGCTAGTTTTGGCGATTCTGTGGAGGGATCAAATATTGAGCCCTTAAGTGCCTCGGCTTTTACAGGGTCCTCCTCCACTACTCCATCTTCATGTTTATTGTATAGCTTTATCTCATTAAGATCGAAACTGAAACCTTTCTTCATTGGGGGGGCGTCTTCTTTATGATCCGATGACATGAACACAACACTGTCCATCCCACTTTCCTCTTTATCCTCGCTCTTCAACTCTGTATAAGCTGCAGCAAGCAGTCGCTTCATTTCCTTCATTTTTTCATGTGCAGCAGCTTCATCTATCCTGAGTCTTTCATTTTCTCGGGTAAGAAAATGAAGGGCTTCATCCTTTTCGGCTAGACAATCCTTAAGTTGGGAATTTTCGCCTTTAGCAATAGCAGAAGCTTCTTTTGCCACATTAGCTTCATTAAGGGCCTGTTTGAGTATATCCCTCAATTTGAAATTTTCCTCCCTTGCTGATCTACTCACCTTCTCCGCTGCTAGTAGGGATTCAGTAAGTCTGGCATTGTCTTGTTGTGCATGAGATTTTTCCTCTTCAACTCTTTTTATCACACCAACAAACCCCATTTCTTTACCACTCCATGCCAAAAGTGACTCCTCAGCTTCCAATCTCAATCTATTAACAGTGTTCTGGTGCAGCTCTGTTTCTTTTTTTGCTTCCTCCAAAAGCTTTTCATACCTATCCTTAGTGCTCCTCAATGACACCTTCAATTGTTCTGCCTCCCTTTTAGCACACTCTACTTCCACTTCCGTAGAGCTAAGTTTTTCCTTTGCTTGATTGGCTTGTGTCGCAACTTCTTTTAATGCTAAAGCTAGATCGTCCATTGCCTTCGTGCTCTTCTCCTCTCCCTCAATTGCAGCCTTTAGTTCACTTTTAAGAACTTCCATCTCATGAAGTAGATTATTACCTCTCAACGAGGCAGACTTTTCACCCTCTTGAGTGCGTTTTAGATTCTCCTTTGCCAGTTGGAACTCAGACTTGAGACATTCATATTCACTTTCTGTGGAACCTATATGCTCACTGTTGTGAAATCCGTTAATCTCTTTACTACTTTGCAACTTCTCCATCCGCTCACGAAGAGAAGCAATTTCAAGCTTGGATTCTTCAAGTTCAATCTTGTTTACCTCAAGTTGTTTCATTTGGGACTCTACCGACTCGAGCATTTTGGATTCTGATAGCTTTCCCTTGTCTAATTCCTCCTCGAGTTTCTCAATCCTTTGCTTAGTTTCTGAAAGTAAATTCATAGCACGAGTCTCAGAGGCCTTAACATAATGCAATTCCTCATTCATTCTACTTAGTGATGAATCTCTGTCGGCCAATTTGATCTCAAACTGCTTCGCTTGCTCAAGTTCAACTTTCATAGACTCCATATTCTTCTCTTTTATTGTCAATTCTTTCTGCGAATTAGATAGCAACTCCTTCATCCTCAGAAGCTCAACAAGTACTTGTCCAGCCTTCCGAGGAGACAAGGCCTCACTTAATCTCAAGTTGGCCTCATGAGCCACCAGTTTCGAATCTCGAAGCTCATCAAGGGCTCGATCTCTTTCTTCTCCAGCTGCATCCAGTTGATCCTTTCTTAACTTCAGCTCCTCCTCCATCCGACACATCTGATGCTGCATCGTTGAAATTCTAACAATCCGATCCTATATATATTTCCCAAATCACAACAACAACAATTTTAATTTACCTATATTGAACCAAATTCAATACAAATCTAACATTAATACATCAAACTAAACTAGATTATAATTTTATTTACACAGTTTGATTGATTAATACCTCAGATGAAGTGACAATCTTGGCTGAGGGCCTTCGGTCAACAGATACAAGGGCTTCTCTATCAATCAAAGGGTCCCCTCTACAAATCTTTGATGCAGAAAATGTCCTAGACAGAATTGATGAAGGGTTCTTTGCTCCAAAATCAAAAGCCCCGGATCTAAAAACCACATAAATCACACAAACTCAAATTCATAAAGCAACAATCTTTAATGATCACATGAGCAATAACAGAAAATACCCATCAAAGCCAAAACATGTTTTAACAAAAAAAATATATATATTTACAAAAATAGATGTAAGAAAAGGAGAAAATGTTAGTACCTTGATTTGGAACGTAACATGGTTGAATTTGATTATTGTTGGGCCATATACCTTCTATCTTTGGAAAATCAGAAAATGTGGGACAAAAAATAGTACGAGGGGATTCTTTGACAGAAATTGGTTAAGATCCAGGGGTTATGAACAAGTCCGAGGTTGGCGGGTTTTTGTCGAGACATTTTGCAGTAACGCTAGCGCCAAAAGTAAGAGGAGATAGAAAGTCAGAGAAAAGGACACTCTCGGCACTGACCTTGGCCGGCAAACAAAATTGTATAAAAAGAAAATATTCCAATTTCTAGTCAACTTTTACATTGTGGGCTTGGGCCTTAAATCCCATCATCTCCTCAGTTGCCAATTGGCATTGGTTGTTAGTTGTAACAATTTTGAGTAGTAAGTTATGTTTCTTAAGGCATCCAAAAGAAAAGGTCAAAAAATAGAATATGACGTAGCATCAAGAAACAACACTAGATAATCTTCTTTCAGTCTTCTTGTTACTTCAATATAATCAAACAATCACTCATTTAATAATAATTGTATATAAATTAATACAAACAAACTAGGGAACAATATGGTTGCTTATGAATATTCTATAAGAATCTGAGCTAACCTTTGACCCAAGATTTATCAATTTTCATATTAACAATGCCTTCCACTAGCTATAACCCAGAAAGATAGTCCTGCTTAACGCGTACAAAAACTGGCGTTAACCCGGTTTAGCAATGCCTTCCACTCGCTATAAACCAGAAAGATACTCCTGCTTAACGCGTATTAAAACTGGCGTTATGGATGATTTAGAAAATTCCAATCATCAAGTATGCTTCACTGTCGATGATACCACAACTATTTCCAATCTGAAAGCATCCCAGTTTGAGTAATTACTAGACAAGGATAATGACTAATCAGACCTTCCAAGATCAAGATCATCAGTCCTTAACAAATCATATACATGAATGGAACTGTATTTCATTAATACAGCTCCACAGAAAAACTTCCTCAGCATTTTGTTCCATGTCTTCCGTCTGTAAGCTGATCTGCTTAAGCTCCGCATGAATTTCTTCGATAGCTGGATGAGATATATCTCCTCCCAAGAAATAATGTACTTCATTTCCAATGTCCATCCAACTATATGCAGGCTGCTTCTTAACTCCATGCTGTTTCATCAAACCTCTTACTCTACTGACTTCTCTCCACATACCAGCTGCAGCGTATATATTAGACAACATAACATAAGCACTAGAATTCTTAGGTTCGAGTTCCATAACTTTCTTTGCGGCAATTTCTCCTAGCTCTACATTTAAATTAGCACGACATCCTGCAAGAAGGGCACCCCAGACACCAGAGTCAGCTTCAAAAGGCATATCTTGAATCATTGTGTAAGCTTTCTCCACCTGACCCGAACGGCCCAATATATCAACCAAGCAAGCATAGTGCTCGGACCTAGGGGTAACTTTGTAATTTTTCCCCATTGAGTCAAACCAGTGCATACTCTCATTCACCATACCAGCATGGCCACAAGCAGATAACAAACTAAGAAATGTTATCCCATCCGGTTCAAATCCATTTAACTCCATCTTCTTAAAATAAGCAAGAGCTTTCTCATAGAGGCCGTGTTGTGCAAAAGCAGCGATAATGGTGTTCCAGGAAACAACGTCTGGACTGTTGACATGTCTAAAAGCTGAAAAGGACTCAGAAACAAGACCGCATCTGCTGTACATAGTAATTAAAGCATTACATACAGGAACATGTGAATCCAACCCATATTTGAGAAGAAGTGTATGAGTTTGTCTTCCTTCATTCTGTGATGCAAGATTTGAACATGCAGTAAGAGCTGAAATTAAGGTAGCATGATCTGGTTGAAGACCCATTTGGAGCATTTGAGATAGTAACTTTACTGCCTCCTCATTGCTTCCATTTTGTGCATAACCTAAAAAATGTTAAAGAAAAATAAAACAAAATAATGTAGTTGCTAAAGAACATACATGTGAGCATCTAATGAATAGTCACTCAAACAAGGTTTGGCGCGTCTTTTACTATTTGATTAAGCTAACTAACTACATTACGCAAACAACACAGAAAGGGTTCTAAAAGAACTATTATGGTCTGCTGGGATTTCATACATTGAAATATAAATATTCCTTAAATCAGTGGCATTAAAATTACAAGCTATAGATATTCACCACATCTATGCAAGATAGAACATGTTTCACAGATACCTGACTAGTTTCTTGCTGGGCCTACCTAACATTTCATAGTGGCAATATTATTAGCAAATTGTTTAAGATGCAATGATTCCAATGACTTAATTACAACATCTTCCCAATATGGTGCCCTAACAAGACTTTATTTAATGCCATTAAAGTTATAAATCACAGTTATAATAGTGTAGAATTATACTAAATTCTACTCAATATCATAATGCCATTACACTACGAGAACCGTTATTATCACAAATGAAAATGAAAGTTCCACTAGTTCTTCACTCAAATGATGGTGGGACCTGCTTACTATTCATGTAAAGATGACCTTGTGGAACGATCACTTTTACTAATGGAAATATCAATTCCCACTACTTATCAATGCAAGCGTCCTACAATTAGCAATTGGAACCATGCATATTGCAAATATTTAAGGCTAAAGAACTTTTTCTCAGCAGTACATGAATCAAAAAGCTTAGTAGTCGATCAACAAAACCGAAGAGGATGCTACATTCAGAAGATAGGAAGAAACATAAGCCATTGGTAGTCTGGAAAGTTAACAAATTTCTGTCCTAGCCATCTTAATCACAGCACATATGCTCAATGTACAAACTTCGCACATATGCTTGTTGAATCTTAAAATCTAAACACCACTCCAAAATAGGTTTGTGATGCACTAAACTTGAAACTGAGATTAAGCAGGTGTTTGTACACATAAGACCAATATGCTAATATGTGCATAACCTTGTGAGCACCACTGATTATCTCCAGGGTTGAATAGGCACAGTTGCTAGTTACTTCTGCAACTTTTGTTGAGTACCAAACAGGGGCGGAGCCATGTAGGGGCTGGGGTGGGCTGTAGCCCGGTTCAATTTTTTTATTTTTTATTTTTTTACTTATATATCTTAGTCCAGCACAATATTTTAGCTAACAAAAAAGCCCAAGTAATCTCAACACATCTAGGGCTAAGAAAGAGGAGCAAGTGAGCAATCGAGCAAGTGAGCAATTGAGCAAGGACCATTACGGAATTGAGGGGTCAGGGGCAGAGGGGGTTAAATAATTGCAGGCATTGAAGGAGAAGGGGGGATTGAGAGAGAAGGTGCAATTAGCCACCAAATTTGGGACTGCCAAGTGCCAACTGCACTAAGGAACTGCTGCCTAACCACGAATTATACAAGGGAGGACTGACTTAGCGAGTTGTCTCCGGCGATCAATTCTCTGATCAAGTATGTGTTCCCTACCTAAACCTAATTATTCGTCACTTAATTACTGTCTGGACACTGAGAAAACTGATGATAGTTCTTAAAACTAATCTTTTGTCATCCTTTTCGTTTTTCAGTTTGTGTGATTTCATGATTTGTGTTGTTTGCATAGTTTGTTTAGTGTGTGCTTGTGCACTGGTTATTGAACATTCAAACAAGGGAGAGAAAGGGGCTATAAAACAGCGCCGGAAAAGTTGGTTTTTGAGCAAGTTAGGGGGTGTTTGGCCTATAATGGTTTGTTATTATTTGGGAAATCTAAATGGCAATTGGTAGCCCAGGAGGAAAAAAAATTCTGGCTCCGCCCTTGGTACCAAAGGTTAACATTCTTTTTGTATAGGTGTTACTTTGCAGCAGAGCCTAGTCTGAGCAAATTCTTATTTATAAATTTACAATAATTTTGAATCTCATGACATATAACAAGAAGTCTAAGAATAATGTCAGAAGATGATGATTAAATTAAGCAACTGAGATTAGAGTCGTCAAACAACAATATGCATTACTTGAACATACCTGCTATCATTGCATTAAAAGAGATGCAATCCCTACATTGAATTTCCTCAAACAAACTCCAAGCCTCTTCTATCCTCCCCTCCATACAACAACCAGTGATCATAGCTGTCGTTGCAACAACATTCTTATTCGGCATCCTATGAAAAAGTTCCCTAGCCTCCTCAAATCTTCCATTCTCTACATACCCACTAATCAACACAGTCCAAGATACTGCATTTTTACATTGCATAGAATCAAACAACACCCTTGCTCGCTCAATCTTCCCCAACTGCATATACCCTCCGATCATTGCAGTATAAGAAATGACATTCCTCTTTGGCATCTCTTCAAATAGTCTACTAGCTTCCTCAATTCTTCCATGCCTAACAAAACCCGAAATCATTGTATTATAAGATGCAGTATTCCGATCAGGCATAGCGGTAAAGTACTCATAAGCATCATCCGTCCTATCATTTTCAATACAACCCGAAATCATTGAATTCCAAGACACCACATTTCTCAGAGGCATAGATTCGAACAAAGTCTTTGACTCTCCAAAGAACCCATTTTGCCAGCAGCCCGTGATTATAGCATTCCATGAAACTACATCTCTTGTTGGCATTTCCTCGAACAGTTTCCGGGCATCATTGATATTGCCGGCGCGGGAAAGAGCACCGATCTTAACATTGCAAGCATAGACATCCTTGGCAGAGTGGAAGTTATGGAAGTGAACAAAATAATGGCGGGTAGAGTAAGGATCAGTTAAACGGAGAGAAAGGATGCTTGTACGGATGAGGTTTTGAATATTAGACTGTGAAAGGCAGAAGACAAGCATATGGACTTTGGAGAGCAGGATAGTATGCGTGAAGGCAGACTCAGTTCAGTATTACTCCATCAAATGAGAAAGTTGCATGTAATAAATGACGAATGTTTATTTTATATATTCAATCATGTTTTTGTTACGAATTAACTAATTAATTGACAGAAAAAAGTGAAGAAGAAAGCATGAGTATCAAAAAAAGAAAATTTTTATAGATTTTTCGATAGTCTCGCTCTTGCAACTCCAGCTCATCTGATTCTTAGGGGATGCATTCAATAAGATTTTTAAAATTTTTTTTTAAGTGACGGACTTTTGTAGAATTTGTGGGATTTTAATTACTGTCACAGACTTTAAAGACTTTTTTAAAATGACTTTTATAGACTCCATGAAATAAGTAACAGACTTTTATAAATTTTTTATCAAGACTGTGATAGACTTTTGTATACTTCTAATATATCTTACAACTTATATTAATTATTAATTAGCTCATGTGTACAACCTCTCCCTCTTTTTTTATGAACTAGAGTAAATCTCTTTATATTATTGTGGCATGAGATTTTATATATGTTGAAAGCGCTCACATTATTCTATTCATTTCATGATACATTTGGATACTCGGATACCAATAAAATTTTAGAAACTACAGACGCAATACAAAAATTATGCTCACTTTTTATTGAGCTATATATACTTTATGCATATGCGTACGCTTTTTACTAATAATTGATTGCTTTTTATTATTGATTACTTTACTTTTATATATATATATATATATATATATATATATATATATATATATATATATATATATATATATATATGTTGATTGTGTGATTGTGTGATTCTGTCAACCCAATTTTTCATCTTAACTGCTGCTAATTTTGTTTGATTGTGTAGACCTTTTTTATGCGCCTAACATATATCAAAGCAGTGCGATTTTTATAAGGGAAAGATAACGATTCTGTCAATTTGTCATGCAGGAATACAACCATATGTTACATTATTTCACTATGATACACCAAAGACACTTGAAGACGAATATGGAGGATGTCTCAAAAATTAACAATGATTTCCTTCGTTTAAAATGTCAGAAAACTAAAAAAAACATACACATACACATACACATACACATACACATACACATCATATATTTTCTATTTTCATATATTATAATACATAATTTTTACAATTAATATGAGAGTTTTATGATTTTATCTCATCTTTGTTGAACAAATCTCTTTCTTCTTTCTATTGGAAGCTTTCGAACGGCTGTTTTTTTCCTCACCAATTCAGATTAGGTCTAATTTTTGTTTACTTATTAATATATCTTGTTAATTCTCTTATAATAAAATTATAATAAATCCAATTATTTTTATGGCCCAAATTTTACCAAATTATTTATCCATTACATATTAATATTTATTAGCCCATATAAAATAAATAACTAATTTGACCCAATAAAAGACAAAGTCCAATTAATAACTAGTTTTATCCACCTTTGTGTTTATTTGGAAGTCTTTAAAAATCTTTAGAGATGAGGTAAGACTTTGGATATGGGTTGATAGTTATAATTCTTCTTCTAAAGTCTGTCAAACTCTACCATTTGATAGAAATCTTTAAAATCTATGACTTTTTGAATACCAAAATACTTTTATAGACTTTGTAAAAATCTTAATTCAATACCACTTAACTTTTTAAAGACATTAAAAAAGTTGTAATTGAATATCATTAAACTTTTATAAACTTTTTAAATGTCTTGATTGAATACAACCAAACTTTTAAAGTCTTTAAAAGTCTTTAAAAATCTTAATTGAATACACCCCCCTTACTCTTGCAACAAGCTACTAACAACCCTCTTCTCTAAAAACGAAACACGTGTCCATTGCTAATTTCTAGGCATAACAGTCTTTTCCACTTAAACGCTGCGTTTGGATTCCAATAACAGCTACTTATTTTCGCTCATTGCCTTCCATTTCTGACAATTCCGCATTGCTTGAAGGGTTCCTTGTCCCCAAGGATCAAAATCCGGATATTGTTCTATCAACTTGCTCCACTCTTCCCATGTTGCATCTTCAGGGATGCTATGTGACCACTGGACTAACACTATAGTTGCTGGTCTTTGTCCCTTTTTCACTAGCCGTCGGTCCAAAACAGCTACAGGAACATGTCTTAATTCCCCTGCATTGTTAGTTTGTGGCAGCTCAGTTTGAACCACCTTAGTCTCTCCAATTTTCTTCTTAAGCTGTGGAACATGAAAAATATTATGTACTTTTGCATTTGGAGGGAGCTGTAATTTGTAGGCAACCTTCCCAATCCTTTGTATCACACTGTATGACCCATAATACTTTGCAAATAGTTTGAAATTTCTTCTTTGTGCAACTGTCATTTGTCGATATGGTTGTAATTTCAGATATACTTCATCCCCTTCATTAAACTCCCTTTCAGTTCTTTTTTATCAGCATAGAGCTTCATTCTCTCTTGAGATTTCTGTAGATTTTCTATAGATTTTTCTTTAATAACTGTTGGATTCCCTCCCTTTCCTTCAAAAACTCTGCTATTAAGGGGTTGCTGTTTGTACCTCCTTGATGATAATTGACGATTGGGGGATTCACGCTATAGAGGGCTTTATAAGGTGTCATTCCAGCGGCTGAGTGAAAGGAAGTATTAAACCACCATTCTGCCATGGGTAACCATTTACTCCAATGTGTAGGCTTGTGACTGATCATACATCTTAAGTACATTTCAATACATTGATTAACCCTTTCAGTTTGGCCATTCGTTTGTGGATGGTAAGATGTACTTAGCTTGACTTGAGTCCCCATGGCCTTGAATAGTTCCTTCCAAAAGTTGCTCACAAATATTTTGTCCCTATCAGAGATGATAGTTTTTGGAGGGCCATGTAATTTGATCACCGAATCCAACACTAGTTGTGCCACTTGTGTTGCTGTAAATGGGTGTGTGAGAGCCATAAGATGACATTCTTTTGTGAGCTTGTCGACCACTACTAAAATTACATCCTTACCATCAGATTTAGGTAAGCCCTCCACAAAGTCCATAGTTATAACTTCCCATACCTGGTTAGGAATAGGAATAGGTTGCAGCAGTCCCGGAGTTGGAACATGTTCCCCTTTACACCTCTGGCACACCTCACACTTAGTAATTAATTCTGTCAAGTCCTTTCTAAGTATAGGCCAATAAAACAGTAGCTCATGTAAGACCCCAACTTATTATTAATGAAATTAAATTTCCTCTATTTATTATTTTGAAATAGTAAGGGTTGATTTGATTATTGTGGTTAGTTATGGGTAAAACGCGCAAATATTTTAAATAAGCAAGTGGTTATAAAATATTCATTTTTATCGGAGAATATTCGTTTGGTCGTGGAATATTCTTACTGTCGGGGAATATTCGTACTACGGCGCAGCCTTGTGTGGGCCCCATAACGGAAAGCGATTGGATAAAGAAAACGACAAGTATAAGTTGTTTATAAATAACGGCGTAGTTGTTACCGTTAATACTGTTGGAATACCCGGTGGTTAAAACACAGTAATACGCGTTGTTGTACAGTAGCACACAGTATTGCACCAATTATTGATTCTTACATAAGAAGGCACTACTCAATAATTGTTACAGTAATTACTGTTCAATATTTTATTTTATTGATTTAATAATTGCTGCGTTGATATTTTATATTATTGTTGTTTCAATAATTGTCACTACACAGTATTTTCCATTATCGGAGCAATAATTCATATTATCTGAATAATATTATTAGATAACATTATTGACAATGTCTAGAAAGTTCAGTCTAAAGAGAGGTTTGGTCACCTAATTGCGCGCCAGTAAGGAGAAATCCTTATTGGAAAGCCCCTCTTTCCTGAAAACTGCCTGGTTGTTAGTATTGTGATTCTGTAATATTATTTGTGAATAATTAATTATTGATTTATATGATGAGAAAAATATTCACTGTATGTGGATATAGATGGAGAAAATTTTTAATGTGACAATTGTTGAAAATTAATATTTTATCTTTTTTTGATAAAATAATTCATTTAAATATATTATTATATTTTAATAATATAATAATAATGATATTTTTACAATGAATGGGTGATATATGAATAAATGAGGAGGAAGAATATTTTTGTTGCAATAAATGTTTAACATATGTTTTATGTGTTGGTGGACCCTATTTTTTGACTAAAATTTGATTTTAAACTGTAAAATCGTCCGTATGAGGATTTCGGTTAATTTCTGTTTGGAATTTGAAAAAACTTAAACTTACAAAGTTCTAGAGAATGGAATTTCCTATAAAAAAAGACATAAGGTTCGAATTTTTCTGACAAAAGGGCTATTTATATTGAATTATTGAAGTTTCGAAATAATTAATTTTTGGAGTTTTAAATATTTTCTTTAAGAAAAACATGTTTTGTGTGGTTAGTGAGCCCACATGTGTTGCAAAATGGCTGAAATCAGATTTTCAAAGTGGGCGTAGGAAATTTTTTATAAATATTAATATTTTATTAAATTTTCTGCTTTGGTGTTCTAAGCATTTTCTTATAAATAGGGTGCTTAGGTTAGAATTGAAAATCACACCAGAAACTGAAGTTTTCTCTCTCTATATTATCGAGCGTATTCTTGTGAGTATTTTGATACTTTGAGTGTTGCTATACGGTGCAAGTTTTCTTCAACACTATATCCAGTATTCCAGTCAGAAATATTGTCTTTTCGAGGTAAGGGATGTTATTTTCTTTTATAAATGATATTATTCTTTCAATATCATTATGCCGACATATTGGTAAGATTTTTCTCGTGAAATTCTTGTCTTTTTATGTCGGGGTTACTATTCATGAGTTACTATTCACGAGTTACTATTCACGAAGCATGATGATTTTTTTTTCTTATGAAATTTCTACCTTTTAGTGTCGATGTTACTATTCACGTATATGACACTATTCACGTATACGGCACTATTCACGTATACGGCACTATTCACAAATACGACACTATTCACTGAAAAATTAAATTTTCTTTTCTGTGTCCAAGATATCTATTATGGATACTAGCTTTGATTGTATCCATGTTTTGATCATTCTTGAATTTTACTTTGCTATGATTATTTATGAAGTATTTTTGAACTCGGATTGTTTGAAATACGAATCCTTAATATTTATTCTTTTGTTTCACTGGATTCGTTTTCTTTAAAAGATTTTTCATCATCCTCAGTCCTAAATAATGATATAACTGAATATCTTTAGCCTGTAGTGCAAAGATTAATGATTTTATGACGAATATCTTTGGCCCGTAGTGCAAAGATGAGCAGGTGTTGAGATGAACATGACCAACTGATGAATATCTTTGGCCTGTAGTGCAAAGATGAATATTTGATTCAAGATGTTTATTGATTGATGTTACAGGGATAAAATATCGATGATGGACTTTTAAATTCATAGATGATAGTAGATTTCATCTCTACTTAACTCTTCAAATGAATTGTTGTTTTTGCTGCAGTTGTTGATCTAAAACTTGTTGTTTATTGTATTCTATCAGATTTTTCCCTGTTGAGGACTAACGATAATTTGTTCTATATTATCTTAATCATAATATTCTTTACTTGGCTAGTTGAGCTCACCCTTTTCCTTTTTGTTCTATTTTTCTTCTCAAGAGGCGAGAATGTAGCGGGTACTAGTCGGGGTATGGAATGATGGTTCAAGATAGTTGTTTTAGTAGTCCTCACTATTTTGTAAAATAGTGTATCAATAATTGTAATGAGGACTCCATTAGAGTTTGAATACTGTCTAGATGACAATATTTGTATTTAAACTCACAGTATATGTGTTGTCGTATTTTTCACGACAATTGTAATAATAAAGTTGTAGTTGTTTTCTGTACCATATATTTGGCAACTCAGAATGGGTTGGGTAGAATGAACCTATTTTGGGGGCGTCACAGTTGGTATCAGAGCTTAGGGATATGATCTCTAGCAGAGATTGGGGAATAGAACTAGGAGGGGAGAGATGAGTAAATCCTTCGCTAGTGTATTCTACCTAAGCTTATTTATTGGTTGGTCAGAATATAGGGATATTATGTGATATGTTAATTTCTTAAATTAACCCTGGTTTTATGGCAATATTTAAGAATGACAACTGAGAATGTTAACAGTGGAGTAAATGAGACAGTGGAGACACCTTTACTCACCAATCAGGAGAACGTGCAACAGGACGACAATGTTCCTCCTGTAAACAATACCATTGATCAGACGATGAACGACGGGATGTTTAGAAGCTTTTTGCAGTTCATGCAAAATCGGGCGAGGGAGACTCGTGTACAAAATAGCAACGCATGGTTTGTCACAGCCAAATAGTTCAAAGAGTTGGGACCACCAGAATTTTGGAGAAAGCCAGATCCGATTAAGGCGGATACGTGGGTCAAACAAATTACCAAGATATTCGATGCCTTGGGATGCACGGAGGATCAGAAGGTTCCATTCGCCACTTTTATGTTTCGTAACGAGGCAGATTACTGGTGGAAATCTGTGAAGCGTACCCAGCCAGCCGCACTCAGCATGTCTTGGGAAACGTTTCAAAAACTGTTCAATGACAAGTACTTTCCTAGAAGTATTCGTCATATGAAGGAGGTAGAGTTTATTAGACTAGAACAGGAAAACATGACGGTGTCCCAGTACGAGGCGAAGTTCGCGGAGTTATCCAGGTTTGCACCTCATTTGGTGGAGAATGAGGAACGTATGGCGCGGATGTTTCTGAGAGATTTAAAACACGACATACGTCAATATCTCATTTCTCACAAATTTTCTCTATATTCAGACGTTGTTAACAAGGCTCAATTATTAGAGCGAGATAATGAGTACGTTCAACCGAGGGACCACAACCAGGGTTGTACCGGTGGCAACAATCATCAAAGCAATGATAACCATCGTGGAGGAAATTATCGTGCCAGAAATGGTAACCACTTCGGTGGTAATCATGACCAAGATAATAGAAGAAATGATTCAAGTAGAAATTTCAAGAAGAGAAGATTTAACGATGACGGGAAGACATCGGCAGCAGCACCAGCAACAAATTTTAGTGAAGGAGAACGATCGCAAGTTAGATGCAACAAATGCTGAGAGGAGGGACATATAAGTCCAAACTATTCACAGCCTTCCAAGGTATGTTATAATTGTGGAAAAGAAAGTCATATCGCTTGAGATTGTACGGTAGCGAAACCCAGTCCAGCGGGGATGGTGACTCAAAAGGCTGTCCCAGAAAAGTCAAAGTCAATGGTTCTTGGAAGAGTGTTTGTCGTGACTGGTCAGAATGCGAGGAACTCGAACGAAGTTAACACGCGTTAGTTAATTATAAATTCTTACAATGTTTATACCTTATTAGATACCGGTTCTACCCATTCATTTATCTCTCATGCTTATACTCAACGTTTAAACTTGACTCCGGAGAAAATTAGACTTTGACTTATCTGTTGAAACTCCGTTACATCCACTGTTTATAAATCTTGTTTGATCCAAGTTGGCACCATCACCTTACCTGTTGACCTTATCTCTTTAAAGATACTTGTTTTTGATGTATTTTTAGGGATTGATTGGTTAACTACTCATCCTGCCAAAATTGATTGCTTTCGCAAGGTTGTTAATTTTCATATTCCTAAGCAACCTGTTATTCGAATTCAAGCAACCAAACCATTGAAGTCAAACACTTTCATATCAAGCCATAAAATTATTCGTTTATTGAAAAATGGATGTCAAGTTTTCTTAGCCCATGTCATGGACTTGAACAAAAATACGTCAGATTTGAATGATATTTCTATTGTTAGTAAATTTCCTGATGTATTTCCTGAAGAATTTCTTGGCTTACTCCCAAAGTGTGATATTGAATTTTGTATCGACTTTGAACCCGGTACAAAACCCATTTCTAAAATCTCATATCGAATGGCTCCTATTGAACTTCAGGAGTTAAAAATTCAACTATAGAATTTAGTACCTGACCCTCTATCTGGTGACTTCCTTTGTGGAATGCACTGAAGCCAAACTCTCCGTAGGGGACGCCATATTCGCGCGGTAGTAAACTAATAGGTACCATTATGACGTGCTATCCAAGAGTGAGATATGAGTCACAGTTGAGAGCAACCTAAGACAGTAATCGAAATACGTAGCTTTCTAGGCTTAGTTGGTTATTATCGGAGATTCGTGGAAAAATTTTCTCGAATCGCTACTCCATTAACTCAGCTGACTCGTAGAGATACAAAATTCGAATGGAGCAAGGAATGTGGGAAGAGCTTCGAAGAACTCAAGAGGAGACTCATTTTGGCACCTGTTCTGACCATACCATCTTGGAAAAATGAACGTGGTAGCTGACATGTTGAGTAGAAAATCGTATGTGGTTACGAGTGCGATGTTTTTAACAAAAAGACCCATTTCGTATGACTTACAAATGATAGAGATAGAGTTAAAGACTCTATGGATCACGTGATGATATACGAGTAAAATCGACTTTAATCGATAAAGTTAAAACCGCTAAAGCTACACACTGGAGCTGATGAATATGAAGAAGGAGGTGCAAGAAGTTGTTATTTCAAAAACGAGAATCGGCGATGTGAGGAAAGCTCAAACCTTCGATTTATTAGTCCATTTGAAATCCTCGATCGAATAGGAACTGTGGCCTGTAGACTCGTTTTACCGTCAAGTATGTCGCGTGTCCATAACATTTTTCACGTATCAAAGTTATAAAATTATGCAGACGACCCGAACCACGTTATTGAGTTATAACCGGACGAAATAACCGAAGATTTAACGTACGAGGATGTACCTGTCAAGATCTTGGAAAGGAAGGAGCATGTCCTATGCACAAAGGTCATACCGCAAGTTAAGGTTTTGTGGAGGAACCATGCTATTGAAGAAATGACCTGGGAGTTGGAAACAGAAATGAAAGCAAGATATCCTCACCTTTTCGAAATACCAGGTACGTACGTCAATTTCGAGGACGAAATTTCATAAGGAGGGGGGGTTGTAAGACCCCAACTTATTATTAATGAAATTAAATTTCCTCTATTTATTATTTTGAAATAGTAAGGGTTGATTTGATTAATGTGGTTAGTTATGGGTAAAACGCGCAAATATTTTAAATAAGCAAGTGGCTATAAATTATTCATTTTTATCGGAGAATATTCGTTTGGTCGTGGAATATTCTTACTGTTGGGGAATATTCGTACAACGGCGCAGCCTTGTGTGGACCCCATAACGGAAAGCGATTGGATGAAGAAAACGACAAGTATAAGTTGTTTATAAATAACGGCGTAGTTGTTACCGTTAATACTGTTGGAATACCCGGTGGTTAAAACACAATAATACGCGTTATTACACAGTAGCACACGGTATTGCACCAATTATTGATTCTTACATAAGAAGGCACTACTCAATAATTGTTACAGTAATTACTGTTCAGTATTTTATTTTATTGATTCAATAATTGCTGCGTTGATATTTTATATTACTGTTGTTTCAATAATTGTCACTACACAGTATTTTCCATTATCGGAGCAATAATTCATATTATCTGAATAATATTATTAGATAACACTATTGGCAATGTCTAGAAAGTTCTGTCTAAGGAGAGGTTTGGTTACCTAATTGTGACAACCCCAAAATAGGTCCATTCCATCCAACCCATTCTGAGTCGCCAAATACATGGTACGTAAAACAACTACAACTTTATTACAACAATTATCGTGCAAAATACAACAACTCATGTGTTGTGAGCTTTGATACAAATATATATATCAACTGTGACTCTTGACACCAACTTGGGTAGCACGTCACCATGGCATCTGTGGGAAGTGCTCAAGAAAACCTTCGTACATGGGAGACCATGCGTCTAGGTTATTATAGATATCATATGTCTACAGAATTATCCTTGGTTGACCCAATTGACCCCAAAGAAGAACAAGAAGATTACTATCATATTCTTTCCAATGGTAGGTCTTTTCTTGACATATCATTATCTCCACTGTCTCTAATTGAGAATTATACTTCAAACAAACACCAAGATTATATAGGTAGTGATCGTAGATATACTCATCAAGTGGATGTGTACAACCGTGTCTTATGATGACACGAGGTTGTATGTCATTAGACATCTTATATGATAGTGACAAAACACCCTTCCAACGTTGGGTTCGCCTCACCCTATTTAATTCACCAAATATAACTACTAAATGATGACCACCGTTCTATTCCCATGTTACCCCCGCTCGACCCAGCTACACTCTTATTACCAGAAAGGAATTGTGAAACAGAAGGGTGAGCACAACTAGCCCAGTAAAGAATATCATGACTAAAGATAAATAAATTATCAATAGCCTTCAACAAAATTAAATCAGAGATTTAGAACATATGGTAGATGATACAAATTTTCAACCATAGTTACAGAGGAACGAGCAATCCATTAGAAGAGTCAAATAGACTATAAAGTTTATTATCTTCTCCACATTAAAAGTCCACCAACAATGTTTTATCCCTGTAACATCAATCAACAGTTCCTTTCCACAATTATATGAATAACTCATAATCATAATTGTAGTTCTAAATTCCTCTTCTCATCCAGGACGAAGATAATTTTTATCACCTATCTTTACCTGAAACATCAAAGATCATGGTTACACCAAATCATATTTCCTGTTCATAATCATACTAATAACTTCATCTTTGCACTACGGCCAAAGATATTCATTTGTATCACCAGTTGGTCATGTTCATCTCAACACCTGTTCATCTTTGCACTACTGGCCAAAGATATTCAATAACATGTCATCTTTGCACTGCGGGCCAAAGATATTCATCAACAATTCATCTTTGCACTACAGGCCAAAAATATTTCTCAACAGTTTATATTTGCACTACAGGCCAAATATATTCATCAACAGTTCATATTTGCACTACAGGCCAAATATATTATTATCTCAAAGAAATATATAATCATTTCAGAATTTATATAAACAATAATTATAACCATGTTTGTGACGCCCCCAAAATTAGGTATACATCACCCATCTTGGGTCGTCAGATACATAGTACAGAATACAAATACAACTTACTAATACAACTGTCGTGTACAATACGACAAAACATAAACTGTGAGTTTGAATACGAATATTATCTTCTAGAGAGTATTCATACTCAAAAGGAGTCCTCATTACATTTATTAACACACCATTACATAGAATAGTGAGGACTACTAACTAATACTATCATTCGGACCATCACTCCGTTCCCCGACTTGCCCCAACTACGTTCTCATTTCCTGAAGAGAACAGTGAAAGAAAGGGTGAGCTCAACTAGCGCAGTAAGAAATATTATGACTAAGATAATGCAGAATAAATTATCATTAGCCTTCAACAATGTTAAACTGATAAAATATAATAGACATCAAGTTTAACTGCAGCGGAACAAGCAATCCATTAAAAGAGTCAAGTAGAAAATAAACTCTACTATCTTTTATGATTTAAAAGATTTTCCAACACTGTGATCGCTGAGACTCAGCTTAATAAAATAATCCACATCATCGAATCACCCCTACACTACGGCCAAGGATATTCGTATATTCATTAATGGTCATGATCATGCCAACAACTGTCCATCAATGCACTACGGGCCAATGAGGACTTTTATCACATCATTTGTAACATTACGGTCATGATTATACCGAATAATCCTTGGCCATAATCATACCAAGTCCATCTATGCACTACAGGCCACAGATGACTTTCAACATTTTATAAACATGAGGATGATGACAATGATATAAGAATTCAATAAAACAAGTTCAAAAATTAATTTTATCCAAGAATTAACAACGTCCAAATTGTCAACATGATACTGCTTTGTGGAGTAAAATTCAAGAATACTTAGAAGAATATTTTCATGAAAAGATACTGGATGAACCGCAATTATCAAGGATATTTCACTAATTTCATGGAGTATAGAAGTCAAAACTTAACCAATTGAGTATAATAAAGAATGGAATAAAAAAGAAATCACCATGCATGCGATAGACCGCACAGACAGGTTATTCCAACAGAATAATAAATAATGGAACCAGGTCCGGCGTAAACGCACAGACAGGATATTCCGACAGAATAATAAATAATGGAACCAGGTCCGGTGTAAAACACATAGACAGGATATTCCGACAGAATAATAAATAATGGAACCAGGTCCGGTGTAAAACACACAGACAAAATATTCCAACAGAATAATAACAAGACGGAACCAGGTCCGGTGTAAAACACACAGACAGGATGTTCCAACAGAATAACAATAAAAACGGAACCAGGTCCGGTGTAAAACACACAGACAGGATGTTCCAACAGAATAATAATAAAGACGGAACCAGGTCCGATGTAAAACACACAGACAGGATGTTCCAACAGAATAATAGAAGAATGTCACCAAGTATAGGGTAGACCGCGTATACAGGTTATTCCAACAGAATAATAAGAAATGGAATAACAACAGTTCTCTTCATGAATAAGAAAGAATAACACCCCTTACCGTTTTAAAGACGAGCTGAAATAAGGAAGTAGTTAAGTAGCAGAATACTCTTCTTCTCTCTCTCTATAGTTTCTCTCTATAGTTTCTCTCTCTAGAGTTCAGTGAATTCGTAAGAAATAATGAAGGAATGAGCTGCTATTTATAGAAAAATAGAATGCATAGTAACTAATCCATGAACGGTCCAGATTGATTACTTTAATCTGACGGTCCATATTTAAAGAAAAATCTTTTAAATAAAATATAATATATTCTATTTATAGAATAACTTTAATAAAGTATTCTGTTTTATATAAAAAGATGTTTCTGTTTTATTACGTTAATAATACGAATAAAACAAAACGTCATTATCGCTAAATAATTCATATTATTAACTGATAATAATTGAATCAAACTGAGTGACTTCTCACATAAGCATTAATAATCAATACCGTGTGCTACTATGCAACCACACGTATTACTGTACTTTTACTACCGAGTAGTTCAACAGTAACAATGGTAAAATTTCCGCCGTTATTTTTAATAAAATATTTTTGTCGTTTTCTCAATCCGACAATAATTCCGTTGTGGGGTCCACCAATGATTGTGTCGTTGTACGAATATTCCCTGTTAAAACGAATATTTCCCGACCAATCGAATATTATATAACAACTTGCGTACTTTGCAAAATTTATAAATATTACCCACAACTATAACATTATATCAAATTAACTCCATAATATTCAAAAATGATATTTATAGAAAATTCATCTTTATTTATAAAAGTTAGGGTCTTACAATGTTGATCATTTCACTTTTGCACTTAAGCTAAAGATATTCAATTATAAATTCAATGGTCATGATCATATCAGTCAACAATTCAACTTTGCACTACTGACCAAAGAGAACCCAAAGTTATGATCATACCAATAATCTATCCATCTTTACACTCAAGTCAAAGAGAAATGAATATCATCATTAGGGTTATAAAAATATTATATATGATAATAAAAATAATATAATCAACATATAGATTTAATCTCAAGAGTAATATTCATAACTCAACTATAATTTGGTTAGAAAAAGAAACCAATTTTGTCATGAATAGTAACTCGTAAATAGTAACTCATGAATAGTAACTTCGTGAATAGTAACTCATGAATAGTAAACCCGACACAAAAAGGTAGAAATTCCACAATAAAATCTATACCAATATTTCGGTATAATGATATTGAAATAACATTTCTTAAACTTATAACCAATTTATTTTAATTGTTTACACTTTATTAAATAATACATTTAATCATCATAAAATGTCAAACTCTTAAGATTTCATCACCAATAACCAAAATCCTCATCAAAAATCTGCATATAACTCATATATGATATTCAAGCCATAAAATCATATTTTCCAATTTTCTTACTTCACATAACATATTTAATTTATTTACTCATAATTAGACTATTTTTATGAAAAATACCAAATCAGTTCCAAAAATATTTCTTTCCTGGGATTTAGCAGAATATAGTCCCATATTGAACATATATTTTTCTCGGAATTTTTAAAATTCATTTACTATTTTTCATATGGCCAAAACTGTCGAATATTTAGACATTTATCATAAATTGTACTTTTATCCAAAAATTTCGAAATTCACAGAGTACACTGATATTATATAGAAGTACTCCCAATAAAAATTTCATCAATTTTAGACTTAACCACAAGGAGTTATAAGATGTTACTTTTAAAATAATTTTTTCCCGTAAAATTCATAACTCTTAATCTATACATCCAAAAATCTCTATTTTTGGACACAATCAATAAAACTCATCAAAATATCATTTCAAATTTTTTCAGAATTTTCTGAAGGAAGGAAGAAGTACGAACTGAAAAACATAATAACCCTTAAAATCTCTTACTATCCCTTACCTCAAAAGAGCAGTACTTCTGACTGGATATCGGATATGACGCTGAAAAAAACTTACACTGATGAATAGAAACTCACAAAGTATCTAAATACTCACAAAATACACTCGATAATCTAGAGAGAAAATGAGAGAAAACTTATGAATTCTGGTGTGATTTTCAATTCTAACTTAGCCCTCTATTTATAGGAAAATATTAGCACGCCGAAGCAGACTTGACCTGCTACCTGATGGCTTTACCTGCTACTATTCCACCCACCAAAAATCAGCCATCTTTCCCAACAACCAAAAGTGGGGTCCACCTATTTCTAGAATTTTCTACCAAAATCATTTATAAACCTAATTTCTGAATCAGTCACCTCTTAAAATTCATAACAAATTATACGTTCATTTTTAACGATTCAAAATTTGTGGACATATACTCAACTTATATATGTATAACATATCCAAAAATTACAACGATCCAACGGTCGGATTAAATATTATAACTCACACAATAAAGCTGTAAGAACACCAATTTGATCTTTTAATACCTCCAATCCGATAAAATACTAATAAAACACTTCAACATTAATTCTTCATTTATAACCACATAAATAAATTCATCATTTATATCCACATCAAATAAATATTTCATTATCATATAAATCAATAATTAATTATTCACAAATAATATTACAGAATCACATTTATGACAACTAAGCCGTTCTCAAGAAAGAGGGGGCTTTCCGATAAGAATTTCTCCTTACTGGCGCGCAATTAGGTGACCAAACCTCTCTTTGACAGAACTTTCTAGACATTGCCAATAATACTATCTAATAATATTATTCAAATAATATGAATTATTGATTTGATAATGGGAAATACTATACAGTGACAATTATTGAACAACAATAATATAAAATTTTATCGTAGCAATTATTGAATCAATAAAATAAAATATTGAACAGTAATTACTGTAACAATTATTGAGTAGTGCCTTATTACGTAAGAATCAATAATTTCAAAAAATACTATGCAATACCGTGTGCTACTGTGCAATAACGCGTATTACTGTATAATAACCACCAGGTATTTCAACAGTGTTAACAGTAACCATTACGCCGTTATTTATAAAAACTCAAATTTGTCATTTTCTTCATCCGACAGTTATTCTGTTATGGGGCCCACAAATGGCTACGTCGTCGTACGAATATTCCCCGACAGAAAGAATATTCCACGACTAAACGAATATTCCCCGACAACAATGAATATTTTATAACCACTTGCGTATTTTGAAAAAAAAATTCATATATCACCCTTAACTTTAACTTTTTATCAATTTAACAATTTACTGAATCGTAATTATAAGAAAAATTGAATACTTTTATTTCATAAAATTCGGGGTCTTACATAATTGCGCGCCAGTAAGAAAAAATCCTTATTGAAAAGCCCCCTCTTTCCTGAGAACTGTCTGGTTGTCAGTATTGTGATTCTATAATATTATTTGTGAATAATTAATTATTGATTTATATGATGAGAAAAATATTTATTGTATGTGGATATAGATGGAGAAAATTTTTAATGTGACAATTGTTAAAAATTAATATTTTATCTTTTTCTGATAAAATAATTTATTTAAATATATTATTATATTTTAATAATATAATAATGATGATATTTTTACAATGAATGAGTGATATATGAATAAATGAGGAGGAAGAGTATTTTTGTTGCAATAAATGTTTAACACATGTTTTGTGTGTTGGTGAGAATGGAATTTCGGTCAATTTCTATTTAGAATTTGGAAAAAGTTAAACTTACAAAGTTGTAGAGAATGGAATTTTCTATGAAAAAGACAAAAGCTTCGAATTTTTCTGACAAAAGAGCTATTTATATTGAATTATTGAAGTTCCGGAATAATTAATTTTTGGAGTTTTAAATATTTTCTTTAAGAAAAACATGTTTTGTGTGATTAGTGAGCCCTTATGTGTTGCAAAATGGCTGAAATAAGATTTTTAAAGTGGGCGTAGGAAATTTTTTATAAATATTAATATTTTATTAAATTTTCTGCTTTGGTGTTCTAAGCATTTTTCTATAAATAGGGTGCTTAGGTTAGAATTGAAAATCACACCAGAAACTGAAGTTTTCTCTCTCTTTCTCTCTCTATATTATCGAGTGTATTCTTGTGAGTATTTTGATACTTTGAGTGTTTCTATACGGTGCAAGTTTCCTTCAGCACTCTATCCAGTATTCCAGTCAGAAGTACTGTCTTTTCGAGGTAAGGGATGTTATTTTCTTTTATAAATGATATTATTCTTTCAATATCATTATGCCGAAATATTGGTAAGATTTTTCTCGTGAAATTCTTATCTTTTTATGTCGGGGTTACTATTCACGAGTTACTATTCACGAAGCATGATAATTTTTTTTTCTTGTGAAATTTCTACCTTTTAGTGTCGAGGTTACTATTCACGTATACGGCACTATTCACAAATACGGCACTATTCACAGAAAAATTAAATTTTCTTTTATGTGTACAAGATATCTATTATGGATACTAGCTTTGATTGTATCCATATTTTGATCATTCTAGAATTTTACTTCGCTATGATTATTTATGAAGTATTTTTGAACTCGGATTGTTTGAAATACGAATCTTTAATATTTATTCTTTTGTTTCACTGGATTCGTTTTCTTTAAAAGATTTTTCATCATCCTCAGTCCTAAATGATGATATAACTGAATATCTTTAGCCTGTAGTGCAAAGATTAATGATTTTATGACGAATATCTTTGGCCCGTAGTGCAAAGATGAACAGGTGTTGAGATGAACATGACCAACTGATGAATATCTTTGGCCTGTAGTGCAAAGATGAATATTTGATTCAAGATGTTTATTGATTGATGTTACAGGGATAAAATATCGATGATGGACTTTTAAATTCATAGATGATAGTAGATTTCATCTCTACTTAACTCTTCAAATGAATTGTTGTTTTCGCTGCAGTTATTGATCTAAAACTTGTTGTTTATTGTATTCTATCAGATTTTTTCCTGTTGAGGACTAACGATAATTTGTTCTATATTATCTTAATCATAATATTCTTTACTGGGTTAGTTGAGCTCACCCTTTCCTTTTTGTTCCATTTTTCTTCTCAGGAGGCGATAATGTAGCAGGTACTAGTCGGGGTATGGAATGATGGTTCAAGATAGTTGTTTTAGTAGTCCTCACTATTTTGTAAAATAGTGTATCAATAATTGTAATGAGGACTCCATTAGAGTTTGAATACTGTCTAGATGACAATATTTGTATTTAAACTCACAGTATATGTGTTGTCGTATTTTGCACGACAATTGTAATAATAAAGTTGTAGTTATTTTCTGTACCATTTATTTGGCGACTCAGAATGGGTTGGGTGGAATGAACCTATTTTGGGAGCGTCATAACTCAGTCCTCTTAATAGATCCTGTTACTCCAGAGTGTCCCCCTTTAGGACTGCCATGGATTTGATCCATGATTCTTTCCCTCAAATTCGTAGTACTGCCCAAATAAATCCTACCATCCTTCTTGAGAAATCTCTCTTGCAGCTTGTAATCAGTGCAACTAGTTGGATCTATCAGAATTTGAGTCATTACTTCTTGTGCAATCTTGTCATTCTCTAGGCTGCTAACAATTTCAGTAATCCAACTAGAGGTAACTGATTGTATAACTGTACAACTGCCTTCCAAATCATGTGTTCTAGACAATGCATCTGCTACTACATTTTCTTTACCCTTCTTGTAGTGCATAACATAATCAAAGCTTAGCATTTTTTACAACCATTTCTGTTGTACCAAAGTAGTTAATTTCTATTCCATGAAGTACTTTAATGCATCATGATCAGTTTTTATGATGAATTGTTGTCCCAGGAAGTAAGTCCTCCACTTTTGAACTGCCATTATGATTGCTAGCAGTTCCTTCTCATAAGTTGATAAGCCTAGATGTTTTGGTGACAAAGCCTTACTTAAGAAGGCTATTAGTCTTCCTTCCTGCATTAGGACTGCTCCCACTCCTGTATGGCAAGCATTTGTTTCCACCACAAATACTTTAGAAAAATTAGGCAATGCTAGCACTGGAGTATTAGATACCACTATTTTAAGCTTCTGAAATGCTTGTTCAGCCTCTTCACCCCAACTGAATGCTCCCTTCTTTAGTAGATTAGTCAATGGTTTGCTTATAATTCCATAGTGTTGGACAAATCTTCTATAATAGCCTGTAAGGCCTAGGAATCCTCTCAAGGACTTCAAAGATTTGGGTCTGGGCCATAGTACCATTGCTTCAACCTTCTTCTTATCAGCAGCCACTATGACGCCCCCAAAACTTGAGTCTCCAAATATATGGTACAAAATTCAAATACAACTGTCGTGTAAAATACGACAAAACATAAACTGAGAGTTTTAAAACGAATATTGTCTTCTAGACAATATTCAACTCAAATGGTGTCCTCAATATAATTATTATCACACTATTTTATAGAATAGTGAGGACTACTAATGCTATCATCTGGACCGTCACTCCGTTCTCCGACTAGTCCCGACAACGTTCTCATTTCCTGAAGAGGACAATGAAAGCAAAAGGGTGAGCTCAACTAGCCCAGTAAGAAATATTATGACTAAGATAATGTAGAATAATTTATCGTTAGTCTTCAACAGTGTTAAACTGATAAAATATAACAAACATCAAGTTTAACTACAGCGGAACAAGCAATCCATTAGAAGAGTCAAGTAGAGAATAAAATCTACTATCTTCTATGATTTAAAAGGTTTTTCATCACTTTTATCGCTGAGACTCAGCTTAATAAATAATCAACATCATCCCTGCACTACGGCCAAGGAAATTCATTAGTATCACGACCACAAATTATCCATGCTATACGGGCCAAGGATATTCGTGTATTCATCAATGATCGTGATCATGTTAACAACTGTCCATCAATGCACTACGGGCCAATGAGGACTTTTACCACATCATTTGTAATATTACGGTCATGATTATACCGACTAATCCCTGGTCATAATCATACCAAGTCCATCTATGCACTACAAGCCACAGATGATACTGAAATTGTGTAGTAACAGAATACTCTTCTTCTTTCTCTTTGATTCTCTCTCTATAGAATTCTCTTGTGAGTCGTAGTGAATTGGTGAGAATGAAAAAAGAAATAAGCTTCTATTTATAGAAGATTTCTAGCTTAGCCCTTGCAATGTGAAAAGTCAAGTGGCTTGACGACTGGTGATGTGAAAAGAAAAGTGGTTTGATGCCTGCAATGTGAAACAACAAGTGGTTTGACGCCTGTAATGTGAAACGACAATTGGTCGACGCCTGTAATATGAAATGGCAAGTGGTTTGACATCTGGTAAAGACAATTACTATTGGCGAAAGTGACTCTTAGATGATGACATATGGGCCCCCATAGAATAAACCAAACCACAAACGACTCATAACAAACTTCTTATTTATGTCAAAGATTGAATAAATATTACCACAAATCATTTTATCTTCAATCATCATATTTTTAATCTTCCAACAATTATTCATCATTAATATTATAATTCACAATATTTAACAACCAGATTATTCCTAGGAAAGAGGGGGCTTTCAGATAAGGATCTCTCCCTATTGGCGCGCAATTAGGTGACCAAACCTCTCCTCAACAGAACTTTCTAGACATCATCAATATTACAAATAATAATATGAATAACTTTGTCGTCTCAATTAATGATTTAATAATTTAAAATATTATGCAGATGATACTGTGACAATAATTGAATCAATAATATGAGATACTATGCAGCAATTACTGTAGCAATAATTGAGTATCACTGAGTGGCTTCTTACGTAAGCATCAATAATCAATACCGTGTCTTTCACTTCTTCATCGATTCTTGCTTCCGGAATAGCACCTTCTTGCACTTTCTTCTTCATACACATCAGCTCCAGGTCTGTAGTTTGAGCAACTTTAACTTAATCGATTAAAGTCGATTCTACTCGTATATTTGTCATCATCACGTGGATCCCTGGAGTCTTTATCTCTATCTCCATCCTTTGCAAGTCATACAAAATGGGTCTTTGCCTTGACAATATTGCACTCGTACCCGTATATGATCTTCTACTCAATGCGTCAGCTATCACGTTCGCTTTTCTAGGATGGTATTGAATAGTATGATCACAATCTTTCAACAGTTCAAGCCAACGTCGTTGCCGCATGCTGATTTTCTTTTGGGTGAAGAAATATTTGAGATTTTTATGATCCGTAAAGATCTCCACTTTCTCCCCATACAAGTAATGCCTCCAAATTTTAAGTGCGAAGACAACAGCTGCCAACTCTAGATCATGAGTAGGATAATTCCTCTCATATTCTTTAAGTTATCAAGAGGTATAGGCTATGACTTTCCCATGTTACATGAGAACACATCCTAACACTTTGCCCGAAGCATCACTGTAGATGACAAATCCCTCCGAGCCAGATGGTATTATCAGAACAGGTGTTGAAATGAGTGTCCTCTTAAGTTCTTGAAAACTCTTCTCACATTCCTCGCTTCAACAGAATTTTGTATCTTTCCGAGTCAGCTAAGTTAATGGAGTAGCGATTCGAGAAAACCCTTCTACGAATCACCGATAATAACTAGCTAAGCCGAGAAAGCTACGTACTTCGGTCACTGATTTAGGTTGCTCCCAGCTTTGAATTGCTTTAATCTATATCGGGTCAACAAATATACTATGACTTGATATTACGTGCCCAAAGAATGCTACTTCCTCAAGTCAGAACTCGCATTTCTTTAACTTATCATAAAGCTTGTTTTTACGAAGCTTTTGGAGTATCAGTCTCAAGTGTTGCTCATGATCTTCACGAATTTTGGAGTATATGAGGATGTCATCAATAAAGACAACCACAAAATGATCCAAATATTCCTTGAATACTCTGTTCATCATATCTATGAAGGCAACAGGAGCATTAGTCAATCCAAAAGACATGACTAGGAGTTCATAATGCCCGTACCGAGTTCTGAAAGCCGTCTTTGGAATGTCATCTATTTTAATCTTCAATTAGTGATATCCGGAACGAAGATCAATCTTTGAAAAGAATTTGGCGGTTTGCAACTGGTCAAATAGGTCATCAATGCGAGGTAACGGGTTTCTATTTTTGACAGTGATATTGTTCAACTCCCGATAATCAATACAAAGTCACATACTCCCATCTTTCTTCTTCACGAATAGAATAGAAGTACCCCAAGGAGACATACTAGGATGAATGAAACCGATGTCTAATAATTCCTGTAGTTGGGTCTTTAACTCCTGAAGTTCAATAGGAGTCATTCGATATAGGGCTTTGAAAATGGGTTTTGTACCAGGTTCAAGGTCGATAAAAAATTTAATTTCACGCTCTGGGGGTAGGCCAGGAAGTTTTCAGGGAATACGTCAGGAAATTTATTAACAATAGAAATATCATTCAAAACTGACGTATTTTTATTTAAATCCGTGGCATGAGCTACGAAAGCTTGACATCCGTTTTTCAATAAACGGATAGCTCTATGGCTTGAGATGACAGTTATTGATTTTAATAGTTTGGTTGCTTGAATTCGTATTGTGACGCCCCCAAAATAGGTATACAACACCCATTCTGAGTCGCCAAATACATGGTACAGAAAGCAAACTACAACTTCAATAATACAAATGTCGTGCAAAATACGACAACACATACTGTGAGTTTAAATACAAATATTGTCTTCTAGACAATATCCACACTCAAATAAATCCTCATTACAATTATTCAAACACTATTTTACAGAAATAGTGAGGACTGCTAAAACATCTTTCTAGAACCATCACTCCATACCCCGACTAGATCCTGCTATGTTTTCACCTCCTGAGAAGAAAAATGGAACAAAAAGGAAAAGGGTGAGCTCAACTAGCCCAGTAAAGAATATTATGACTAAGATAATATACAAACAAATTATCGTTAGTCTTCAACAGGGAAAAATCTGATAGAATATAATCGACAACAAGTTTTAGATCAACAATTGCAGCGGAAACAACAAACCATTAGAAGAGTCAAGTAGTGAAAGAATTCTACTATCTTCTAAGATTTAAAAGTCCATCATCAATATTTTATCCCTGTAACATCAATTAATAATCATCTTTATCCAAATATTCATCTTTGCACTACAGGCCAAAGATATTCATTTGTATCACCTGTCAATCATGTTCATCTCAACACCTGTTCATCTTTGCACTACAGGCCAAAGATATTCATCAAGTAATCATACATCTTTGCATTACAGGCCAAAGATATTCATTAATATCATCATTTAGGACTGAGGATGATAAAAAATATCTTAAAGAGAACGAATCCAATGAGACAGAAGGACAAATAGTAGGGATTCGTATAACAGTTTATCCAAGATCAATAATACTTCATAATAATCAATTGTGAAGCAGAATTCAAAAATAAAGATCAAAACATGGATACAATCAAAGATAGTAACCATAATAGACATCTTGGACAAAAAAGAAAAATTTTATTTTTCGGTGAATAGTGCCGTATTCGTGAATAGTGCCGTATACATGAATAGTAACCCCGACACAAAAAGTTCCAAATTTGATAAAAACTCATATCAATATTTCAGCATAATGATATTGAAGAAAATAATATCATTTAAGAAGAAAATAATATCCCTTACCTCAAGATATCAGTACTTCTGGTCGGAATACCGGTATAAGGCTGAAAAAAACTTGCTCTGATGAATAGAAACTCTCAAAGTATCTAAATACTCACAAAATACACTCAATAATCTAGAGAGAGAAAGAGAGAAAACTTGTTTCTGGTGTGATTTTCAATTCTAACTTAGCCCTCTATTTATAGGAAAATTTTAGTAGGTTTGACCTGCAACCTGATGGCTTTACCTGCTACTATTCCCACCCACCACATTTGAAATATAATTCAGCACATTTCTTCACCAACCACAAGTGGGGCCCACCAATTCTAGAATTTTCCATCAAAATGATAAACTCTGAAAATTCAACAATTTCTGAACCAGTCATCTCGTAAAATTCATAATAAATCATACGTTCATTTTTAACGGTTCAAAATTTGTGGACATATACTCAACTTATATATGTATAACATATCCAAAAATTACCACGATCCAACGGTCGGATTAAAAATTATAACACCCGCAATATTTCTCAAAAACCCTGATTTGATTTTTAATACCTCCATTCCGATAAAAATACTGATAAAACACCTCAACATTAACTCCTTCATTTTTAACCACAAAAATATATCCCTCATTTATATCCACATAAAATAAATATTTCCTTATCATATGAATCAATAATTAATTATTCACAAATAATATTACAGAATCACATTTATGACAACCAGGCCGTTCCCAGGAAAGAGGGGGCTTTCCAATAAGGATTTCTCCTTACTGGCGCGCAATTAGATGACCAAACCTCTCCTTAGACAGAACTTTCTAGACATTGCCAATAATGTTATCTAATAATATTATTCAAATAATATGAATTATTGATCTGATAATGGAAAATACTGTGCAGCAACAATTATTGAAACAACAATAATATAAAATATCAATGCAACAATTATTGAATCAATAAAATAAAATATTGAACAATAACTACTGTAACAATTATTGAGTAGTGCCTTCTTACGTAAGAATCAATAATTGGTGCAATACCGTGTGCTACTGTATTTTAATCACCGGGTATTCCAACAGTATTAACGGTAACAACTACGCCGTTATTTATAAATAACTTATACTTGTCGTTTTCTTCATCCAATCGCTTTCCGTTATGGGGCCCACACAAGGCTGCGCCGTCGTACGAATATTCCCCGACAGCAAGAATATTCCACGACCAAACGAATATTCCCCGACAAAATGAATATTTTATAACCACTTGCTTATTTTGCAAAATTTGCACATTTCACCCATAACCAAAGTATTATATCAAATTAACCCCTTATTATTCACAATAATATTTAGAGAAAATTTGATTTTATTCATTAATAAGTTGGGGTCTTACAACCTCCCCTCCTTATGAAATTTCGTCCTCGAAATTGACGTACGTACCTGATGTTTCAAAAAGGTGAGGATACCTCGCTTTCATTTCTGATTCCAACTCCCAGGTCATTTCTTCAATAGCATGGTTTCTCCACAAAACCTTAACTTGTGGTATAACCTTCGTGCGTAGGACATGCTCTTTCCTATCCAAGATCTTAACAGGTACCTCCTCGTACGTTAAATCTTCAGCTATCTCGTCTGGTTCTAACTCAATAATGTGGTTCGGGTCTTTAACATATTTACGAAGCATAGATATGTGAAAAACATTATGAACACGAGACATGCTTGGAGGTAATGCGAGTCTATATGCCACATTTCCTATTCGCTCAAGAATCTCAAATGGACCAACAAATCTTGGATTGAGCTTTCCTCTCTTCCCAAATCTTGTAACTCCCTTCCATGGTGCAACACGTAATAATACATGATCCCCAATATTAAATTCCACGTCCTTCCGATGAAGATCCGCATAACTCTTTTGTCGATCCTGTGCCGTTTGTATACGTTGTCGAATCGTTTGGATCTTCTCTGTAGTAATGCGTACCAACTCTGGTCCCAACAATGTTGCTTCACCCACCTCGTCCCAGCATACTGGAGAACGACATTTTCTTCCATACAACGCCTCGAATGGAGCCACACCTATGCTCGCCTGATAACTGTTGTTGTAGGAGAATTCCACCAATGGTAGGTACTTATCCCAACTCCCTTTGAGATCTAGGACACAAAGTCTTAATAGATCTTCAAGAGTTTGAATAGTCCTCTCTGATTGTCCGTCCGTTTGAGGATGGTATGCCGAACTGAATCGTAAATCCGTGCCCATAGCTTTCTGCAAGCTAACCCAAAATCGTGAAGTGAATCTTGGGTCACGATCCGAAACTATGGATACTGGCATGCCATGCAATCTCACAATCTCGTTCACGTACATACTAGCAAGACGTTCAAGGGAATAAGTCTCACGTATCGGCAAGAAATGAGCGGACTTGGTTAATCTATCAACAATAACCCAAATCGCATCTATGCCTTGAGAAACCTTGGGAAGACCCGTAACAAAATCCATAGTAATGTGTTCCCACTTCCATTTCGGGATCTCAAGTGGTTGCAATGGACCCTTTGGCACTTGATGCTCCGCCTTTACACGTTGACAAGTTAAACACCTCGAGATAAACTCCGCGATCTCTCTTTTCATATTGCTCCACCAAAATGTATGTCGAAGATCGTGATACATTTTGGTACTCCCAGGATGGATTGCAAACGGTGTGTTGTGTGCCTCCATCATTATTCTATGCTTCAAGTCAAAATCGTTAGGAACACAAAGTCTGGAGTTGACTCGAAGTATTCCTTCTTCATCGATTCTTGCTTCTGGAATAGCACCTTCTTGCACTTTCTTCTTCATACGCATCAGCTCCATGTCCGTAGCTTGAGCAGCTTTAACTTTATCGATTAAAGTCGGTTCTACTCGTATATTTGATATCATCATGTGGGTACTTGGAGCCTTCATCTCTATCTCCATCCTTTGCAAGTCATACAAAATGGGCCTTTGTGTTAACAACATTGCACTCGTACCCGCATATGATCTTCTACTCAATGCGTCAGCTACTACGTTTGCTTTTCCAGGATGATATTGGATGGTATGATCGTAATCTTTCAACAGCTCGAGCCAACGTCGCTGCCGCATGTTGAGTTCCTTTTGGGTGAAGAAATATTTGAGGCTTTTATGATCTGTATAGATCTCCACTTTCTCCCCATACAGGTAGTGTCTCCAGATCTTCAACGCAAAAACGACTGCTGCCAACTCCAAATCATGAGTAGGATAATTCCTCTCATATTCTTTGAGTTGTCGTGAGGCATAGGCTATGACTTTCCCATGTTGCATGAGAACACATCCTAACCCTTTGCCTGAAGCATCGCTGTAGATAACAAATCCATCCGAACCAGATGGTATTGTCAGAACAGGTGCCGAAATGAGTCTCCTCTTGAGTTCTTGGAAACTCTTCTCGCATTCCTCACTCCATACGAATTTTGTATCTTTCCGAGTCAGCTGAGTTAACGGAGTAGCGATTCGAGAAAATCCTTCCACAAATCTCCGATAATAACCAGCTAAGCCCAGAAAGCTACGTACTTCGGTTACCGACTTCGGTTGCTCCCAACTTTGTATGGCTTCAATCTTCGCCGGGTCGACAGATACTCCATGTTTTGACACCACGTGCCCAAGGAATGCTACTTCCTCAAGCCAGAACTCGCATTTCTTCAATTTGGCATATAGCTTATTTTCACGAAGCCTTTGCAGTACCAGCTTCAAATGGCGCTCATGATCTTCACGGCTTTTGGAATAGATGAGGATGTCATCAATAAAGACAACAACGAACTGATCCAAATATTCTTTGAATACACGGTTCATCATATCCATGAAGGCAGCAGGAGCATTAGTCAATCCAAAAGACATTACTAAGAATTCATAATGCCCGTACCGAGTTCTGAAGGCAGTCTTTGGAATATCCTCAGTTTTAATCTTCAGCTGATGATATCCAGAACGAAGATCGATCTTTGAAAAGAATTGTGTTCCTTGCAACTGGTCGAACAGGTCATCAATGCGAGGTAGCGGATACCTATTCTTGATAGTGACATGATTCAATTCTCGATAGTCAATACAAAGTCGCATACTCCCGTCTTTCTTCTTTACGAATAAAACAGGAGCACCCCAAGGAGACGTACTAGGACGAATAAAACCGATGTCCAACAACTCCTGTAGTTGGACTTTTAACTCCTGAAGTTCAATAGGAGCCATTCGATATGGAGTTTTAGAAATGGGCTTTGTACCGGGTTCAAGGTCAATAAAGAATTCAACTTCACGTTCTGGGGGTAGACCAGGAAGTTCTTCAGGAAATACATCGGGAAATTCTCTAACAATAGAAATATTATTCAAATCTGACTTGTCTTTGTTCAAATCCATAACATGGGCTAAGAAAGCTTGACATCCGTTTTTCAATAAACGAATAGCTTTGTGGCTTGATATGACAGTGACTGATTTTAGTGGTTTAGTAGTTTGAATTCGTATGACAGGTTGGTTAGGAATATGAAAACTAACAACCTTACGAAAACAATCAATTTTAGCATGATGAGTGGTTAACCAATCAATTCCTAAAATCACATCAAAAGCAAGTATCTTTAAAGAGATAAGATCAACAGGTAATGTGATAGTGCCAACTTGGATCATGCAAGATTTATAAACTGTAGATGTAACGAAGGTTTCACCCAACGGAGTTTCAACAGATAAGTTAAAGTCCAATTTCTCCGGAGTCAAGTTTAAACGTTGAGCACAAGCAGGAGAGATAAAAGAATGGGTAGAACCGGTATCTAGTAAAGTATAAACTTCGCAAGAATTCAAGATTAGCTTACCCGTGATCACCTCGTTCGGGTTTCTCGCGTTTTGGCCAGTAACGACAAACGCCCTTCCAGGAACCGCTGATTTCGACTTATCCGGGACAGCTTTTGGAGTCACCATCCCCGCTGAACTTGGTTTTGCTACAGAACACTCTCGAGCTATATGACCCTCCTTTCCACAGTTATAACATACCTTGGATTGTTGTGGGCAGTTTGGGCTGATATGTCCCTCTTTCCCACATTTGTAACATACGACCGGTGGTCGTTCTCCTCCCCTAGAAACAGTTGATGTTTGTGCTGACGTCTTCACATTATCATTGTTGTACCTTCTCTTCTTGAAATCTCCTCCCGACTCGCTCCTTCTATTATCACGACCACGATTACCACCAGAGTGGTTACCGCTTTTGTCCGAATATTTTCCTCCCTGCTGGTTTTCATTGCTTCGATGACTGCCGCCACCGGTATGACCCTGGTTGTGGTCCCTCGGTTGCACATACTCATTATCTCGCTCTAATAATTGAGCCCTGTTTACAACATCTGAATATAAAGAAAATTTATGAGAGATAAGATATTGTCGAATCTCGGGTTTTAGACCTCTCAGAAACATCCTTGTCATTCGTTCCTCATTTTCGACCAAATGAGGTGCAAACCTGGATAACTCTGCAAACTTCGCCTCGTACTGGGACACCGTCATGTTGTTTTGTTCCAGTCTGATAAACTCTACCTCCTTCATATGACGAATACTTTCAGGAAAGTACTTGTCATTGAACAGTTTTTGAAATGTTTCCCAGGACATGTTGAGTGCGTCAGGCTGGGTACGCTTCACAGACTCCCACCAGTAGTCTGCCTCACCGCGGAACATAAAGGTGGCGAATGGAACCTTCTGTTCCTCCGTGCATCCCAAGACATCGAATATCTTGGTAATTTGCTTGACCCACGTTTCCGCCATGATCGGATCCGGCTTTCCCTTAAATTCTGGTGGTCCCAATTCTTTGAACTGCTTAGCTGTGACAAACCGCGCGTTATCATTTCCACCCGTATTCTGCACACGAGTCTCCCTCGTCTGATTTTGCATGAACTGCAAAAAGCTCCTAAACATTCCATCATTCATCGTTTGCTCGGTAACGTTGTTTACAGGAGGAATATTGCCTTCCTGTTGCACGTTCCCCTGGGTGGTGATCAAAGGTGTCTCCACGGTCTGATTTACTCCATTATTAACGTTCTCAGCTGCCATTCTTAAATACTGCCATAAAACAAGGGTTAATAGTCATGTCATATATTATCCCTATACTCTGACCGACCAAATAAACACCAAATAAACTTAGTCAGGTCATACTAGCGAAGGAATTCCCCGTCTCTCCCCTCCTAGTTCTTGTCTCACATCTCAGCCAGGGATCATATCCCTAAGCTCTGATACCAACTGTGACGCCCCCAAAATAGGTATACAACACCCATTCTGAGTCGCCAAATACATGGTACAGAAAGCAAACTACAACTTCAATAATACAATTGTCGTGCAAAATACGACAACACATACTGTGAGTTTAAATACAAATATTGTCTTCTAGACAATATCCACACTCAAATAAATCCTCATTACAATTATTCAAACACTATTTTACAGAAATAGTGAGGACTGCTAAAACATCTTTCTAGAACCATCACTCCATACCCCGACTAGATCCTGCTATGTTCTCACCTCCTGAGAAGAAAAATGGAACAAAAAGGAAAAGGGTGAGCTCAACTAGCCCAGTAAAGAATATTATGACTAAGATAATATACAAACAAATTATCGTTAGTCTTCAACAGGGAAAAATCTGATAGAATATAATCGACAACAAGTTTTAGATCAACAACTGCAGCGGAAACAACAAACCATTAGAAGAGTCAAGTAGAGAAAGAATTCTACTATCTTCTAAGATTTAAAAGTCCATCATCAATATTTTATCCCTGTAACATCAATTAATAATCATCTTTATCCAAATATTCATCTTTGCACTACAGGCCAAAGATATTCATTTGTATCACCTGTCAATCATGTTCATCTCAACACCTGTTCATCTTTGCACTACAGGCCAAAGATATTCATCAAGTAATCATACATCTTTGCACTACAGGCCAAAGATATTCATTAATATCATCATTTAGGACTGAGGATGATGAAAAATATCTTAAAGAGAACGAATCCAATGAGACAGAAGGACAAATAGTAGGGATTCGTATAACAGTTTATCCAAGATCAATAATACTTCATAATAATCAATTGTGAAGCAGAATTCAAAAATAAAGATCAAAACATGGATACAATCAAAGATAGTAACCATAATAGACATCTTGGACAAAAAAGAAAAATTTTATTTTTCGGTGAATAGTGCCGTATTCGTGAATAGTGCCGTATACATGAATAGTAACCCCGACACAAAAAGTTCCAAATTTGATAAAAACTCATATCAATATTTCAGCATAATGATATTGAAGAAAATAATATCATTTAAGAAGAAAATAATATCCCTTACCTCAAAATATCAGTACTTCTGGTCGGAATACCGGTATAAGGCTGAAAGAAACTTGCTCTGATGAATAGAAACTCTCAAAGTATCTAAATACTCACAAAATACACTCAATAATCTAGAGAGAGAAAGAGAGAAAACTTGTTTCTGGTGTGATTTTCAATTCTAACTTAGCCCTCTATTTATAGGAAAATTTTAGTAGGTTTGACCTGCAACCTGATGGCTTTACCTGCTACTATTCCCACCCACCACATTTGAAATATAATTCAGCACATTTCTTCACCAACCACAAGTGGGGCCCACCAATTCTAGAATTTTCCATCAAAATGATAAACTCCGAAAATTCAACAATTTCTGAACCAGTCATCTCGTAAAATTCATAATAAATCATACGTTCATTTTTAACGGTTCAAAATTTGTGGACATATACTCAACTTATATATGTATAACATATCCAAAAATTACCACGATCCAACGGTCGGATTAAAAATTATAACACCCGCAATATTTCTCAAAAACCCTGATTTGATTTTTAATACCTCCATTCCGATAAAAATACTGATAAAACACCTCAACATTAACTCCTTCATTTTTAACCACAAAAATATATCCCTCATTTATATCCACATAAAATAAATATTTCCTTATCATATGAATCAATAATTAATTATTCACAAATAATATTACAGAATCACATTTATGACAACCAGGCCGTTCCCAGGAAAGAGGGGGCTTTCCAATAAGGATTTCTCCTTACTGGCGCGCAATTAGATGACCAAACCTCTCCTTAGACAGAACTTTCTAGACATTGCCAATAATGTTATCTAATAATATTATTCAAATAATATGAATTATTGATCTGATAATGGAAAATACTGTGCAGCAACAATTATTGAAACAACAATAATATAAAATATCAATGCAACAATTATTGAATCAATAAAATAAAATATTGAACAATAACTACTGTAACAATTATTGAGTAGTGCCTTCTTACGTAAGAATTAATAATTGGTGCAATACCGTGTGCTACTGTATTTTAATCACCGGGTATTCCAACAGTATTAACGGTAACAACTACGCCGTTATTTATAAATAACTTATACTTGTAATTTTCTTCATCCAATCGCTTTCCGTTATGGGGCCCACACAAGGCTGCGCCGTCGTACGAATATTCCCCGACAGCAAGAATATTCCACGACCAAACGAATATTCCCCGACAAAATGAATATTTTATAACCACTTGCTTATTTTGCAAAATTTGCACATTTCACCCATAACCAAAGTATTATATCAAATTAGCCCCTTATTATTCACAATAATATTTAGAGAAAATTTGATTTTATTCATTAATAAGTTGGGGTCTTACACGTATAATAGGTTGGTTAGGAATATGAAAGCTAACAACCTTACGAAAACAATCAATTTTTGCATGATGAGTAGTTAACCAATCAATCTGTAGAATTACGTCAAATGCAAGTATTTTCAATGAAATAAGATCGACAGGTAATGTGAGGGTACCGATTTGAACCAAACAAGACTTATAAATAGTGGATGTAATGAAAGTTTCTCCCAACGAAGCCTCAACAGATAAGTCAAAGTCTAATTTCTCTGGAGTCAAATTTAAACGTTGAGCGCAAGTAGGAGAAATAAAAGAATGGATAGAACTGGTATCAAATAAGGTATAGACTTCGCTAGAGTTTATGATTAGCTTACCCGTGATCACTTCGTTCGGATTCCTCACTTTTTGGGAGGTTACGACAAATGCTCTCCCTTGAACTACCGGTTTTCTCTTCTTTGGGACGACTGCCTTTGATGCCTCCATCCCAGCTGGATTTGACTTTGCTGCACGACAAAATCGGGCTAGGTGACCTTCTTTTCCATAATTATAACATGCATTGGACTGCTGCGTACAGTTTGGACTGATGTGTCCCTCCCCTCCGCATTTGTAGCACACGACCGACGGTCGTTCTCCTTCCTTAAAAACACGTGCTGGTGCTGACGTCTTTCCATCATTATTGAATCTCCTCTTCTTGAAATTTCCACTTCTATTATCTTGGCCATGATTACCACCGAAGTGGTTACCATTTCTGGCATGTTGATTCCCTCCACGTTTTTTGTCACCGCTTCGATGTCTGCTACCACTGGTATTATCAATTTGCCGACTGCTATCTCTTGGTTATGTTGACTCATTATCACGTTCCAATAACTGAGCCCTATTTACAACATCTGAATACAAACACAGTTTGTGAGAAATTAGGTATTGGCATATCTCATGTTTCAAACCTCTAAAAAACATCCGCGTCATTCTCTCCTCATTATCAACCAAGTGGGGCGCAAACCGGGACAACTCGGCAAACTTAGCTTCGTACTGCAACACGGTCATGTTGTTTTGCTCCAGTTTAATAAACTCTACCTCTTTTATGTAACGAATACTTTCGGGAAAGTACTTGTCTTTGAATAGTTCTTGAAACTTATCCCAAGTCATCTTCAGTGCGGCAGGTTAAGTACGCTTTACAGATTCTCACCAGTAATCTGCCTCTTCCCGCAACATGAAGGTGGCAAAGGGAACCTTTTGCTCCTCAGAGCATCCCAAGACATCAAATATCTTGGTGATCTGCTTTATCCACGTCTCCGCCTTAAGTGGTTTTGGATCTCCAATAAACTCCGGTGGTCCCAGCTCCTTGAACTGCTTAGCGGTGACCGTTCGAGAGTTGCCAGTGATTCCACCTGCATTTTGAACATAAGTCTCACTCGCCTGATGTTGCATGAATTGCAGAAAGCCCCTAAACATTTCGTCGTTCATCATTTGGTCAATGTTATTGTTCGCATGAGGATTGTTGCGTTCCTGATGCACATTTTCCTGGTTATTGATCATTGGTGATTCAACAGTCTCATGTGCTCCATTGTTATTCTCAACATTCTCGGTTGTCATTTTTAAATACTGCAACAAAACAAGGTTTAATTGACATACCACATATTATTCCTATATTCTGACCGACCAATTAAATAACAAATAAACTTAGGTAGGTCATACTAGCGAAGGATTTTCCCGTCTCTCTCTCCTAGTTCTAGTCTCACATCTTAGCCAGGGATCATATCCCTATGCTTTGATACCAACCGTTACGCCCTCAAAATAGGTATACATCACCCATTCTGAGTCGTCAAATACGTGGTACAGAATACAAATACAAACTTAACTTATACAACTGTTAAGTGTCGTGTAGAATACGACACAACATAAGCTGTGAGTTTTAATACAAATATTATCTTTTAGACAGTATTAAAACTCAAAATAAGTCCTCATTACATTTATTATCACACTATTTTACAGAATAGTGAGGACTACTAAGGCAAACATCTGGACCGTCACTCCGTTCCCCGACTAGTCCTAGCTATATTCTCATTTCCTGAATAGAACAATAAAAGCAAAGGGTAAGTTCAACTAGTCCAGTAAGAAATATTATGACTAAGATAATGCAGAATAAATTATCATTGGCCTTCAACAGTGTTAAACTGATAAAATAATAAACATCAAGTTTAACTGCAGCGGAACAAGCAATCCATTAGAAGAGTCAAGTAGAGCATGATATCTACTATCTTCTATGATTTAAAAAGTTTATCAACAGTTTTATCGCTAAGACTCAGCTTAATAAATAATCCACAACATCGAATCATCCATGCACTACGGGCCAAGGATATTCATTAGTATCACCAATGGTCATGATCATACCAATAACTGTCCATCAATGCACTACGGGTCAATGATGACTTTTACCACATCATTTGTAACATTTCGGGTCATGATTATACCGAATAATCCCTGGTCATAATTATACTAATCAACAGTCCATCTATACACTACGACCAAAGATGACTTTTATCATAATATAAGCATAAGGATGATGACAATGATATAAGTATTCAATTAAATGAGAGCAATGATAAATTTTAAAGATTTATAATTCAATTTATCCAGAATTCATTAATGTCCAAATTGTCAACATGATACTACTTTGTGTAGTAAAATTCAAGAATAATATTGTATCAAAAATAATTTAGACAGAAAAGAAATTAATTTTTGTCATGAATAATACTTCGTGAATAGTACCCCGTGAATAGTACTTCGTTAATAGTATTCCGACATGAAAAGATTAAACTTTAACAAGAATGTTCAGAAAAACATCCTTGTGAAACAATACTAGATGAAGCGCAAATTTTAAGGATATTCTACTAATTTCAAGGAGTATAGAAGCAATACTTAACAACGTGAGTGTATAATTCAGAATCTGAAACGAAATAATATTACTTACATACTACAGAGTATGGAAGAAAATATTATTTCATACGAATATTGAATAAAAATAATATCCTTTACGAATACGAAAGAAATAATACCCCTTACCTTAGTGATTGGATACTGAAATAGTGTAGTAACAGAATACTCTTCTTCTTTCTCTCTGATTCTCTCTCTATAGAATTCTCTTGTGAGTCGTAGTGAATTGGTGAGAATGAAAGAAGAAATAAGCTTTTATTTATAGAAAATTTCTAGCTTAGCCCTTGCAATGTGAAAAGGGAAGTGGCTTGACGACTGGTGATGTGAAAAGAAAAGTGGTTTGACGCCTGTAATGTGAAACGACAATTGGTCGACGCCTGTAATGTGAAACGACAATTGGTCAACGCCTGTAATGTGAAACGACAATTGGTTCGACGCCTGTAATATGAAAAGGCAAGTGGTTTGACGTCTGAAAAAGGCAATTACTATTGGCGAAAGTGACTCTTAGATAATGACATATGGGCCCATATAAAATAAACCAAACTTACCACAAACGTCTCATAACAGACTTCTTATTTATATCAAAGATTGAATAAACATTACCATAAATCATTTTATCTTCAATCAACACATTTTTAATCTTTCAACAATTATTCATCATTAATATTATAACTCACAATATTTAACAACCAGATTATTCCCAGGAAAGAGGGGGCTTTTCGATAAGGATCTCTCCCTATTGGCGCGCAATTAGGTGACAAAACCTCTCCTCGACAGAACTTTCTAGACATCGTCAATATTGCAAATAATAATATGAATAACTTTGTCGTCTTAATTATTGATTTAATAATATAAAATATTATATAGATGATACTATGACAATAATTGAATCAATAATATATATGAGATACTATGCAGCAATTACTGTAGTAATAATTGAGTATCACTGAGTGACTTCTTACGTAAGCATTAATAATCAATACCGTGTGCTACTATGCAACCACGCGTATTACTGTACTTTTACCACCGGGTATTTCAACAGTTAACGGTAAAACTTTCGCTGTTATTTTTATAAAAAGATAATTTTGTCGTTTTCTAACTCCGACAATAATTCTGTTGTGGGGTCCACCAATTATTGTGCCATCGTACGAATATTCTCCGACAAAAAGAATATTTCCCGACCAAACGAATATTTTATAACAACTTGCTTACTTTGCAAAATTTATAAATATTACCCATAACTATAACATTATATCAAATCCACACCATAATATTCAAATTGATATTTAGAGAAAAAAATAATCTTTATTAATAAAAGTTGGGGTCTTACAAGCCGCTCGGCCTCGCCGTCTCCTTAGTACAAATCAGGCGCGACCGCGCCATTCTACAGACTTGAAAAGTGACTTCTATGATTTCTGAAGTATGTAGCATGCTAGTATAACTTCATTATGCTTATTTCTATTCATGACACCCTGACAGAGGTAGCCTTGCATGTTAACACCTATATTAGCTTGAATTGACAATTATTTTAAAATAATGTCTAAACGGTAGTTCCGAGCTACATAATAACATAAGTCTAGGATTTCGTGATTTAGTCATGATCTATATACCAGGATTGTTTACCGAATATGTTTAACTAATGGGCATCCTATACTTGTAATACACTATAAATAGGATTCGAAAGTGTTGATTTCTTAAACGTCGATAAACTACGCTTAAGGCAAGTATTCGAACCCTACTTTTATCGTGCAAGTATCTAAACTATCCTTTACATTGTGCAAAGTATTCTTGCATTACTTTATTAGACGAATGTCGTAAGCAAACCTTATCTCTTTGAATGCAAGTTACCTTATTTACTCGTTCAAAAGAGCTATTATAAAATTTCTTGAGAAAACTATTATTCATGTTGAACTTGGTATTGTTCTGAAATATTGTGAAAAGGTTTATACCATTGATTCAGCTAGACTATGTGCATGTTTATAAAACTGTCCAAACCAATTGATTGGGGCAAAAATATCGAAAACTGAGTTGAGCAACCCTTATGGTAAGGGGAGTGTATGTTGTTAGAAACCCTGACACATGAATGGTTTATTACTGTGGTGTTATGCATAACATGGACTATTGTAGATTGATCATCTATAGTACTTGATTTGTGGATTATCAGTTTAATATTGGTAATTCTAGTAGATGTTCAATAGTCCTTAGTTACAGCTCAGTACAAATTGTTTGTCCAGTTGGATACATTGATAGTCTTTGAATTCATATATATCTGTTGATTTATATTGAATTATCGTTCTTATTCCAAGAATTGTTGATATTCCTTATTCATAATATTATTCTGAAACTCTGAACTATCTTAGAAATGATACTTTGATATTTCAAACTCGTGATATAAAATTCTTTACCCTTGTTGTATATTACTTTCTAGGCAATTTGTGCTCATCCTTGCTTATTTAAAACCTTTCAGTTAAGCAGAACAGGGAAGTGTATCTGGGAAAGACAAGGGTAAGGGCAAGGCTACCGACTAGCTTGTCCCTTTATGTTTAAGACTTATGTTGTAATAAAACTATTTTCAGAATATGTTTAAGCTTAAGTAGGATTATGTAATAAGTCTTTATTCGATATTATTATGTAATCTATTAAGCACTGTAGGTTGCGAGACTTGGGAGAATAATTATAATAAATCATTGTATATTATTCTAAATTAGATCTTTTGTTGTGAATGTGCGATTTTAGTTATTATGGTAACACTTTGAGCACGTGATGAACCGAATTCGAGTGACCAAGTGGCGGTACGAATTTGGGGGCGTCACAAATGAAGTATACTATCTTCTATGATTTAAAAGTCCATCATCAATATTTTATCCATGTAACATCAATCAATATACATCTTGAACCAAATATTCATCTTTGTACTACGGGCCAAAGATATTCATTTGTATCACCAGTTGGTCATGTTCATCTCAACACCTGTCTATCTTTGCACTACGAGCCAAAGATATTCATTAGATAATCATCCATCTTTGCACTACAAATCAAAGATATTCAGTTGTATCACCATTTAGGACTGAGGATGATAAAAAATATTTTAAAGAAACAAATCCAGTGAGATAAAATGACAAATATTAGGGATTCGTACTTTAGATAATCTAAGTTTAAAAATACTCCATAATAAACCATAGTGGAGTAAAATTCAAGAATAAAGATCAAAACATGGATACAATCAAAGATAGTAACCATAATAGACATCTTGGACAAAGAAGAGAAAATTTTATTTTTCTGTGAATAGCGTTGTATTCGTGAATAGTGCCGTATACGTGAATAGTAACCCCGACACGAAAAAGTAAAAATACCACCAGAAAAATTATACTTCGTGAATAGTACTGTATTCGTGAATAGTGTCGTATACGTGAAAAGTAATCTCAACATAAAAAGGTAAAAATTTTATAATAAAATTCATACCAATATTTCAGCATAATGATATTGAACGAAATAACATCATTTACGAAGAAAATAACATACCTTATCTCAAAAGAACAGTACTTCTGACTGGAATATCGGATATAGTGCTGAAGGAAACTTGCACTGAATAGTAACTCTTAAAGTATCTAAATACTCATAAAAATACACTCGATAATATAGAGAGAGAAAACTTCTGATTCTGGTGTGATTTTCAATTCTAACTAAGCACCCTATTTATAGAAAAATGCTAGAATACCAAAGCAGACTAAATTAATAAAATATTAATATTTTATAACAATTGTCACGCACACCACATGACCAAGTTCAGAACTCCACTTTTGAAAAAAAATCTCAGTCCATTTTTCCACTAAAAACAAAAGTGGATCCCACCCATATTTTAAAAAAACATTTATTTCTGAAACTTCAATAATTCATAATAAATAGCTCTTTTATCAGAAAATTTAGAATCTTATGTCTATTCTATAGGAAATTTAATTCTCTTCAACTTTATAGAAGAAATTTTTTCCAAATTCTAAACAGAAAATGACCGAAATCCACATACGGATGATTTTTAATACCTCTATTCTGACAAAATACTGATAAAATACCTCAACATTAATTTTTTCATTTATATCCACGTAAAAATAAATATTTCCTTGTCATATAAATCAATAATTAATTATTCACAAATAATATTACAGAATCACAATAATGACAACCAGGTCGTTCCCAGGAAAGAGAGGGCTTTTCGATAAAGATTTCTCCTTACTGACGCACAATTAGATGACCAAACATTTTTCTTAGATAAAACTTCCTTAGACATTGTCAATAATGCTATCTAATAATATTATTCAAATAATATGAATTATTGATCTGATAATGAGAAATACTGTGCAGTGACAATTATTGAAATAACAATAATATAAAATATATTGAATCAATAAAATAAAATATTTAACAGTAATTACTGTAACAATTATTGAGTAGTGCCTTCTTACGTAAGAATCAATAATCTGAAAATACTGTGCAATACCGTGTGCTACTGTGCAACTGTGCAACCACACGTATTACTGTATTTTAACCACCGGGTATTCCAACAGTGTTAACGGTAACAACTACGCCGTTATTTTAAAAAAAACTCATACTTATTGTTTTCTTCATCCTATAGTTTTTCGTTATGGGGCCCACAAATAGATGCGCCGTTGTACGAATATTCTCCGACAGTAAGAATATTCTATGACCAAACAAATATTTTCCGACAACAATGAATATTTTATAACCACTTACTTATTTTACAAAATTTGCACATTTCACTCATAACCAAAGTATTATATCAAATTAACACTTTATTATTCAAAATAATTATTAGAGGAAATTCAATTTTATTTATAAAAAGTTGGGGTCTTACAATCTCCCCTCCTTATAAAATTTCGTCCTCGAAATTGACGTATATACCTGGTATTTCGAAAAGGTGAGGGTACCTCACTTTCATTTCTGATTCCAACTCCCAAGTCATTTTCTCAATAGCATGGTTCCTCTACAAAACTTTGACTTGTGGTATAATCTTTGTGCGTAGGACATGCTCTTTCCTATCCAAGATCTTGACAAGTACCTCCTCGTACGTTAAATCTTGGGCTATCTCATCTGGTTCTATCTCAATAATGTGGTTTGGGTCTTTCACATATTTACGAAGCATAGATATGTGAAAAGTATTATGAACACGAGACATGCTTGGAGGTAATGCGAATCTATATGTCACATTTCCTATTCGGTCAAGAATCTCAAATAGTCCAATAAATCGTGAATTGAGCTTTTCTCTCTTCCCGAATCTTGTAACTCCATTCCATGGAGCAACATGTAACAATACATGATCCCCAATATTAAATTCCACATCCTTTCGATGAAGATCTGCATAACTCTTTTGTCGATCCTGTGCCGTTTGTATACATTGTCGGATCATTTGGATCTTCTCTGTAGTCATATGTACCAATTCTGGTCCCAACAACGTTGCTTCACCCATCTCGTCCCAGCATACTGGAGAGCAACACTTTCGTCCATACAATACTTCGAATGGAGCCACACCTATACTTGCCTGATAACTGTTATTGTAGGAGAATTCCACCAATGGTAGGTACTTATCCTAACTTCCTTTGAAGTCTAGAACACATAGTCTCAATAGATCTTTAAGAGTTTGAATAGTCTTTTCCGATTGCCCGTCCGTTTGAGGATGGTATGCCGAACTGAATCGTAAATCTGTGTCCATAGCTTTCTGCAAACTAACCCAAAATCGTGAAGTGAATCTTGGGTCACGATCCAAAACTATGGATACTGGCATGCCATACAATCTTACAATCTCATTTAAGTACATACTAGCAAGTCGTTCAAGGGAATAAGTCTCCCGTATCGGCAAGATATGAGTAGACTTGGTTAACCTATCAACAATAACCCAAATCGCATTTATGCCTTGAGAAACCTTAGGAAGACCCGTAACAAAATTCATGGTAATGTGTTCCCACTTCCATTTCTAAATCTCAAGTGGTTGCAATGGACCCTTTGGCACTTAATGCTCCGTCTTTACACATTGACAAGTTAAACACCTCGAGACAAACTCCGTGATCTCTCTCTTCATATTGCTCCACCAAAATGTATGTCGAAGATCATGATATATTTTGGTACTCCCAGGATGGATTGTAAACGGTGTGTTGTGTGCCTCCATCATGATTCTATTTTTCAAGTCAGAATCATTAGGAATACAAAGTCTGGAGTTAACTCGAAGTATTCCTTCTTTATCGATTCTTGCTTTTGGAATAATACCTTCTTGTACTTTCTGCTTCATACGTATCAGCTCCGGCTCTGTAGTTTGAGCAACTTTAACTTTATCAATTAAAGTCGATTCTAATCGTATATTCGTTATCTTCACGTAGGTTCTTGGAGTCTTTAACTCTATCTCCATCTTTTGTAAGTTGTAAGAAATGGGTCTTTGTGTTAACAATATTGCACTCGTAAACGCATACGATCTTCTACTTAATGCGTCAACTACCACGTTCGCATTTTCAGGATGGTATTGAATGGTATGGTCGAAATCTTTTAACAGCTCGAGCCAACGTCGGTGCCGCATGTTGAGTTCTTGGAAGCTCTTCTCACATTCCTCGCTCTATTCGAATTTTGTATCTTTTCGAATCAGCTGAGTTAATGGAGTAGCGATTTGAGAAAATTCTTCCACGAATCTCCGATAGTAACCAGCTAAGCCTAGAAAGCTACGTATTTCGATTACTGACTTAGGTTGCTCTCAACTGTGACTCATATCCCAATCTTGGATAGCACGTCACAATGGCACCTATCAGTTTACCACCGCACAAATATGGCATCCCCTACAGAGAGTCTGGCTTCGGTGCATTCCACAAAGGAAGTCACCAGCGAGAGGCTCGGGTACCAACTCCTGTAGTTGGGTTTTTAACTCCTGAAGTTCAATAGGAGCCATTCGATATGGGGTTTTGAAATGGGTTTGGTACCAGGTTTAAGGTCAATAAAGAATTTAACTTCACGTTTAACTGTGCAATACCGTGTGCTACTGTGCAACCACGTATATTACTATATTTTAACCACCGGGTATTCTAACAGTGTTTGTGACACCCCCAAAATAGGTCCATTCCACCCAACTCATTCTGAGTCGCCAAATACATGGCACAAAAAATAACTACAACTTCATTATTACAATTGTCGTGCAAAATACGACAACACATATACTGTGGGTTTAAAATGTAAATATTATCTTCTAGACAATATCCACACTCAAATGGAGTACTCATTATAATTATTGATACACTATTTTATAAAATAGTGAGGACTACTAAAATAACTATCTTGAACCATCACTCCATACCCCGACTAGTTCCCGCTATATTCACGCCTCCTGAGAAGAAAAATAGAACAAAAAGAAAAGGGTGAGTTCAACTAGCTTAATAAAGAATATTATGACTAAGATAATGTAGAACAAATCATCCTTAGTCCTCAACAGGAAAAAATCTTATAGAATACAATAGACAACAAGTTTTAGATCAACAATTGCAGCGGAAATAACAATTCGTTAGAAGAGTTAAGTAGAAAATAAAATCTACAATCATCTATGAATTTAAAAATTCATCATCAATATTTTATCCATGTAACATCAATCATCAAATATTTATCTTTGCACTACGGGCCAAAGATATTCATTTGTATCACCAGTTAGTCATGTTCATCTCAACACCTGTCCATCTTTACACTACGGGCCAAAGATATTCATCAGGTAATCATTCATCTTTGCTCTACAGACAAAAGATATTCAGTTATATCATCATTTAGGACTAAGGATGATAAAAATATTTTCAAGAAAATGAATCCAGAAAGAGATAAAAAGACAAATAATAGGGATTCGTATTTTCATTTATCCAAGTTCAAAAATACTCCATAATAATCAATTATGGAGATCAAAAATGAAGATCAAAACATAGATCTAATCAAAGATAGGAACCATAACAGACAATCTTGAACACAGAAAAAAAAATTTAATTTTTCTGTGAATAGTGTCGTATTTGTGAATAGTGTCGTATACGTGAATAATATCGTATACGTGAATAGTAACCCCTACACTAAAAGGTAGAAATTTCATAAGAAAAATTATAATACTTTGTGAATAGTACTCGTGAATAGTAACTCATGAATAGGAACTCGTGAATAGTAACTCGTGAATAATAAATCATGAATAGTAACCCTGATATGAAAAGGTAAAAATTTTATAATAAAATTTATACTAATATTTCGGTATAATGATGTTGAAATAAATAATATCATTTACGAAAAAAATAACATCTCTTGCCTCAAAAAAATAGTACTTCTGGCTGAAATATCAGATATAACGCTGAAAGAAATTTACACCGTAAAGAAACACTCAAAGTATCAAAATACTCACAAAAATACGCTGGATAATATAGAGAGATAAAACTTCAGATTCTGTTGTAATTTTCAATTCTAACATAAGCATCCTATTTATAGAAAAAATCTTAGAACACCAAAGCAAAAAATTTAATAAAATATTTTTTTTTTAAATTCCTACGCACACCTTAGAAATATGATTTTAGAATTTTGCAAAATTAAGTGGGGCCCACCAACATGAAAAACATGTTTTAATCATTTAATGCAACAAAATTAATTCGGATCCAATATTCTGGAACTTCAATAATTCATAATAAATAGTCTTTTTATTAGAAAAATTCGAATCTTATGTCCTTTCCATAAGAAATTTAATTCTCTACAACTTTGTAGATTTACGTTTTTTCAAATTCCAAACGAAAAATGGCCGAAATTCACATACGGACGATTTTGCAGGCTATAATCAAATTTCAATCAAAAATAGGATCCACCAACATTTTTAACATGTTTATAGCATTTATTGTAATAAAAATACTCTTCCTCCTCATTTATTCATATATCACACATTCATTATAAAAATATCACCATTATTATATTATCGCATTATACATTTATAATGTAATATAATAATATATTTGAATGAATTATTTTATCAAAAAAGATAAAATATTAATTTTCAACAATTGCCACTTTTCTAAAAATTTCTCCATTTATATCCACATAAAAAAAATATTTTTCTTACCATATAAATCAATAATAAATTATTCACAAATAATATAATAATGACAACCAGGTCGTTTTCAAGAAAAAGGGGGCCTTCCGGTAGATTTCTCCTTACTAGCGCGCAATTAAATAACCTCTTCTAGACAGAACTTCCTTAGACATTGTCAATAATGCTATCTAATAATATTATTCAAATAATATAAATTATTGATCTGATAATTTGAAATATTGTGCAATGACAATTATTGAATCAACAATATAAAATATCAGCACAGCAATTATTGAATCAATAAAATAAATTATTGAACAGTAATTACTATAAAAATTATTGAGTAGTGCCTTCTTACATAAGAATCAATAATTGGTGCAATACCGTGTGCTACTGTGCAACACCGCGTCTTATTGCGTTTTAACCACCGAGTATTCCAACAGTGTTAACAGTAATAACTACGTCGTTATTTATAAAAAAACTCATACTTGTCGTTTTCTTCATCCAATCGCTTTCCGTTATGGGGCCCACACATGGTTGCGCCGTCGTACGAATATTCTCCGACAGCAAGAATATTTTACGACCAAACAAATATTCTCTGACAACAATGAATATTTTATAACCACTTGCTTATTTAAAATATTTGCGCATTTTACCCATAACTAACCACATTAATCAAATCAACCCTTACTATTTCAAAATAGTAAATAGAGTAAATTCAATTTCATTTATAAAAAGTTGGGGTCTTACAACCTCCCCTCCTTATGAAACTTCATCTTCAAAATTGATGTACGTACCTGGTGTTTTAAAAAGGTGAGGATACCTCGCTTTTATTTCTGTTTCTAACTCCCAGGTCATTTCCTCAATAGCACAGTTCCTCCACAAAACATTGACTTGGGTATAACCTTTATGCGTAGGACATGCTCCTTCCTATCCAAGATCTTGACAAGTACCTCCTCGTACGTTAAATCTTCGGCTATCTCGTCTGGTTCTAACTCAATAATGTGGTTCGGGTCTTTCACATATTTACGTAGCGTGGATATGCTAAAAACGTTAGAAACACGAGACATACTTGGCGGTCAAGCGAGTCTATAGGCCACATTTCCTACTCGATCAAAAATTTTAAATGGACTAATAAATTGAAGGTTGAGATTTCTTCTCTTCATCGACTCTTACTTCTAGAATAACGCCTTCTTGCACCTTCTTCTTTATATTCATCAACTCCGGTGTGTAGCTTGAGTGGTTTTAACTTTATCGATTAAAGTCGATTCTACTCATATATCATCACGTGGATTCCTAGAGTCTTTAACTCTATCTCTATCATTTGTAAGTCATACAAAATGGGTCTTTGTGTTAACAATATTGCACTCGCAAACACATACGATCTTCTACTCAACGCGTCAGCTACCACGCTCGTTTTTCCAGGATGGTATTGGATGGTATGATCGTAATCTTTCAACAGCTCGAGCCAATGTCGTTGTCACATGTTGAGTTCTTGGAAGCTCTTCTCATAATCCTCGCTCCATTCAAATTTTATATCTTTTCAAGTCAGCTGAGTTAATGGAGTAGCAATTCGAGAAAATTCTTCCACGAATCTCCGATAGTAACTAGCTAAGCCTAGAAAGTTACGTATTTCGATTACTGACTTGGGTTGCTATCAAGTGTGACTCATATCCCAATCTTGGATAGCACGTTACAATAACACCTATCAGTTTACCACCACACAAATATAACGTCCCCTACGGAGAGTCTGGCTTCGGTGCATCCTACTAAGGAAGTCACCAGATAGAGGCTCGGGTACCAACTCTTGTAGTTGGGTTTTTAACTCCTGAAGTTCAATAGGAGTCATTCTATATAAATTTTAGAAATGGGTTTTATACCGGGTTCAAAGTCGATACAAAATTTAATATCACGCTCTGGGGGTAGGCCAGGAAGTTCTTCAGAAAATACGTCAAAAAATTCACTAACAACAGAAATATCATTCAAATCTGACGTATTTTTAAATCCATAAAATGGACTAAGAAAGCTTGACATCCGTTTTTCAATAAACGAATGGCTTTATGGCTTGATATAACAGTGATTGACTTTAATGGTTTGGTTGCTTGAATTCGAATAATAGAGTTGGTTAGGAATATGAAAACTAACAACTTTACGAAAATAATCAATTTTAGCATGATGAGTGATTAACCAATCAATCCCTAAAATCACATCAAATGCAAGTATTTTTAAAGAAATGAGATCACAGGTAATGTGATGATCCCAACTTGAATCAAGCAAGATTTATAAACAGTAAATGTAACGAAGGTTTCTCCTAACGGAGTTTCAACAGATAAGTCAAAGTCTAATTTCTCAGAAGTCAAGTTCAAACGTTGAGCACAAGTAGGAGAGATAAAAGAATGGGTAGAACCGGTATCTAATAAGGTATAGACTTTGCAATAATTTATAATTAACTAACCCGTGATAACTTCATTCGATTCCTCGTCACGAAAAATGCTATCCCTTAAACTACTGACTTTATTTTGTCCGTATCCGCCTTTGGTGCCACCGTCCCAGCTGGACTTGACTTCGCTACAGGACAAAATCGAGCTATGTGACCATCTTTTCCACAACTAAAACATACCTTGGAAGGCTGTGAACAGTTTGGACTTATGTGTCCCTCCTCTCCGTATCTGTAGCATTTAACTGGCAGTCGTTCTCCTCTCCTAGAATTTATTGCTGATGCTTGTGATGCCGATGTCTTCCCGTTATCATTAAATCTTTTCTTCTTAAAATTTCCACTTGAATCATTTTTTCTATTATCTTGGCCATGATTACCACCGAAGTGGCTACCATTTTTGGCATGATAATTTCCTCAACGATGGTTATCATTTTTCTGATGGTCGTGGCCACCGCTATGATTATTATCGTGTTGTTGGTCGTTAACTTTTGGTTGGGCTGACTCCTTATCGCGCCCTAATAATTGAGCCATGTTCACAACATCTGAATATAAACAAAGTTTGTGAGAAATGAGGTATTGACGTATTTTGGGTTTCAACCCTCACAGAAACATTGGCGTCATTCGCTCCTCGTTGTTTACCAAATGGGATGCAAACCGGGATAGCTCAGCAAACTTAGCTTCGTACTGCGACACGATCATATTGTTTTTCTCCATTGCTCATCTCAAAATTTTTAGATGTCAATCTCAAATACTGTCACAAAATAAGGGTTAATTAAACAAATTAACATATCACATATTAACCCTATGCTTCGATTGACCCATTAAATACCAAATAAGTTTAGGTAGGACACACTAACGAAGGATTTACTCGTCTCTCCCCTCCTAGTTCTATTTCTCGATCTCCGCCAGAGATCATATCCCTAAGCTCTGATACCAACTGTGACACCCCAAAAATAGGTCCATTTCACCCAACCCATTCTGAGTCGCCAAATACATGGTACAGAAAATAACTACAACTTTATTATTATAATTGTCGTGTAAAATACTACAACACATATACTGTGGGTTTAAAATACAAATATTATCTTCTAGACAATATCCACACTCAAATAGAGTCCTCATTACAATTATTGATACACTATTTTACAAAATAGTGAGGACTACTAAAACAACTATCTTGAATCATCATTCCACACCCCGACTAGTTTCCGCTATATTCACGCCTCCTAAGAAGAAAAATGGAACAAAAAGAAAACGGTGAGTTCAACTAACTTAATAAAGAATATTATGACTAAGATAATGTAGAACAAATCATCCTTAGTCCTCAACAGGAAAAAATCTTATAGAATACAATAGACAACAAGTTTTAGATCAACAATTGCAGCGGAAATAACAATTCGTTAGAAGAGTTAAGTAGAAAATAAAATCTACAATCATCTATGAATTTAAAAATTCATCATCAATATTTTATCCATGTAACATCAATCATCAAATATTTATCTTTGCACTACGGGCCAAAGATATTCATTTGTATCACCAGTTAGTCATGTTCATCTCAACACCTGTCCATCTTTGCACTACAGGCCAAAGATATTCATCAGGTAATCATTCATCTTTGCTCCACAGATAAAAGATATTCAGTTATATCATCATTTAGGACTGAGGATGATAAAAATATTTTTAAAAAAATGAATCAAGAAAGAGATAAAAAGACAAAGATTAGGGATTCATATTTTAATTTATCCAAGTTCAAAAATACTCCATAATAATCAATTGTGGAGCAGAAATCAAAAATGAAGATCAAAACATAGATCCAATCAAAGATAGGAACCATAACAGATAATTTTGGACACAGAAAAAAAAATTTAATTATTTGTTAATAGTGCCGTATTTGTGAATAGTATCGTATACGTGAATAGTATCGTATACGTGAATAGTAACCCCGACATTAAAAGGTAGAAATTTCACAAGAAAAATTATAATACTTCGTGAATTGTACTCGTAAATAGTAACTCGTGAATAATAACTCATGAATAGTAACTCGTGAATAGTAACTCCGATATAAAAAGGTAAAAATTTCATAATAAAATTCATACCAATATTCTTGTATAATGATATTGAAAGAAATAATATCATTTACGAAAAAAATAGCATCCTTTACCTCAAAAGAATAGTACTTCTGACTATAATATCAGATATAACGCTGAAGGAAACTTACACCGTATAGAAACACTCAAAATATCAAAATACTCACACAAATACGCTCGATAATATAGAGAGAGAAAACTTCAGATTCTGGTGTGATTTTAAATTCTAACCTAAGCATCCTATTTATAGAAAAATGCTTAGAATACCAAAGTAAAAAATTTAATAAAATATTTTTTTTTAAAAAAAAATTCCTACGCACACCTTAAAAATCTGATTTCAGAATTTTGTAACATCAAGTGGGGCCCACCAACATGAAAAACATGTTTTAATCATTTAATGCAACAAAATCAATTCGGACCCAATATTCTGAAACTTCAATAATCCATAATAAATAGCATTTTTATTAGAAAATTTTGAATCTTATGTCCTTTTTATAGGAAATTCAATTCTCTACAACTTTGTAGATTTAAGTTTTTTTAAATTCCAAATAAAAAATGACCGAAATTCACATACGAACTATTTTGCAGGCTATAATCAAATTTCAATCAAAAATAGGATCCACCAACATGTTTAACATGTTTTTAGCATTTATTTTAACAAAAATACTCTTTCTCCTCATTTATTCATATATCACACATTCATTGTAAAAATATCACCATTATTATATTATTATATTATCGCAATATACATTTATAATGTAATATAATAATATATTTGAATGAATTATTTTATCAGAAAAGATAAAATATTAATTTTTTAACAACTGCCACTTTTTTAAAAATTTCTCCATTTATATCCACATAAAATAAATATATTTCTTATCATATAAATCAGTAATTAATTATTCATAAATAATATAATAATGACAACCAGGTCGTTCACAAGAAAGAGGGGGCCTTCCAGTAAAGATTTCTCCTTACTGGCGCGCAATTAAATAACCTCTCCTAGACAGAACTTCCTTAGACATTGCCAATAATGCTATCTAATAATATTATTCAAATAATATAAATTATTGATTTAATAATTTGAAATACTGTGCAATGACAATTATTGAATCAACAATATAAAATATCAACGCAACAATTATTGAATCAATAAAATAAAATATTGAACAGTAATTACTATAACAATTATTGAGTAGTGTCTTCTTACATAAGAATCAATAATTAGTGCAATACCGTGTGCTATGCAACACCGTGTCTTACTGCATTTTAACCATTGAGTATTCCAACAGTGTTAACGGTAACAACTACGCCGTTATTTATAAAAAAAACTCATACTTGTCGTTTTTTTCATCCAATCGTTTTTCCGTTATGGGCCCCATACAAGGCTGCGCCGTCGTACGAATATTCTCCAACCAAACAAATATTCCCCGACAACAATGAATATTTTATAATCACTTGCTTATTTAAAATATTTGCGCATTTTACTCATAACTAACCACATTAATCAAATCAACCCTTACTATTTCAAAATAGTAAATAGAGAAAATTCAATTTTATTTATAAAAAGTTAGGGTCTTACAGTGTTAACGATAACAACTACGCCGTTTTTAAAAAAAAATCATATTTGTCGTTTTCTTCATTCGACAGTTTTCTGTTATGGGGCCCACAAAAAGTTGCTCCGTCGTACAAATATTTCTTGACAGCAAGAATATTCCACGACCAAATGAATATTTCCCGACAACAATGAATATTTTATAACCACTTGCTTATTTTATAAAATTTACACATTTCACCCATAACCAAAGTATTATATCAAATTAACACTTCATTATTCAAAATAATAATTAGAGGAAATTCAATTTTATTTATAAAAAGTTGGGGTCTTACATGATCCGTCCCAAAGGAAGTTGTCCGTTCGGGAGGACGATGGTCCGAGGACGATGGTCCGTCCCGAAGGATGTTATCCGTTAGGGTGGACGTGTGTCCGTCCCGAAAAATGTTCTTCATTCGTTGGTCGAAAGATGGTGCTCATACCAGGCTTGTATATCTTTCCACTCATGTGGTAAAAATATAATTGATGCTTGAAATTCTTCTTCTTCTTTTATTTATTCGGCAAAATCAATGAGAGAATAAAATAAGACACGATCTGTTAGTGTTGGAGATTGTTGATAATGATCAAAGTGGATGATGTTCTAGAAGCATATCGATGTGCGGAAGCGGGTTCATGTGTGGAAGCATATTGACGTGCCAAAGATTGTTGATGCTAAATCTGAATCCGTTAAGTTCTTTGACTTTTGGAACTCTAAAAAATTCCCTTCTGTATTTTTTCTCTCTACCTATTTAATTCTATCATGAGGACCTGGGAAAAAAGTGGGTCTCTAAAGGACAAAAATATCATCACGTTAAACCACATGTAATCACATATATGAAAATGATGTATTACTTTGAATAAAGAAAATTAATAATGTAAGTAATGCATAACGTAACAGTAGGATTTATCAGTTACAAGCATAACATCATATTATGAAATTTATATTGCAAGTGAAGCAGTATTGTTAATCACGATGATTTCATAAATTAATAAAAGAGAATCACTTATCTTTTAGGCATGCCTGATTTTGTACGCCTGACGAATCACCAAAACAGGAGGCCAAAATCGTGCTAACGGTTGATGGAGTAGTTGATTGTATTGTTGTGCAATCAATCTCACGAAATACACTAACATAAACATAAATAAATAGATATAAAATATGAACACAAGAATTTACGTGGAAACTCAATTAGGAAAAAACCACGGAATGAGAGGGAGAAAGCTACTATAATAATATGAAGAGTACAAAGTATTTATTTGTGTCATCTGATATTGTCTCATATGTAATTATGTCATCCCAAACCCTTGATTATTGTTGTATTTATAGATATTATGTCCACCAAATTCTAATTAGGAGTAAAAGTACTTTTTAGAATCACCTTATAACTGTAATTAATGATTGATCAATTCCTTTCCAAATTAGATTTCCTTATCCCACCAAATAAGGAACACAATATTACTTCAATAAGGATTCTCCCACTGTCAAAACAAATATATATGGGCCAACACCAGATCCAAACCATTAAATAAATTAGGCTACACCTTGACTAGACCCAAATAATCACATCTCAACATTTAAATTTTTGTGTTCATATTTTATATCTTTTTATTTATGTTTATGTGAGTGTATTTCGTAAGATTGATTGCACAATAATACAATCAACTACTCCATCAATCGTTAGCGTGCTTTTGGCCTGTTATTTTGGTGATTTCGTCAGGCGTACAAAATCAGACTTTAACACAAGGAATTGATATTTACCCAACGAAGAGAGAGATCCGGTGATGTTAACTTCATGGTAAGTTAATCATGTAACCAATACAGTGTTGATATGCAGAAAGAACACTTTTCGCCTGCGTATCAACACTATATTGATCAATTGACCAAAGTTAACTTCATGTTAGCCATTCCCAGTATAAACTATCCACGTGAATAGTAAATGGGTCAAATGGGTTATCATGTAAAAATATTAATTTTAGTTACGGAAATAATAATTCATGTTGAATATTATCAAGAAGTTATGTTTGTTTGCAAAACATATATTTAAATATTGAACTATTTGTTTTAATTTAACATTATTTTAGATTATTTAATCTTTTAACGTGGGGCTACTAGTCTTTTAATGTGAGATTATTAGTCCCATAAAATCATTTGATAGCTTAAAAAGAAAGAACTATTAATTTCACATTTATCGTGAGATTATATAATTCTTCATAAATAGTTTTATGTATGAGAAAAAATAATTCATATGATTGTTTAAAAGACTATTAATCATCATGGGATAAAATAATCTGAAATTAAATTAAAATAAATAGTCCAATCTCAAACATAATTTTTACAAATAAACATGACCTAGAAGTGTGACGAACGAGAACTTTGTAAATTATTTTAAATATTTATTGAAGTAAATAAATATTTTTCGACGATTTAATTATTAGATTAAATAATCAATTGATGCAATTGTGGTAGAATAATTGAATTATATGTGTTGCATTTATTAAATTAATGTAGAGAATTTTATTTTCAATGTACGTGAGCTTATTGAATTAAACGAAATATTTAATTAAGCATTATGTTATTAAATTAATGTAATTATTAATTAGAGATTTAATAAATTGACATTATTTATTAATGAGTAAATTAAAAATATGACTATGTGAATTTATGAGAAATTATTATATTTTATTTATATTAAATTAAATAAGATATTTGATTTATTGTGCAAGTGGGTGTGACATAAATTAAACTATATGATAAAGTTTTATTAAATTAAATGATTTTAAAACCTTTTCCTAACTAACCAAACAGGGCCTTAAGGGGAGTTGGTGCAGTTAACCCATGATTGGGCCAACTGACCACTCTGCGCTCAGTTCCTTTATTATATTACGACGTCTTCTCTTTTTCTTTCCTCATTTTGCCTAAGTCTAGAAAGCTATCAGAGAGAGTTTAGAGAAAATTGTCAGAGATATTTAGAATTGTGAGTGGGTGAAGGAGATTTTGAGTGACGAATTTTAATCCTACTAATTATATTCTACAGGGTAATCTTCTCCTTCCCAAATTCTAAATTACGTATTTTAGTTTTCATAAAATGGCTTTCAAAACTTCTGTTAATCTCTGTGAATTGAGAATTGGTGTTGTGATAAAGATATGTGTAGTAATTCGAGAAGTATAGCATGTTTTACATATATATTGCATGATTCCATATCATTAGTTTCATAATATTACGTAATATATATGTTTTACAAAATTACAGAGTTTGGGTTTGGCCTTAAGGCCTTATACGTGAAAATTTATGTATTGATCATATATTATCCCTAAATTTTAGACTTGTATGTTGTTATGCATGTTAATACGAAGAGTTTAAGCCTTAAACGAACGAATTCGGTGTTATAACAAATTCGTAGGGAGAATTTTCACATAAAGTTTTCTAAAATTTCATGAACATCAAAGTCAGTGAATTGTTAGGCTTTAAATCTGTTATTAAGTGTTTAAAATTAGTTTTGTCAATATTACAATGTTGGGTATTAATTATATATGAATTCCAACATGTGGGTATGTTTAATTTGGAGAATTAATGATTTTGTAGTAATTATTTTCGCTGAATTCTGTGTTCTTCGCGAACTGGAAAAAAAAAATAAATAAAAATAAAAAAAATAAAAAAATAATAAAAAAAAATAAAAAAATGAGCTTTTAAATTTTCTAAGTCTAACAATGGGTTAGTGTATTAAAATTATGAACATGTAAATATGTTAGAAATATTATATGATGATAAAATATTTGTTTAGCATGTAAATAACATAATTACATGTGAGTTGTATTATTAAATACATAATTAGTTATTTATTCATGAAGAACAAATTAGGTGTCAACGTGATGATTTGACTAAGTTAGTCAATTATTAAAGTAGACAACGAGAATAAGTTATGATGATTAGTTAATAATTAACTGGTATTGAATGTGAATGGTATGTAGGATTTATTTCAAAGAACGTGATTAGCTAAAGTGTAATCTACACGCGAGGCAAGTTTCCTAAACTTAAACTCTTAAATTGAGCAAGTTTCTTAACTCTACTTTTACATTGAGCAATTTACTTAAACTTAAATTATTATTCAAGTTCAAGTATTATACTAAAGATTGATTATCTTTCAAAGCATGATTCAATTATACAATAATTGTTCTATTGTATACATTTGAGATTATTATTCAAATCGAATATCATTATCGTTGAACCTTTTTAGACTAGTGAATCTTAATGATTCAGCTAGTCCTTAGTTGATGAACGTTCTAAATTTCAGAACCCTTATTGAATTATCCAAACCAAACTTCCTTTGGTGCGGACTCGAATGTCAAACTGAGATGAACAACCCTGAAAAGGGATTCACTTATGCGTTAGCGTTAAGATATTGTGCACAGTATGGTACTAAGGGATGATCCCCCTAAGTACGAGAAGAAGGTCCATAGTCTTATGACTGTTAAAGGTTTCAAGTATAACCCTTGTTAACCTAGGACATAGTTCAAGGTCTTATGACCCTCAGTATTCTTTTGATTCATGTTATTTATTCTTGATTCAAAAGTTGAGCTTTATTCAGATGTCGTTGATTATTCGCATGTTATTATACTGTTGTTTCATTTTTTTATACTTGTGGGCATTTGTGCTCACTCTTGCTTAATAATAACATTGCAGTTAAGAATGAAAGAAGCGATGAACCCTCCACTAGTAAGGGCAAGGGCAAAGTTAGCAAATGATGAAGACCTGTTATTTATTAACTGATGTATTTGTTTAAGACTTGAGTTATGTTGATGTTAAGACTTATTTGTTTAGAATTCCGCACAGATGTTTTAAGGTTAGAGTAACCTGGGATTTATTTATGATTCAGTTGATGTAACCCTTAAGGGAATAGATTTTATTATGATTTCTATCTATTGTATGGATTGATATTATTTATGGGTAGATAGATAGATGATGCTTGTACAGTGAACACCAAATCCCGTGGAATCGAAGTACCCGGATTTGGGGGTGTCACAAGTTGGTATCAAAGCTGTAGGTTATGAACCTTAGGTGGGGGAAACAACCTTAGGTAGTAGCCTTATAGAAGAAGATAGTAATTGAAAACTCTAATCGAGTTCTAAGAAATGAATTTTTGTAATTCATTGAAGATAATAAAATACATTATGTATTTATGTGTTAAGTATACGTTAGATAGTATGACTTAGTAACTAAAACTTAAAATTTTGTTGTCAGGATGACGAATGATGGAGAAGCTAGTCAAGCTGAGGAGGGACCCCATTTACCTATAGTACCTACTGAGGAGGGATCTCGTGTACTTGTAGGACCGACTGAGGAGGAGCCCCGAGACATTCATGTCGTTAGGGAGCAACTGGTGCAGAGGGTTTCATCTTCATTGATCACCGTTGTTGGTCAGGAGCATGAACCTGAGATTGATCCTGAGGAGGATCCTGAGGATGAGTTTGATGAGGAGGAAGAAGAAGAGGAGCTACCACGGTACACTGTTGATGCTGAGATGTATGACACACTATATGATCGTAACGTGGAGTTACAAGATTAGGTTCAGGAATTGACTGAGCGAGCGACTGTTCGGCAGTCTACTTTAGAGGAGAAGGATAGAGAGATTGTGACCCTTCATACACGTTTAGGAAACGTGGAGTGGGATCTGGTTCATGAGAAGGGTCAAACCGAAGATAAGACCGAGGAGATAGAGAAACTGAAGAAGGAACTGAAGGAAACCTCCGGAAGACTAAAAATAGCAGAGGAAGGATGGGTAAGAGAATCACATCGAGCTGATCGTGCAGAAGATGATAGTCGTGCAAAGAAGGCAAAGCTTGAAGACACGTACGCCACACTTAATCATGCGATAGATGAGGTTCAAGAGCGAGTGTTAAGGTACCCCATCCAGTTTGAAGGACTTCCATCGTATATGTTGGATCGCAGGACGATGTCTCGTATCATGAATGAGGAGCGTGGCAAGGCTATTGAGCACCTTGGAAGACAGGAATAGAATCTGTTTATTTATGTGAAAGACTTATATAGTTTTATGTAAATTCCGATGTGTTTATGAACTAAGAAATATGTTAATATTTGAATATTTTAAATCCTGTGGATTCTTTATTCCAGGATAGATGATGTAAATAGCAGTATGCTATAGTTTAATGTTAAAACTTTTTATTTGAATGAAAAGATATCAAGTTGTTTGAGATGATGTGTTAAGTGATATGTTAAATTATTGAGTAATGTCTTAACTATGTAGAGAAATAAATAAAGTTCTAATAAACGTTTATTTAACAGAAAAATGCCGCCAAGGAGAAGACAACAACGTCAACCGGCTCAGGAAGGGTCAACCAATAATAACAATAATGTCAACGTTAATCCAGTTCAACAACTAGTTAATTTATTATCTGGAGTCATGAATAACCAACCGCAAGCTCCACCTATCACAACGTTTAAAGATTTTAAGGCGGTGGGACCGCCAGAGTTCAAAGGTTCCAGAAACCCGATCGAGGCTCAAACGTGGGTGATGGAAATGGAGAAGGTTTTCGACGTTGCTAGGGTTCGAGAAGATCAGAAGACTATTTTTGTGACATTTATGCTAAAGTCTGAGGCTAGCTACTGGTGGCAGGCAAACAAGATGCGAAGAGATGAAGGTGTAATTACGTGGGAGAGATTCAAAGAGATGTTTTTCGAAATGTATTTCCCAGCTAGTTCGCAGAATCAGATGGAGGTGCAATTTCTGGAACTGAAACAAGGAAACATGAGCGTGCCTGAATACGCGGCTAAATTCGATGAGTTGGCAAGGTTTGCCCCGTATCAAGTACACACTGACGAGAGGAAAGCCAGACGATTCGAACAAGGAATGAAGCCTTGGGTATACAGCAAGGTATCAATGTTTCAACTTAACACGTTTGCGGGAGTTTTAGAAAAGGCCATTCTCGCGGAAGGAGGAAGTGATGCAGTGACTAAGTACAACCAAGAACAGAAAAAGAAAAAGAGTGAGAATGAAGGTAATAACAAGACTGGTGGAAGTAATACTGGGAATAATAATAATCAGAAGAGGAAGTGGACGGATAACTCGACAGCTGGAAGTCAACACGGAGGGCAGAAAAAGAAGATAGAAGCATGTCTGACTTGCGACAAGGCACATCTAGGAGTTTATTTGAAGGGAAAGAGAGTGTGCTACAATTATGGTCAGGAAGGCCACATAGCACCAAATTGTCCAAACCCAAAGAAGGGTGCTTGTTTCAACTGTGGTTCGAAAGATCATTTAGCAAGAGACTGTCCCAAGAAGGGATCGGGAGGATCAGGACAAGGAGGAAACCGGGGAAATAGCAGTGGAAATACCTTAACCATCACCGGACCACCTGCAACAAACCGACCAACCGCCAGAACTTTCAATATGACGGTGCAGGATGCAATCCAGTCTCGTGATGTGGTGTCAGGTATCATTCCGATCAATAAAATTAATGCTTACGTTTTATTTAATTCGGGTGCTACTTGTTCCTTTATATCCGATGACTTTGCTAATAGTTTAGATTTGCTTAAGGATGAATTGGAATATCCCATGATTATAGAAATTGCGAATAGAGGGATAATTCCTGTTAAGCATGTGTATAAGAATTGTAGAGTGGATATTAAGGGTAATATCATGAACGTAGATCTTATCCCTATTCGATTGGGGGAATTCGACGTTATATTGGGTATGGATTGGCTATCCAATTATGGGGATGTAATTGACTGCCAAAAGAAGCGTATTAACCTTATGACTCCGTCAAAGGTTGTGTTTTATGGTAGCAAGTCGCCTAGACAAGCGAGTTGTCTGACGATGTTGCAGGCCAGGAAGTTATTAAGACAAGGCTGTGTAGGATATTTAGCTTACATAGTCGACAGTCGAAAAGAGAACCCGAAGGTAGAGGAGATACCGATTGTGAGGGACTTCGTCGATGTATTTCCAGACGATTTGTCAGGACTTCCTCCAGATAGAGAAGTAGACTTTGTGATTGATTTGGCGCCCGAAACTGCTCCAATATCGAAGGCACCATACCGACTGGCGCCAGTAGAGATGAAGGAATTAATGGTACAACTACAAGAATTATTAGACAAAAAGTACATTCAACCGAGCGTATCGCCGTGGGGAGCGCCGGTGTTGTTCGTGAAAAAGAAGGACGGATCGATGAGGCTCTGCATTGACTACAGAGAATTAAATAAGGTCACGATTAAGAACAGATATCCATTACCGAGGATCGATGATCTGTTTGATCAATTGAAGGGAGCAAAATACTTTTCCAAGATTGACTTGAGGAGTGGTTATCACCAACTAAAGGTGAGGCCAGAGGATGTACCAAAGACAGCGTTCCGAACGCGATATAGTCATTATGAGTTTTTAGTAATGTCGTTTGGTCTTACGAATGCTCCTGCAGCATTTATGGGACTAATGAATGGGGTATTCAAGCCGTTTTTGGACAAATTCGTGGTGGTATTTATAGACGACATTTTGGTATATTCCAAAACTAAAGAGGAACATGAAGAACACTTGAGGTTAACGTTGGATGTATTGAGAAGGGAGAAGTTGTATACTAAATTTACGAAATGCGAATTCTGGATCGAGAGAGTACAATTTCTTGGTCATGTAATCGATAAAGATGGAATTTCGGTAGATCCATCCAAAGTAGAAGCTGTGATTAACTGGGATCAGCCGAGAACGCCGTCAGAAGTAAGAAGTTTTCTTGGATTAGCAGGATATTATAGAAGATTCATACAAGATTTTTCTAAGATCGCAACTCCGTTAACGAATTTAACTCGAAAAACTGTGAAATTTGTTTGGACGGAGAAGTGTGAGGAGAGTTTTCAAGAATTAAAGAAGAGGTTGAGTACAGCGCCTATGTTATCTCTTCCGGATGATACAGGAAATTTTGTTATTTTTAGCGATGCGTCGCATAAAGGACTTGGTTGTGTGCTGATACAAAACGGCAAAGTCATTGCGTATGCATCACGGCAGTTGAAGGATTACGAGAAGGGTTACCCAACCCATGATTTGGAGTTAGCTGCAGTTGTTTTTGCTTTAAAAATTTGGAGGCACTATCTATACGGGGAAAAGTGTGAAATATATACGGACCACAAGAGTCTGAAATATATTTTTACACAGAAAGATTTGAATATGCGTCAAAGAAGATGGTTGGAATTAATCAAGGATTATGACTGTGAGATTTTATACCATCCGGGTAAGGCTAATGTGATTGCCGACGCCTTAAGTAGAAAGGGTCGTGAGAAATTGATGATGTTGACTGCTCAGCAGGAGCTAATTGCAGATATGGAGAAACTGGAGTTAGAAGTGAAGTATCCTATGGAGATTGATGAGAAGCTATTTCAGATGCAATCTGGTACAACTCTACTAGATAGAGTGAAGGAGGCTCAGCTTCAGGATGATGAATGCAAAAAGGTAACAAAGAAGATATCTGAAGGAACCGAACCAAGATTTAAGATGGATAAGGAAGGAATATTGAGATTTGAAAGCAGAATTTGGGTTTCGCCAGTACAAGAAATTAAGGAAGAAATTTTGAGTGAGGCTCATAGTTCAAGATATTCGATTCACCCTGGTAGTACAAAAATGTACCAAGATCTTCGACAACATTTCTGGTGGCCGAATTTGAAACGTGATGTTGCAGAATGTATTGCCAAATGCCTGATATGTCAGAAAGTTAAAGCAGAACATTAGAGACTGAGTGGATTGCTACAATTGTTGGAGATCCCAGAATGGAAATGGGAACATATTACGATGGACTTCGTGGTTGGCCTTCCGACGACTCAGAAAGGCTACGACGCAGTATGGGTTATCGTTGACCGACTGACGAAATCCGCGCACTTCCTTCCTATCAAAATCAGATTTAACTTAGATCAGTTGGCAAGATTATATGTGAAAGAGATTGTTTCGAGGCACGGAGTGCCGGTGTCTATTGTTTTCGATAGGGATCCGCGCTTCACATCAAATTTCTGGAAACGTCTTCAGGAATGCATGGGTACACAACTACGAATGAGTACAGCTTACCACCCTCAAACAGACGGACAGAGCGAACGAACGATTCAAACACTGGAAGATATGTTACGAGCCTGTGTAATGGACTTCGAAGGAAATTGGGATGATCACCTACCGTTGGTAGAGTTCGGCTACAACAACAGTTACCACGCTAGTATTGGTATGCCGCCTTACGAAGCGTTATACGGCTGAAAGTGCAGAACTCCGCTTTATTGGGATGAAGTTGGTGAAAGACAATTGCTAGGGCCAGAATTGGTACAGCAGACGGCAGAAATAGTCAAAGTGATCCGAGCACGACTGGTAGCAGCTCAAGATCGACAGAAGAAATATGCTGATCCACATCGTAAAAATATCGAGTTTGAATCAGGTAGTTATGTTTTCTTGAAGGTCTCTCCCTGGAAGGGAAAGATCAGGTTCGGAAAGAAAGGAAAATTGAGCCCAAGATTTATTGGACCCTTTGAGGTACTGCGAAGAATTGGAGAAGTTGCGTATGAGGTAGCCTTACCTCCAGCACTCGAGAATATCCACAACGTCTTCCATGTTTCTGTGTTACGACCTTACAAGCCTGATTACAAGCATGTAATTGAATACGAACCCCTGCATTTTGAGAAAGACTTGTCTTATGAAGAAATTTCTGTCCAAATTGTCGATCGAAAAGAACAAGTTCTCAGAAATAAAGTTATACCTTCTGTTAAGGTAATTTGGAGGAACCACAACACTGAAGAAGCTACGTGGGAACTCGAAGAGAATATGATGAAGAATTACCCTCATTTATTTACTTAATTATGTGTATGCGATTCTGGGGACAGAATATTTGTAAGGGGGGAGAATGTAACGGGTCGAAATTATTGAGTCGTGATTCTGGGGACAGAATTCTTTTAAGGGAGGAAAGATGTGACGAGCGAGAATTTTGTAAATTATTTTAAAAATTTATTGAAGTAAATAAATATTTTTCGACGATTTAATTATTAGATTAAATAATCAATTGATGCAATTGTGGTAGAATAATTTAATTATATGTGTTGCATTTACTAAATTAATGTAGAGAATTTTATTATCAATGTACGTGAGCTTATTGAATTAAACGAAATATTTAATTAAGCATTATGTTATTAAATTAATGTAATTATTAATTAGAGATTTAATAAATTGACATTATTTATTAATGAGTAAATTAAAAATATGACTATGTGAATTTATGAGAAATTATTATATTTTATTTATATTAAATTAAATAAGATATTTGATTTATTGTGCAAGTGGGTGTGACATAAATTAAACTATATGATAAAGTTTTATTAAATTAAATGATTTTAAAACCTTTTCCTAACTAACCAAACAGGGCCTTAAGGGGAGTTGGTGCAGTTAACCCATGATTGGGTCAACTGACCACTCTGCGCTCAGTTCCTTTATTATATTACGACGTCTTCTCTTTTTCTTTCCTCATTTTGCCTAAGTCTAGAAAGCTATCAGAGAGAGTTTAGAGAAAATTGTCAGAGATATTTAGAATTGTGAGTGGGTGAAGGAGATTTTGAGTGACGAATTTTAATCCTACTAATTATATTCTACAGGGTAATCTTCTCCTTTCCAAATTCTAAATTACGTATTTTAGTTTTCATAAAATGGCTTTCAAAACTTCTGTTAATCTCTGTGAATTGAGAATTGGTGTTGTGATAAAGATATGTGTAGTAATTCGAGAAGTATAGCATGTTTTACATATATATTGCATGATTCCATATCATTAGTTTCATAATATTACGTAATATATATGTTTTACAAAATTACAGAGTTTGGGTTTGGCCTTAAGGCCTTATACGTGAAAATTTATGTATTGATCATATATTATCCCTAAATTTTAGACTTGTATGTTGTTATGCATGTTAATACGAAGAGTTTAAGCCTTAAACGAACGAATTCGGTGTTATAACGAATTCGTAGGAAGAATTTTCACATAAAATTTTCTAAAACTTCATGAACATCAAAGTCAGTGAATTGTTAGGCTTTAAATCTGTTATTAAGTGTTTAAAATTAGTTTTGTCAGTATTACAATGTTGGGTATTAATTATATATGAATTCCAACATGTGGGTATGTTTAATTTGGAGAATTAATGATTTTGTAGTAATTATTTTCGCTGAATTCTGTGTTCTTCGCGAACTGGAAAAAAAAAATAAAAAAAAATAAAAATAAAAAAAATAAATAAATAAATAAAAAAAATGAGCTTTTAAATTTTCTAAGTCTAACAATGGGTTAGTGTATTAAAATTATGAACATGTAAATATGTTAGAAATATTATATGATGATAAAATATTTGTTTAGCATGTAAATAACATAATTACATGTGAGTTGTATTATTAAATACATAATTAGTTATTTATTCATGAAGAACAAATTAGGTGTCAACGTGATGATTTGACTAAGTTAGTCAATTATTAAAGTAGACAACGAGAATAAGTTACGATGATTAGTTAATAATTAACTGGTATTGAATGTAAATGGTATGTAGGATTTATTTCAAAGAACGTGATTAGCTAAAGTGTAATCTACACGCGAGGCAAGTTTCCTAAACTTAAACTCTTAAATTGAGCAAGTTTCTTAACTCTACTTTTACATTGAGCAATTTACTTAAACTTAAATTATTATTCAAGTTCAAGTATTATACTAAAGATTGATTATCTTTCAAAGCATGATTCAATTATACAATAATTATTCTATTGTATACATTTGAGATTATTATTCAAATCGAATATCATTATTGTTGAACCTTTTTAGACTAGTGAATCTTAATGATTCAGCTAGTCCTTAGTTGATGAACGTTCTAAATTTCAGAACCCTTATTGAATTATCCAAACCAAACTTCCTTTGGTGCGGACTCGAATGTCAAACTGAGATGAACAACCCTGAAAAGGGATTCACTTATGCGTTAGCGTTAAGATATTGTGCACAGTATGGTACTAAGGGCTGATCCCCCTAAGTACGAGAAGAAGGTTCATAGTCTTATGACTGTTAAAGGTTTCAAGTATAACCCTTGTTAACCTTGGACATAGTTCAAGGTCTTATGACCCTCAGTATTCTTTTGATTCATGTTATTTATTCTTGATTCAAAAGTTGAGCTTTATTCAGATGTCGTTGATTATTCGCATGTTATTATACTGTTGTTTCATTTTTTTATACTTGTGGGCATTTGTGCTCACTCTTGCTTAATAATAACATTGCAGTTAAGAATGAAAGAAGCGATGAACCCTCCACTAGTAAGGGCAAGGGCAAAGTTATCAAATGATGAAGACCTGTTATTTATTAACTGATGTATTTGTTTAAGACTTGAGTTATGTTGATGTTAAGACTTATTTGTTTAGAATTCCGCACAGATATTTTAAGGTTAGAGTAACCTGGAATTTATTTATGATTCAGTTGATGTAACCCTTAAGGGAATAGATTTTATTATGATTTCTATCTATTGTATGGTTTGATATTATTTATGGGTAGATAGATAGATGATGCTTGTACAGTGAACACCAAATCCCGTGGAATCGAAGTACCCGGATTTGGGAGTGTCACAAGAAGTATATACATGACTTAACTACCTACAAACATTATGTGTGTGCATCAATAAATAAATATACTTGAATAAAAAGTATAAAAAATATGTGTTGTGTAAATAAATAACTTTTTAATAAAAATCGTAAAATATGAGTGAGAAAATATAAGAGAGGTTGTGGGGAAAATAAGTGGGCAAAAAGTTAAAATTTAAATGCGACACAATTTCAAGGGAGATAATTATTTTCACTAGGAAATTGATATTTTCACAAGAAAAATTTGTAGTTCAACAATATTTTTCTCACATGAATAGTAAATAGAACTTACATTCATAAGAGTAAAGACTTGTGGAAATATTAAATTTCTCATGTGGAAATAACATTTCTCTTTTCTCTACTCTCCCATTATATAATAATAGATATTTAGAATTAAATTTAAAATTTTCAAATAGTAGATATTTAGAATTAAATTTAAAATTTTCAAATTTCAACTGTATGAATGAAAATAACATGAAATACAAGAATGTCTTGTAAAATTTAATATTATTTATGTCGGGGCCTAATTTTCAGTGCCCGAATGATTCAGTGGGGCCCGTGTTACGTGGAGAAATTTTACCACTTAGGAGTGTTTTAATTTGGGGGTTTTGTCTTTTAAGGAATCTCAATTCCAATTCTATTGTATTTCCTATTTTTATGTGAATAGTTAGGATTGAATCTGATTTGCCATGTGTTGGGGCATGATTATTTGGGTCATGGTCCACGTGGAGGAATACTCCCCACTTAGGAGATTGGGTCTAGTGGATTCAGTGATACATAGTCCACGTGGAGGAAGTCTCCCCACGTAGAAAGCAAGTTTGGGCAGTTGAAGAACTTTAAGTAATCTGAGATTCCTAACTAAATTTAATTTCCTACTTCTAAGTAAAGTGAAAGGATGAAATTCGACTTCCTTTCTTTAAGGAGATTCAGTTTAATTCCATTAAGTAATTTGAACTAATGAGCAGTTCTACTTCCATACAGGGAAGGGCGTATAAGAGGAGGTATGATCACTATAAATACAACAACGTTATACCCTGGTTCTCAGATACACACATAATATCTATTTTTTTCAGCACTAAAATACCTTCATTGTTAAAACTTGTTCAATCTGTACTTATTCTCACACCGGAGCTATCCCCCGACAGCCCAGGCCGTTAAGTTTCTCCGTGTAACTTCGTTTCTGTGCAGAATTGGACGCGCTATGTAAGCCCCAACTTTTTAATGAATAAAATTAAATTTCCTCTATTGTGAATAATAAGGTGTTAAATTGATATAATGCTTTGGTTATGGGTGAAATGTGTAAATTTTTTAAAATAAGCAAGTGGTTATAAAATATTCATTGTTGTCGGAGAATATTCGTTTGGTCGTAGAATATTCTTGTTGTCGGAGAATATTCGTACGACGGCGCAGCCATTTGTGGGCCCCATAACAAATAATTATTGAATGAAGAAAATGACAATTTTGAGTTTTTATAAATAACGGCGTAATTATTACCATTAACATTGTTGGAATACCTGGTGGTTAAAATACAGTAATACGCGTGGTTGCACAGTAGCACACGGTATTGCACAGTATTTTTGAATTATTGATTCTTACGTAAGAAAGTACTACTCAATAATTGTTACAGTAATTACTATTCAATATTTTATTTTATTGATTCAATAATTATTACGTTTATATTTTATATTATTATTGTTTCAATAATTGTCACTACACAGTATTTTCCATTATCAGATCAATAATTCATATTATTTGAATAATATTATTAGATAGCATTATTGGCAATGTCTAGAAAGTTCTGTCTAAGGAGAGGTTTGGTTATCTAATTGCGCACCAGTAAGAAAAAATCCTTATTGGAAAGCCCCCTCTTTCCTGGGAACGGTCTGGTTGTCATAATTGTGATTCTATAATATTATTTGTGAATAATTAATTATTGATTTATATGATAAGGAAATATTTATTTGATGTGGATATAAATGATGGATTTATTTATGTGGTTATAAATGAAGGAATTAGTGTTGAGGGATTTTATCAGTATTTTGTCGGAATGGAGGTATTAAAAAATCAAATCAGTGTTCTTAAAGCTCTATTACGTGAGTTATAATCCGACCGTTGGATCGTTGTGATTTTTAGATATGTTATACATATATAAGTTGAGTATATGTCCACAAATTTTGAACCGTTAAAAATTAACGCATGATTTGTTATGAATTTTAAGAAGTGTTGAAAATCATCCGTTTGTGGATTTTGGATATTTTCTGTCTGGAATTTAGAAAAACTTAAAACTATAAAGTTGTAGAAAATTCGATTTCGTGTGGAATCGACATAAAATTCATATTTTTCTGATAAACGGGCTATTTTCTATGAATTACTGAAGTTTCAGAAAATAAAATGATTTTTATTAAAATTGGGTGGGACCCACTTTTGTTTTAAAAATATGGGCTGCTAATTTTTCAGAATTAGCTGGTCTTGGTTGGCAACTTGGTTGGTGTAAGACCCCAACTTATTAATGAATTAAATCAAATTTTCTTCAAATATTATTGTAAATAATAAGGTGTTAATTTGATATAATACTTTGGTTATGGGTGAAATGTGCAAATTTTGCAAAATAAACAAGTGGTTATAAAATATTCGTTTGGTCGTGAAATATTCTTGCTATCGAGGAATATTCGTACTACGGCGCAGCCTTGTGTGGGCCCCATAACGGAAAGTGATTGGATGAAGAAAACAACAAGTATAAGTTGTTTATAATTAACGGCGTAGTTGTTACCATTAATACTGTTGGAATACCTGGCGGTTAAAATACAGTAGCACACGGTATTGCACCAATTATTGATTCTTACGTAAGAAGGCACTACTCAATAATTGTTACAGTAGTTACTATTCAATATTTTATTTTATTGATTCAATAATTGTTGCGTTGATATTTAATATTATTGTTATTTCGATAATTGCTGCTGCACAGTATTTTTCATTATCAGATCAATAATTCATATTATTTAAATAATATTATTATATAGCATTATTGGCAATGTCTAAAAAGTTCTGTGTAAGGAGAGGTTTGGTCATCTAATTATGCGCTAGTAAGGAGAAATCCTTATTGAAAAGCTCCCTCTTTCCTCGGAACGGCCTGGTTGTCATAAATGTGATTCTGTAATATTATTTGTGAATAATTAATTATTGATTCATATGATAAGAAAATATTTATTTTATGTGGATATAAATGTTGGATATATTTATTGTGGTTAAAAATAAAAGAGTTAATGTTGAGGTGTTTTATCAGTATTTTTATCGGAATAGAGGTATTAAAAATCAAATCAGGGTTTTTGAGAAATATTGCAAGGGTTATAATTTTTAATCCGACCGTTGGATCGTTGTGATTTTTGGATATGTTATACATATATAAGTTGAGTATATGTCCATAAATTTTGAACCGTTAAAAATGAACGTATGATTTGTTATGAATTTTACGAGATGACTGGTTCAAAAATTTTTGTAGTTTCAGAATTTATCATTTTGGTAGAAAATTCTAGAATTGAGTGGACCCCACTTGTGGTTGGTGAAAAAATATGCTGAATTTTATTTCAAATGTGGTGGGTGGCAATAGTAGCAGGTCAAGTCTGCTTCGGCGTGCTAACATTTTCCTATAAATAGAGGGCTAAGTTAGAATTAAAAATCACACCAGAATTCATAAGTCTTCTCTCTTTCTCTCTCTATATTCTCGAGCGTATTTTGTGAGTATTTTGATAGTTTGAGAGTTGCTATTCAGTGCAAGTTTCTGTCAGCACTATATCCGAAATTCAGTCAGAAGTACGGTTATTCTGAGGTAAGGGATATTATTTTCTTCTTAAATGATATTATTTTCTTCAATATCATTATGCTGAAATATTGATATGAGTTTTTTATTAAATTTAGAACTTTTTGTGTCGGGGTTACTATTCACGTATACGATACTATTCACGTATACGGCATTATTCACGAATACGGCACTAGTCACCGAAAAATAAAATTTTTCCATTTTGTCTAAGATGTCTATTATGATTACTATCTTTGATTGTATCCATGTTTTGATCTTTATTTTTGAATTCTGCTTCACAATTGATTATTATGAAGTATTATTGATCTTGGATAAACTGTTATACGAATCCCTACTATTTGTCGTTCTATCTCACTGGATTCGTTTTCTTTAAGATATTTTTTATCATGCTCAATCCTAAATGATGATATTATTGAATATCTTTGGCCTGTAGTGCAAAGATGTATGATTACCTGATAAATATCTTTGGCTTATAGTGCAAAGATGAACAGGTGTTGAGACGAACATGACTGACTGGTGATACAAATGAATATCTTTGGCCTGTAGTGCAAAGATGAATAATTGGTTAAAGATGATTATTAATTGATGTTACAGGGATAAATATTGATGATGGACTTTTAAATCTTAGAAGATAGTAGAATTCATTCTCTACTTGACTCTTCTAATGGTTTGTTGTTTCCGCTGCAGTTGTTGATCTAAAACTTGTTGTCGATTATATTCTATCAAATTTTTCCCTGTTGAATACTAATGATAATTTGTTGTATATTATCTTAGTCATAATATTTTTTACTGGGCTAGTTGAGCTCACCTTTTTCTTTTTTGTTCTATTTTTCTTCTCAGAAGATTAGAACATATCAGGATCTAGTCGGGGTATGGAGTGATGGTTCTAGAAAGATGTTTTAGCAGTCCTCACTATTTCTGTAGAATAGTATTTGAATAATTATAATGAGGACTTATTTGAGTATGGATATTGTCTAGAATATAATATTTGTATTTAAACTCACAGTATGTGTTGTCGTATTTTGCACGACAATTGTATTATTGAAGTTGTAGTTTATTTTTTTTGTACCATGTATTTGGCGACTCAGAATGGGTGTTGTATACCTATTTTGGGGGCGTCACAGTTGGTGCGTAAGAAGAAAGGAAATTAATAATAATATTTTATTATTTAGTCTCATATGGCGTTTTAAGTATTTTCCTATAAATAGGCGTTTAGGTTAGAATTGAAAATCACACCAGAAATAAGTTTTCTTTCTCTCTATATTGTCGAGCGTATTTTTGTGAGTATTTAGAAACTTTGAGAGTTGTTGTCCGGTACAAGCTTCCTTCGGCTTTTCATTCGATATTCCAGTCAGAAGTACTGCTCTTTTCAGGTAGGGGATTGTAAGGGTTATTATGTTTTTCAGTTTCGTAATTTTTCTGACTCTCAAAAATTCTGAAAAAATTTAAAATAATAATTTGATGAGTTTTATAGATTGTGTCTAAAAATGGCGATTTTTAGATGTATAGATTAGGAGTTATGAATTTTATGGGAAAAAACTATTTTAAAAGTAAACCCGTATAACTCCTTGTTGTTAACTCCAAAATTTGTGAAATTTTTATTGGGAGTTCATGTGTATAACAGCAGTATACTCTGTGAATTTTGGAATTTTTGGACAAAAGTACAGTTTATGATAAATGTCTAAATATTCGGCAGTTTTGGCCATATGAAAAATAGTAAATGAATTTTAAAAATTCTGAGAAAAATATATGTTCAATATGGGACTATTTTTTGTTAAATCTCAGAAAAGAAAATTTTTTTGGGACAGATTTGGTATTTTTCATAAAAATGAACTAGTTATGAGTAAATGAGTTAAATATGTTATGTGAAGTAAGAAAATTGAAAAATAGGATTTTATGGCTTGAGAGTCCTATATAAGGTATATGCAAATTTTTTATGAGGGTTTTGATTATTGGTGATAAAATTTTATGAATTTGACATTTTAGGATGATTAAATGTATTAATTAGTAAAATATAAACAATTAAAATAAATTATTAATAAGTTTAAGAAATGATTAAAATATTGTTGTAATATTGATAATATTAGATTATGAGATTATTAAGTGATTTATAACATTTGAAATAAGGCGTTATGAAATCATTGATTTAAAATATTATTTAATGATTAATAATATTAGTAAATGAATTTAATGTTATTATATAGTGAATAATATTAAATGAGTTTATAATATAATGAATAATGTTATAATCTTCGTGGAAATATTATTTTCTGTTCAAATCATTTTGATATAATATTATTCTTGAATTTTACTCCACAAAGCAATATCATGTTGACAATTTGGATAAATTAAGTCGTTAAAGTCTTTAAAGTTTATCCTTTATCTTATGTGATTGATTCTTTATATCCTTGTCATGATCATCATACTTATATTGTGGTGAAAGTTATCTTTGGGTCGTAGTGCAAAGATGACCTGGTGTTTATTGGTTTTACAGTTGTATGCCTTTGGCCTGTAGTGCAGAGAAGAACTGTTAATGAATATCTTTGACAAGTAGTGCAAAGGTGACATGTTGTTGAATATTTTTGGCTCGTAGTGCAAAGATGAACTTATTTGTATGATAATAAACAGGAACTGCGATTTGGTATAACCATGATCTTTGATGTTTCAGGTAAAGACATGTGATAAAAATTATCTTCGTCTTGAATGAGAAGAGGAATTTAGAACTACAATTATGATTATGAGTTATTCACATTATTGTGGACCGGAACTGTTGATTGATGTTACAGGGATAAAACATTATTGGTGGACTTTTAACGTGGAGAAGATAATAGACTTTATGGTCTATTTGACTCTTCTAATGGATTGCTTGTTCCGCTGCAACTATGGTTGAAAAGTTGTATCATTTACCATATGTTCTAAATCTCTGATTTATTATTGACGAAGACTATTGATAATTTAATTATCTTTAGTCATGATATTCTTTACTAGGCTATTTGTGCTCACCCTTTTGCTTCACAATTCCTTTCAGGTAATAAGAGTGTAGTTAGGTCAAGCGAGGGTAACAGGAAAATAGAACGATGGTCTCTAGCAGTGAAGGTTCTCCCTAAACAGTATGGAAATAATTTTATTGAGAACTTTGAAATAGTGTGTTATATTTTATACATCATTTAGTAGTTATATTTAGTGAATCATACAGGGTGAGGCGAACCCAACTTTGGAAGGGTGATTTGTCACTATCATACGAGATGTCTAATGACATACAACCTCGTGTCATCATAAAACAGGGTTGTGCACACCCACCTGTTGAGTATATCTACGAGCACTACCTATATAATATTGATGTTTGGATGAAGTATAATTCTCAATAGTGGAGATAATGATATGTCAAGAGAAGACCCACCATTGGAAATAATATGATAGTAATCTTCTCGTTTTTTTTGGGGTCTATTGGGTCAACCAAGGATAATTCTGTGAACATATGATATCTATCATAACCTAGACGCATGGCCTCCCATGTACGAAGATTTCCTTGAGCACTTTTCGAATATTTTAATTTCTAAAACAATTATTGATTGTACCTTTATGTAAGGTGACATTATGACGTGTTATCCAAGGTTGGAATGAGAGTCACAATTGGTATATATTTGTATCAAAACTCACAATATATGAGTCGTCGTATTTTGCACGACAATTGTAGTAATAAAGTTGTAATTATTTTCTGTACCATGTATTTTGCGACTCAGAATAGGTTGGATGGATTGGATCTATTTTGGGGGCGTCACACGCTATTGGTGATTGAGGCGCATGAACGAATATTGGCATTAACACCATGCATAAGAAGATTGACTTACGTCCTAGTACGGTAACTACTATGCTAAGGAATCCTTAGTAAGGTAATATTATGCTAAGGAATCTTATTCCAATTCAGGGATGTTTTATGTGGAAGTGTGATCATAAGCCTCCATTGTTAACTTAATTTCTGCATGTACTTATGTTCACACTTGAGTTATTCACCGGCGGTTTAGACCGTCAAGTTCCTACGTGTGAGTTCGTTTCTGTACAGAATTTGACGTGTAATTTGATGATTGGACCCGTGGACGAATTTTGGTGTTAACAATTTGGATATACAAAAATCTGGTCACAGAACATTAAAACCACTAGATTTTTCAAACTCATGTCCCGGTTAAGGGTATAAATAAATTGAGTCAAGCTGAGTATTAAGTTACTCAGATTTGGTTCAAAAAATTTATTGAGTATAAAATAAGATTTAATTGATGTTCGTTTAGCAACCGAGTCGAGTGCAATCTCAAATCAAGTCTGAGCCGTTTGAACCTTTCGAACAAATATTATCTGAGTATCAATAGAAAATTATAAATTAAAAAAATTTGAGTAATTTATCAAATTTTAAAATTTACTTATATTTAAATCATTTATATTTCGACGCTTCAAATCAAACATTTAGTCAGACGAATATGAATTCAACTAACTGTTTGCTCAATTTGCGATATCGGTCCCGATTGTTCATGTACTTTATATAAAAACTATGTACTTTATATAAAAACTAAAATAAAAGGAAAGAAGCAAGTCCAACTTTTCCTATTCTGCCAGACTTATTAGTTATGCCTAATCGTGAGACTCCATGTATGTCCAATGGCACCTTTTTCCGACCTGATACATACGTACAAGGAATAAAAAAAGAGATGTGCAAATGGAGAAAATTTATTCTGAAACAATTCAATTCCAAAACACTTCCAAAAACACATTTATACAAATTCTAAATTTTGCCAAGTAATTTTAAGAATAGATTTAATTGTACTTAATATAATAATTGTGATAAATATGCAAATGAAATTGTTGACGTTAACGCTTAAATTGAAGGCTTTAACTACAATTTTGAAATTAAACAGGAAAAATAATTCTTTTTAAAAACGTGCTTTGGCTTTCAGTACAGCATCATAAACCAGGCATTCCGGGAGACAAAAACTGGGGAACCATATCAGTGCCGCCACCACCACCACCACCACCGCTCAAATTCTGCACAATTTTAAGTCGAGCATCGACAAGATATCATTTCAACTAGTATCAAGACACAATGATTATCATATGATTACATCATTCATCATTATATAAAAGGTCAATCTGGAAGAGACCATCCTACCACATTAGTTGCAATATGAAACATTGTTCAACAAACACATTTAATTACCAAAAAACAATCATAAACCCATTAGACCACAACACCCACAAACCCAATATCATTGAAACCATCACCTAAAACTACAACTTGACTAACACTTACAAGCACTATCTACGTAGTTTAGCAGAGAACCAAAAAACACCACCAATCCACCAACCACGCCCATCTGCAATATCTTCCCCCAGCTTAAGCACGCTCACCACGGATCCTCCTAGCCAACTGGATGTCCTTGGGCATGATTGTCACACGTTTAGCATGGATTGCGCACAGGTTGGTGTCTTCAAACAGACCGACAAGGTATGCCTCAGCAGCCTCCTGAAGAGCTAGAACAGCATGGCTCTGGAAACGTAAATCAGTCTGCAACCAAAAAAAATCACAGCTTTTCATTCATTGTCCAAACAAATTCAATTCAAATAAAACAATAATTTAAAAAGAGAAACGTGCCTTGAAGTCTTGAGCAATTTCACGAACAAGCCTCTGGAATGGCAGTTTCCTGATCAAGAGCTCAGTACTCTTCTGGTACTTGCGGATTTCACTACACAAACACAAACATTAATTATTCTGCAAACCAATTGGAAACTCAATAAAGACGCATTTTTGAAACAATCAATACCGAAGGGCAACAGTTCCAGGGCGGTATCTGTGGGGCTTCTTCACTCCACCAGTAGTTGGAGCCGACTTACGAGCAGCCTGTGATCAATGTTTTAATACATATAAATAAATTGATAATCAATTATACATAAAAGTACAGTTCGAGTTTTCAAATGAATGTCCTAGTAATGAAAATGAACAGAAGATACCTTAGTAGCAAGTTGCTTCCTTGGGGCCTTTCCTCCAGTGGACTTGCGAGCAGTTTGCTTGGTACGTGCCATCTGCAGAAAACAAAGACCAAAAAATTAAATCTCAAACCCAGAAAACATAGTAGTTACGCAATAAATCAAAGGAATTCTCGATCAATTAAATATAACTTTGAGATTCAATTCAGTGACACATTTTATTCAATTGCTAATAACAAACCTCGGATGAGCACGTAAATCTTCCGAATTCTTCAACAAGATAGCATTATCATTATCATGAAACATAATCTTACAAACAGGGCACCTTTACACAAATTGAATCCTTTACCCAAAAAACCCTAATGCAAAATTCATAATCCTAAACCAAAACAATGAATATAATTGAACAAGAAAACCAATTAAGAAACCAAAAGACGAAGATCCAAGCATAAGAAAATATTCAAAACTAAAAACAAAACCCTATTATCTCCATATTAACCACAGCCTATCAATAACACTACGAATCAAAACGTAATATATATAATAACATAAATGTTTTTGATATAAACCGAGAACGAGGAAAAGGAATTAACTTTTTCTTAGTAATCATAAAAAGAGAAAACTTACTCTTCTTTGAATCTCTGTCTTCTTTCTCCTCTTTCTCTCTCTCTCTCTCTCTAAGAATGAGCGAATGGAAAGTTTGGAAAGACATGTGGTACTTATATATTTATAGTATTTGAGGGTACTGGCGATAATAGAATCGGACGGTTAAAATTTACTATCCGTGTGCTTTCTGAGAACGGTATCGGACGGTTTCTAATTTCGTTAGTTGTGCTTTCTGGTAGCCAACGGACGGCGTAGATGTAAGTTAAGATTGTGAGTCGGATCATGAGGCTTGGTTGTTATATTCTTATTGGTGGAAATGGTTTCGTTTTTTCCTGACAAGTTTGGCGGGGATTTTAGAGATGCGCGTTGGTGACGTGTATAAATAGACATACGTAAATATATTAAATAAAAGAAATTATAGATAAAAATTATTCACCATAAGCACATAGAAAATGGGCAAAATAAATATTATATTTAATTAAATTAACTTATTTTAAAATGACTTATAAATATTTATTTATTTATTTTATTTAAAATTTAACTTATAAGTAAAAAAATAAATCATTCTAATAACAAATGACTCATAAGTTCATCAAATGACTTGTAGGCTTGTAGCTCTTACACCAATAGCTTTTTTTCAATAAAATCCTCAGTTGGGTAGGGGCTTGTTCACTTGTATAAGTCGAAAATTGAGTTTACAAATATTATTCCTCAAGGTAAGAATATGGTAATGAGAGAATTAGAAAAGGGGAAAGGAATCAATTTTAGGGGGATATCTGCTTTTGCTTTATAAGCAATGCGAATTGTAAGAAGAAAAGCACAAGCACCAACATTTACAACTGGTCAACAAATTGTTGGATACTCTATTTTGAGTTTTACAGCACTTTTCTATTACATATAACTTTAATAAGAACCAAACCAATACAATGCTGCAAAAAATGAAAAAAGACAAAATTACCTCAGCTGGCTACCCATTTCTCTATTACAACTGTATAAACAAATTAGTGCTGTAACCACTCTGACACAGCTTATGCATTGTAGACCCTACTATTACATCCATCAAGACAGTGTCACTATGCCCCAATAGTCTGTAGTATAAGAATTAACACATGAATTCTGCATATTAATTGAAGAAACAATCTGCTCTCATTTGCAGTTTGATGATGAACAAACCAAGAACCCAACTCTTCCTTGTGTTGCCAGCCAAAGCCCCAGAGCATTAGAGATATGCTTACATATCAAATTGGTAAAGTTCTGGGAATTTTTTCTCTCTTCAAAATATGACAGCAATCTTGTGAATAGAACTTGCATGTACAGCAATTAGCCAAACTATAAATCATCGAAGTGAAAAAAGTCGGCAACACAGAGTTTATCAGCAAGTTGGATAATAGCTGATTGCACCACTTCAGAGTTCGGAGCAACAGAATCAGGAAGCTCGGGTAGGCAAACAGGAACATGCTGATCACGAACTTCTCGGGGGCAAATCAAAGTAAGCACAGATTTGCAGAAGATAAATCTGTACAGTGGACATCAAAAAAGTATATCCTTAGTGATTATGCAGACTATTAAAGTACACAACCGTTGGGGGTAGAATTCAAGTTACATATTGATCAAGAATAACTACGTAACACCATTTATAGATTCTTATTACTCAGGTCTTGACAATTTAACTACCAGCCTAAATATCCTTCCTGTGCAAGTTATGCATGCCAAATATTAGAATAAGAGATTAAAACACTCATAAGCATCACACTCCAAGAGTGTATTCTAACATATCATCAAACAATAGCAATCTCACAGATGGAACCCGAATCTAATCATTAAATTGCCATTGAATATGATGAAAAGCCCATATAAGTTTCCAACTTGAAACGAGCTCCCCTAAGAACTGAGAGTGTTCATACATACGTCAGTCAACCAGTGAGAAGTAGCAAGCATGGTCCCGTGACCCCCATGAAATACATGCTCATAAATATTACAATTGTTTCAATATCAGAACAATGTAATTAAAACTGAGGACATCTGGTGTTCTAACATATTTAATCTAATTGACTTCTAATAACAGAACTCAAATTTTGATGAACATAAGAACTGCATTCTTTGCATCAGCGAGATATGTATTGTAACCTCTGCATAATTGCATACGACTATCTATTCTACATCCACTTTACTCAATTCAACGCCTTTTATCCCAAACTAGAGTGATGCACAAATGAGCCCCCTAAATTTACAACAATAATATTTTGGTGACTAAAGATGAATACAAAATGATGTGGTTGGTTACAATTATTGGACCCACCCATGTATGGTGGATCATTTATTAAGTATACTATGACAAATCATTTTGTAAGCTATTTTTTGTAAGAGTTCTTTGCAAGTGTAAGTGTAGTAATACTCAATTTACAATATGTATTGTACCTTGTTATCCAAAAGGACCAAAACTCAACGGGATGAAATGTATGACAAATTGTCCACATATTTTTGCATAATCATAAAACACTTGCTAATTCAACTTCTGTCAATTGTGACATCACCCAAAGACTGAACTTGAGCACCCACCTTTCCTCTCCCACTCTCTCAGCATCATAACAACTCCCGAACTCATAAATGTGAACATGTGAATATGCTTTTGTAAAGAAGATAATTACCTAAGTATAAGCCTTCGTAGAAATGGATCTGATAAAACTTGAGCCCAAACTAGATCAAGGCTAGTTGATGTACATAGTATCACTTCCCAGTCTGAGAAGGCGGTGGAGATAATGCTATCAGCGTCACTGTAAACATCCTGGAACAAAACCCGTGGATGGATGAAACTAAATTGGCAAGAATGACTCTAAAGTTTTAAATAAGTTAGTCAACATACCGCATTATCATCAGAAGAGACAATGCCAACCAATTGGCAGAATGCATTTAAAGGAGCAGTCAGAAAAAAGGTGAACTGACTTCCATTTTGCGTCACATCAGTACCAAATTTGCCTTTGAATGTTGACCTCAAAGGAGAAAGTAGTAAAGCGGCAGTTTCTCCCCTTTCTGCACCATGTAGAACCTGGAAAGCAACAATAATATAATCAATTTCACGGAAGACAAAGATATCCTTAAGGGGAATGTCACAATTGAACTGATTACAACTATTTCTATTAAAGTCACAAGAATTCACCCCAAAATTGAGAAGAGTGTTTATGTTGTGCCTAGGCACTTGTAGATAACACACCCATGTGAATTCAATCACAAGGTAAAATGTTTCCTCATCTTAAACCCAATTGAGATTGGATATATAATTTAGGACGAGGCTGTGCTAGTCATATGGTCCATTTTGTCTTAATGATTTTTTTTCCATACAGGAGTTGACATGTAGTGCAGCTGGTGCTACATAGATTTGTCATTAAAAATTTAACGGACTTGACAATTATTTTTAATTTTTTGTAATAAAAAACTTGTTCAATAAGTTGACTGGAAAAGAATTGTGTTCAATTATGCAAATGTAAATTGGAACTCAATTTTGTAGGCAAATATATATTTAACCCAAATACTTTTACTGTAAAGAAAAAACAACAGAATTAAATTTCATAAAAAATGCAGAATGAACCAAACCAATGCAACGAGTATAGCAAAAGTTAGGACAAACCTGCCTTGAATGCATGGCTGTTATCACTATCAATAATCAAGAAAAGTGGTCTTCTGGTAAACGGAATTATATCATCAGGGTAGAGGTTATTTGAACCTGAAAAATCAAAACAAGCATTTGTGACCAATATACGCAATAGAATCTACTCTGCACAAACCCACTGACATATATACTAGTCACAGCAGCGAGACCATGCAGGTCCTACCTCCGTTCCTACTAGGACCAAACCATAAATACTTTTCAGAATGGTGACTTGAGTCTCCATTGCCATTAACATGATTTTCGGGCATTGAGATATCCTGTTTAGAGGAAGAAAGAGATACAGCATTGAGCTTTGAAGAATTTCTTGAACCACCAGAGCTTTCAATATGAGAAACACTAGGGTGACAAGCCTTCCCTGCGGAGGATTCACCAGAGTAAGTATTCTACACATACAGGTACAATTAGGTCATTTCTAGCCACAATTAAACTACACAAGTAACCTGATGCTGAAATGTATATTAGCATAACACTATCCGGAGGGAGCTCCTCAACAACTGTAGCGAGAACCTGGCCACACGTAAATGATAAAGCATAACATGAGCATATTAGATATCTATAAAAGAAAGGACAGAAGTGTCTAAAAGTATCTACGAAAACTATCCATCCTACTTACAATACAGCATTAATTGGTTGAAACATACAATTAAAAAAATTATTATAATAATTAAAAATAACATAGTCCCTTTTTTCTTCTTCTTTGATAAGTGAAAAAACATATACACACCAATGAGCTCTAGCTCTAGTGGTATCCCTCTCATCCTCTAACGGGAAGGTGCAAGAATCAAATCCCTTCAGCGACTCGAAGAAGAAGTTACTATCTTGTTGAAGATATCTCTAATAGCCTATAAAGGCCAACTCTTGTAGGTTGAGGTCAATTTTTATGTCCTCTCACTCACCTTAATAATAATCAATTTTTAAGAAACAAACAAACATAGACATGTCAAATAATACTAGTCCTTTTAACATACATCTGCATTTTCATGAATAACCAAAAAGATAAAAGGTAGGCAGCAGCAAAACTATTTTCTTCCTTCTCTCCACATTTCTGATAAATAAGCAGAATAATCCAAATTCAGAGAAGGAAGTAAGAACAGCATTGCAAATGCATGCTTCATGAAGTTTTATTCAGGCTTTTCGCTGGGAACAATTTTGAACTCTAGTAACCAAGAGAACTCTAATGTCTGTATCACTATATGTGACCAACTTTTACCAGGGAGCCTTTAAATGCAACAAATATTACCACCTATATGTAGAAGTAATAGAATTACATAATGACCCCTTCTCATAATTCTTTAATTACAAGCAGCAATTGGACAAGGCCCTGAAACAAAAAAAGATATATACACACACACATACATATATATATAACATTGTTTGGTTCGTAACACTCACAGCTATTAATTGTGTCACAGATGGTCGATAGAGAACAGCCTTCCTTGGATTTGGAGGCAAAGTGGGATCTGTCATATCCGCCAACAAATTTATATCAATTAGACCGGAAGTACCAGACTGATCAGCCCTGGCACCATTCACCCTTGATTCAACTGGTATTTTTTGATAAAAAGACCCACTTGGTTCCCATTCCAAACATTGCAACATTCTAAAAGCATCCAAAGTGAGTTCTGCATATTTAACCTGAAACACCAATACATGAGTAGGCCAAAGAGATTATACTAGGAGCTAGTGTTGAAATGCAAAACAGATAATATTATAGTAACAACCTGTCTTGTAAACATGCAACACCAATTACCTCATTTCGGTGGTAGCTTGTCACCAATGCATCTCGAAATCTTAGAACCTTCTTTGCATGGAAACGTGCCACATATGGAAGAGAAGCTGGATAAGAATCAAACATAGCACAGTATCGCAAAGGTCTAATGTTCATAAAGGTTGTATCAGCTTTCATAAATCGGATAATTTCTTGCACCACCTGCTTCCACTCTTTGAAGTTGGTTTCCTAGAAGAAATAATCTTACATTAAAAATTACAAAGTACATTTGGATGAATTTTTTTTAAACTAAACAGTTTTCATATAAGCAGGAAAAGATTAACAAGCAGAAGTATGATTAAAACTACCAATAAAATAGGGAAAAAGAAGTAATTTAAGAAAATACATCAGAATGTCTTTAATTAACTAACCAAAAATCCCAACCACAATACTTCATATTTTGAAGAGAGGGGGTGATGGTGGGCTGGGGGGGGCCTCTTATGTTAAGCAATTAAAAGAACTTAAAAAATGACAGCACACATGTGAACACAGTGGTTGTTTGTGTAAATAAGACAACACGATCTTACTGCTCAATGCACAGCCAAACCATCATCACCTCATAGTCCAAAAGGCAGTTGCAGTGAGAAACATAATTTCAGCATATTTTAGATATGACTTTCAAATAAAGCTCCCCTATCAGCCAACAGTTTGCTTTGCTAGGACAACAGAATATTTCTTTACAAGATGCTTAAGACCGGCCAAATTTTAGATCATTGTTGAACTTAATACCGAAGTTTGAATCTTATCCCTTCCCTTCATAAATAATAAGTTGAAACTAGGAATCATTCAGAAAAGGGACATTATTATATATATAATGTTGCTTCATAAAAGGCATTTTATTACATTTTAAAATACACAGCACTCGATCACACAATAAAGGCTGGCAATTTACTCATCAAATATCATTTTTAGCACTGTTGCTTAACTTAAAAACATTGAAACTTTTATTTGCCTTCACTTTCTGGTTTCTACATAGAATTAAACAGTGTAGAGGTGCCCCAACTTCTCAATTTTGCACAAACAGAGAGATATTCCCAACGGTTTCCACAGTAAGATATGATGCATACTTACAATATGCCAAAAAGTATCAAAACTCGTATATTAAATGCATCAGAAATACTTAATATTCACCACCAGACAGATAAAACTGTGAATACTTGACAGGTAAGAGCAATGCATATTGATTTGCGCTTTTTGTTTTTTCTTGGAGGCGGGGCGGGGCAGGGGGCGGATGTGGAAACAGTTGTGAAAAGCTCAAATTCTGAAAGTTCCAAAGGAAATAAAAAGTATTTTATCTGGTGTGAACCTGCAACAATTATAATAGTTTCATGAATTAATCAAGTAATCTGGAGGTGGGGGCACTTTTTTTTTGTTTTTTTGGGGGGTTGGGGACTGCTCACGGAGCGATTAACACAATAAGCTGGAGAAAGAAAATTCACCTAAAATGGACATAATGATGAAGTGATAGTAAAGATTTCACATCTATGATCTTCAAATTCTGCTTTTCCCTTCTTCTCCTTTAAGCCTAAAGGCAATGATGGGCTACCTATATCATCCCTACCCCGCCCCTTCCCAAGAAAAATATTATAAAGTACAAAAGCAATACATAAAATAAGAAGAGAGATGGATGTCAAGCTTAGCTCAAGGTGGTAAATTCTTAATTTCTTATGGAAGACTAAAGCCATGCAAATAAAGTGAAAAGGTACCAGATAATTCCTTTTTAATATTTAAGTCATTAAGTCACTACAAAATTCAATTGAACTAAGGCTTTACCTTTGAAGTTTATTAGTTTAATCGGTTATCACAAACTACAATGTCACCTTAAGCACTCCCCCAGATAATATTCGATTCACTTACTTTAAAATTATACTGTAAATAAGCTCTGTTTTAATAATATAATCACAATACAAAAGCCAATTCTTAATTATGACATTGTCCTCATTACAGATGAAAAGTGCATCAAAGAATCAGAATCGCCTATGCTATGTTAAAATTACATTAATTAATAAACAAAAAATACTGTCAGAAACACTTGTCGGTACCTTACATTCCTATATCTCATCAAACTAACTATCTATCTATCTCCCTATATCAAAAATTTAGTGTACATGTAAATTGAAATATTATTAGCTTCGACATCTCAGAATGCCACTCAGCATGAAAACTGCCCTCTGTTTGCTAATAAATTAAATCAAACTCTCCAACTAGTCACAAATTAGTAGCACAAGTGTCTCATTAATAAAAAGTCAAATATGGAAAGGAAAAAACAAATTATTTGCTATCAGTTCAATCTCAGGTAGAAATATAAAGTTCTAGCCGAAAAGCTAATAAATTGGTCTAAACATCAAACTAAAAACGGAAAAATGTGGTCTTACTAACAATTAAACACACAAATTTCCCAACACGACAGAAACAGCTAAAACTGAAAATGATAATATTTAAACAGAAATATATTAATCAACAAAAGTATTAATAAACTCCAATAAAAAACAATTAGGATCAAAGCCTCGAATTTATAAATGCAAGATGTAATCACATCTAATAAGCAGGAATGCTACACTAACGAGAGAGTAGAGAAATCGTACCCGAAAATTGGCTTTGCTATCATCCACAAGGGCCTTAAATCGATCCGAAAGGATTTTCACCATCTCCCACCGGTTCAAAATCAACGAAACCAGCAAAAATCTCGCGTAAAACCTCAATTCCTTAAACCTCAGTCCTCTATCCTTCACCAAACCTTCAAAATAACCTCTATTCAAGATGGCTTCATAAAATATGTACGATTCGAGCAAAAACCTAGCTTCGCTTGTCCTCATGTACTGGTTGAAGTATAGCTGGCCAATCCGAGACGCGATCTCGCCGATTTCCCATCGCTGAAGGCCTGAATCGACCAGCTTCACTCGATTCTCTTGCTGGTACTTCCATAGCCTCATGTAAGACTTGAATACTTTGTGAAAGTAGTGATTGTTCGGTCCCCGTCCGTACACCGGAACGTCGCGAACTCTGGCGAATTTCCTGTCGGCGCTCTCAACGAGAGCTCGGAAAGTCTTCGCCACGACGTTGTCCGCCATGCTGAAGAACGATTCCTTATCGGAGCATTTCCTCTTCCAGTTCGCCGGAAATATTTTGTATGTGTGTATATAGAGACTAGAGAGACGGGGCTGGGCAGAGAGAAAGAGAGAGGTTAGACTTTTTGATAGTCAGCTAGTGAATTTGGGAATTAATGGTGGAGGATCAAAATATTCCTTATTTGACAAAAATAAAATAAAATAAAATTTGTTTTGCTGATTCACGGTGGGCCGGTGGCGGCGTTAAAGAGTTAAAGAAGACTGTAGAGGCTTTAGTGTGTGTTTTGTGTGTGTGTGAGAGAGAGGAATGGAATGGGACATGAAAGTTGGATGGAATGAGCTGTGCAACTGATGGGTACGAATGTCAGAAATTAGTTGTACTAGCGTGCTTCCAGCATCTGCCTTTTTCTTAATTGTTTTTTTTTTTACTACTCAAACATGTTTACTCACTAGTTGTTTTTTTTTCAAACGGTCTAAAATAATGAAATATATAAATAATTAAAAAAATTATAATAGAAAGAAGAGAAATAATATAAACACCGGTTAGGATTACGCCCGGATATAATTATTAATTTTAAATTTTTTATTTATTTTTAAATTTAGACATAAAATTATTAATTTATAAATTATAAAATAAATATTTAATACCATGTCTAACTATTATAATCTCATCACGATAGATTAAAAATTTATGGAAAAACTAACCTTTATGTTTTCAAATATGATTAGCGTATCCTTAATGTGTAATTAATTAAATGTTTTTTGATATATCGTTTTGGATTCAATTCGAACGTACTGCGTGATATAGTTAATGCTCCAAGTAGTGTTCGGGTATTTATTTTTAAGGTTATAAAATGAATAAATAGTTCAGACTCGATTTGTATTTATTTGATTAAAAATTTGAATCGAGCTTGACTCGAAATATAAATGAATTAAATATGAGCAAATTTTAAAATTCAATAAATCACCCGAACCTCCTCAAATTGTAATTTTCTATGGATACTCAGATTATATTCGTTAGAAAAGTTCTAAATGTTCGGGTTCGATTCGAAATTGTGCTGGACTCGGTAGCTAAATGAGTCTCAATCAAACCTTATTTTATATTTGATAAATTTTATAAATCAAATTTGAGGAACTCAATACTCAGCTCGACTGGATTCATTTACACCCTTATTTATTTTAAGTTTAAATTTGTTAAACTTAAGTATAATTTGTTAATTTATTTTAGTGTAAGTTTTTAAATTTATGTAAGTGTATTTTTTTTAAAAATTGTTAAATTCACATTACTTTTTGTTATTTCCACAACAAAAGTGTCGCTATAGATTATATAACGATGCTTTTCACCGTCACTATGCATCTACAACGACACTTTTATTATGAAAATAATAAAAAATGATGTAAATTTAATAATTTCTTATTTTTAAATATAAAGCATCACTATCACATCATGTTTTAATCTATTAAATAGTCCACATAAGTGTCAAACATAGTGCCATGTAGATTGTTAACTTTTAACACATTTTGACGGTTTTTAAAATTTTTGTAAAAAATTTATAGATTAATTGATTGACTTAAAAAATTGATTTTGTGGTGTAAATGTAAATTAGGGGTTCACTTTAGTGGGCAAAAAATAGATAAATAAAGTTTATTGATAAATTTTGTGAAAATTTGAAAAACTTAAAATAGATGGATAGAAAATAGATTTTGAAAGTTTATAATTAATTGTTTATCATTTTTTGATGTATAAATAAGTTTAAAATATATTATTATTGGTAAGGGTATAATAGTTCAAACGATATTTTTTTTTATCTAAATCTTAAATTAATCTTGTAAAAAACAAACATAATATAAGATTATTTTAAATTATCTCATGAATAATTGGATAAAAAACAAACATGTAACTAAACCTATTTAAATAAACATAGCCCAAGTATTTTTGAAAGACGATAATATTTTAAAAGGAAAAAGGCAATTTACAACATCGTGCGTCTTATTTAAATTTGACTAAAGTTTTTTAACAACATGATTTTATATAAATTTTTTTATAAAATTATATAATAAAAAACTTAATCTAAAGAGTAAAACTACGTGTTTTGCTAAAAGTTTTAAGTCAAGTTTAGTTAAAACATATTTTTATTAAAAAAATAGAATATACAAATTTAATTTATTCATTAATACCAATAACAAAATAATATACAGATTACAGGTGATAAACTTACTCTACTCCAAGTTTGAAAAAGTTTATGGTCATAAATCGGTACTCAAAATAATATAAATAATACTAGATATACAAACTATCCTATAAACAATTTATAAATTGTTAATATAATATACTCCATTTCAGTATATTGTGCGGGGCCAAAAATTATATTGAAGCAATTTATTGATCAATATGCTGAGGTGGAGTAAGTCACATCAACAATTTATAAAATATTTGTAGAATAGTTTGTGTCTGTAGCATCACTCAAATAATATACAGTAATACAGGTGATGAACCTACTCTACATTTTAAAAAAATTATCGTCATTAATTAGCACTCTAAAATAAATTCTTACTGATAAAAAAACAATCTATAAAATTAAAATTAAAAATAAAAATAAAATCTCACAAACCTAGCCATAAAAGGCATACAATTATTAGTCTTCTTTTTATTCACTTATTTTTATTTTTTAGAGTCATTTCCCTAAATAATTTCAAGAAAAAGACATGAACTTGATGATTAAAAAGCACCAAAAAGAAATATTACATTCGTGCAACCGTCACTTCTTACCCATTGTCCTAATCCCAAATTTAGGAATTTTAGCCTTTTTATTTTTTTAAAAATGGAAAAAGAGACAAATCATAAAAGTCAGATTTGACCCTCTTGTATTATACTTTTCCTTCAAATTTAATTCAATACACATATTTGTTAGTAATGTTGGTAGATATTTAATGATATTAAAAATATTTTTATCGTTTATTTTTCTTAATCATTTAAATTTTGTTAAAAAAGTTACATGTTCATTAAATGGCTAAAAAATTGTCAAATTCATATTTCTATATCTATATAAATATATAATAAGATAGAATTTGATTTTTTAAATTTTCGTCTTGAATTTAACAGTTACTAAAATATTTTTTAAAGTCTCCTTGATTTTATTTTATTAACTACTACTAAAATATTTTTTAAACCTAAAATTTAACATGTACCAAAATTCTATTTACAAAAAAGTTTAGGTTAACTTAATATTTTATAACAATTCTATTTCTTATAGACGTTCTTTAGTAATATTGATTCTCATGAGCCTAAATTAAAACATATATACATTATTGTTAAATATATAATTAGTACGTACTAACTATATATTTAACAATGATATATCGTATGATAACAAATTATTCTATTATTATATCATAATTATCCACAAATTAAAGTATTGAAAAATAAGTATGCTGTATTAAGCTGAAGTAATTTGAATTGGTATTTACAACATAAATGACATAATTATTATAATATATCTATGCTAAAATATACAATCGTAATAATTAACTAGGATTAACTTATAAAGAGGTATAGTGATAGTATTTTATAAGTGTTTAGTATTTTAATTTTTTTAAAAGAAGGCAAAGCATGGGTTTAGTTTATAAATAGCATTATTTTCGATATTTTATTTGTTTCAATATATGATGTCTATATAAAAAAAATGAATTTCACAAATTATCTTACTATTGCTATTACAATGGTTTCAACCTTTGCTTAATAAATAAATAAATAAATACAAACCACATACACTTGTCTAGTATAATTAATATTATAATATTTTATGAACAATTGTATTCTTTATAAAAAAAATTAGCTTATTAATCATACTTTTTCTAGCAAAGTTTGTAAACATTTTCAGCAATTGTAAAATTTAAAAAATACATTTCATAATCATAATATATAAAATGAATAAAAAAATTAAAAATTATGTTATTTAAAAATAAATCGGTATTTTGCACAGGACACTTAGCTAGTCTATATAAATATATAATAACATAAAACTATTTTTTTTATCATTGGTCTTTGGTCTCACTTTCATATAAAAAAGAACCATGTAAAAATATAAAAAACATATGTGAAAATAATAATTACCTTTAATAAATGTGGGAGGAGTTTAGTTGACAGTGGTGAGTAAGGATGTAAATGAATCGAGTGGAACCGAGTATTGAGTTGTTCAAAAAATTTATCGAGTATAAAATAAGATTTGATCGAGGCTCGTTTAGTTACCGAGTCGAGCACGATCTCAAATCGAGTTCGAGCAGTTTGAACTTTTCGAACGAATATGATCCGAGTATAAATAGAAAATTACAATTTGAAGAAGTTTGAGTAATTTATCAAACTTTAAAATTTATTTATATTTGAATCATTTATATTTTGAATCGAATTCTAATCGAATCCAAACTATTTACTTATTTTACAATCTTAACCTTGAATACGTCCATAATAACAACAAATATGGGAGGGTATTTGCGGTGAGATCTAAAATATTGGTTGTCGTCTTTGTGTTGTCTCTACGGTGCAGTATATGATATCTCAGATTCAGAGCCTACGGACGATTGTTTTCTTATTAGTGGGCCAAAATTATTCGTCAACTAATACATTTTTTTCTAGTCAAACACAAGACTATAATCCTTTAATGGTTATTTGAATGTACTTTTTTTCACACCTTAAATAAGTTATTTGGTACGGTTTTTCCTTAATTCAACTTCCCACATTCCACATTTCTCTCCCAATAATTTTATTTTGAAAAAATTATGTATACAACAAATGTGTGCCACGGGTACTAGTTGATATTCGTGCACTTAATCATCTGGTTATTAGGTTACATTGCAATACACTCCAATTGCTCGAACCCCTTTATTTTTATTGTATTCTAGTTGTTATATACACACATGTATCTATATGTACACGCGAACATAATTTTTTGTACTGTAATTGTTTTATGTACGTATCATTAAATATAAGAATTAACGATTGAAATTAATTCACGTATGTTATTAATAGTAACGGATGACGTTGAAAGTAATATTGTCATCCGCTATTACTAATAATAACGGACATAACTGTCATCGACTACTAATAATAACGGACGTGAATTAATCTTGATCGTTGTATAACAAATATAGTATATGCTATAAAAAACAGAATGCAAAATAAATCCGGCTAAGATGGTCCCTCCTTCAAAGCCTCCCTCCCTCCCCCGGCCCCAAACAAAATTTGGTCCCAGGGATGTCACACATAATAATGTGATGACAAATTTAATGGATATAACAAAATTTGGTCCCAGGGATGTCATGCAAAATGAAGTGATGACAATGTTCATGAATATATTGCGATAAGGAAAACGATTGATTTTATTTTTTTCCCTGTTTCTTTTGACAATTTTAACAGCTATTGCTTTGATGAATAAATTGTTGTGTATATAATTAAATATATAAAAAATTAATTGTACGGTTGAAATGAAAGGGTTTATAAATTTTGAGTTGATTTAGTGATATGAAAGTTTAAAAAATAAGCTTAAAATCTCTATAAATTCATTTGATCTGCTTAGCATGAAGTTATCTTTTGTCAATTGATCAATACAGTGTCGACAAGCAGATCAGAAGGTGATCTCTCCTTGTACGTATTATATTGATCAATTGATTAAATTACAATGAAGTTAACTTCATGATAACGGGATCCTTCTTTATGAATCTAAAATACAAAATACATTTTTTGTTAAAAAGAACAATAGATATAAGTGAACAAAGACAGGCACATGGGTGGGATATTGGCGTAGAGGAGTGTAGGTATTTTAAGGAATTAAAGAATGAAGGGCCTCCATCAATCATAGTTTCAAGAGCCGAGCAAATCTATTGTAAAATGTCCACGCACTACCTGTCTGTATGAAAGAATAAAAACCTCAATATATAGGATAAATTTATTTTTATTTCTTTATCTATAGAATAAATTATTCTAGTTTCAGCGAATTGTGGCACATATGTGGAGAGATAATTGTAATGTAAATTGGATAGTGACCAAAATGAGAAAAAAAGAAAAGAAAAGAAAAGAGAATTTGAATGAAATCCGATGGAATTCATACAATATTTTTGTGATACTCGGGCCTTTGTTAGCGCAAGCATTAAATACTTTAGAAATTAACGATTGTAATAATTTTGGTCAAATTCTTGAGTTCGAATCGTATCATAATGTACAAAGCTCTAAATCTACTATTGTAATAGTATTTTTTTTTGAATTATTTATTTCTTCCATGCTTTTCATATTCCAAACGGAGCCTAAGAGATAATCTAAAAAGTCGGAGGAATAAAATAGCAGTTGATTCGGTGAAGTTTTATTTATTTTCCAAATTTATCCTTTAAGAAATAGGAGTACTTATTTTTTTAAACTCAGTAAAGTTTCTTAATATTATTTAAATAATTTATTTAATTACACGTGCGTATTTTGTTTTTTGAGTCATTTTCATAAACTACATGTTCACATACAAAAATCACAATTGAATGCATTAGTGGTACCAAATATCTGTTGGTTTATTGGTAAGTGAGTTATTTATTGTAAAGAGAATTTTTGAGTTTCGGTCTCAACATAAGTGGAGCGGAGTTACTTCCCATGTGTGTGGGTTGTAGGAGACGCAGTGCTCCTACTTCTAATTTTTTGAACCCAAAAAAAAAGATATACCTATTAGTCGTAATTTTATCCTTATATACATATTAGAATATTTCACATGTTATATACTGTGATAGGGGTATATTTAGTCATTTTTTTATAATTATTATTTTGGGATAAAGGGATTAATACTATATATATATATATATATACAGAAAGGATCAAGAGTAGAACTCTTAAGTAGTAGAACTCCCTTAAATAATAGAATTGTATCAAAACGACGTAGTTTTGATAAGACGCAGTGTCATTTTTGTAAATACCATGCCACCGCGTATTTACAAAAATGTCACGGCGTCTTATCAAAACTACGTCGTTTTGATACAATTCTATTATTTAAGGGAGTTCTATTACTTAAGAGTTCTACTCTTGATCCTCTCCCTATATATATATATATATATATATATATATATATATATATATATATAGTAATGATCTTAAGCTCACCCTTATTGAGCTCACCCTTCCTTTTTTATTTTTTAATAAAAAAAAAATAAATGTACCCAAATCACACCCAAAACATTTTTTTAAAAAAATCTTTCAATTCCAAAAATTATTAAACATTTTTTATCAGTTATGTTTTTTTTTATAAAAAAAAAGGCAGGGTTGGGGTGAGCTTAATAAGAGTGAGCTTAAGAAATGAACTATATATATATATATATATATATATATATATATATATATATATATATATATATATATATATATATAACACATGATTTACTGTCAAGACACTAGGGCCCTTGAACGAAATATACGTTACGATTAACCAGTTTTAGTTTAGATGGTCAAAAAGTCAAAATCCTTTTTTTGCTTTTATCATAGGATTCTTTTTAATCAATAAAACAAGTATATATTGGAATTGCATGCTTGGAAATACTCTTTTCTACTCCTGCTGGCACTTGAGAAGCATGAAACTGTTATTTTCTTTCAATCAAGTATATATATTAGGTGGTTAGATGCCTTGACCCTTAATCGGTTACCCCATTATTGTTCCAGAGCTGACTTTTTCTTCCTTCTCTAAACCCACAATCGATGCCATATTACTTACAGTAGAAGAAGGTGACATATATATATATATATATATATATATATATATATATATATATATATATTGTTATTTTGATGTTTCATCTAATCATTCATGCTGCTAAATCCAAACACTCCCCTTTCATTCACATAATTTTTCACATCCCCCCACTCTGTCCATATAATATAGTACTGTAAGTCCTTTACAATGTGTGATTCTTTCTTCTATGTTCTATGTTCTATGTTCATTACAATTAATTAGCTGAGGGTATCTACTTTTTAATGGACATAATATTGGATGGTAACCATGCATGGACTCTTCGTAAACTAGTGATTCTATGTAAGTTACAAATTGTAACATATGCTAGAGCTAGGGATCGAAGAACACATAATTTGTTAGGTTTTTAAATTGGATAAACCATATACATGAGTCAAAATATTTGATAGAGTTCTTTGACCTTCATCACTTTTCCACTCAAAAAGATGGTTATTAAAAGCTACTACTAATATACACAGGAGGATCCAGGATTTGTTTTCAGTAGGAGCGTTTTAGGCTCACCACTGAAATGAAGGACTGAAGTTTCGTGAAGTTAGAGAGTGAGAGTTTGAATATATTATACACCTTGTGTTTAACTCTTTTAAAAGTAGTAGTAGTTTAAGTTTTTTTTACCTCGTCTAAAGTTTAATTTTTTTATAAATATGGGGTAATAAATTTTATTTCTGCCCCGATCCCTATACCTAATTTAAAATCTTTATACACAAAAAAATCTACCCCTATTACGATTGAAGATTATAGTGTGATGAGTTAGACTCGCTATTTTCATGGTAGGTTAGTTGGGGTTTAACCCAACAATTTGATTAAGAGTAAATCTATAAGTACATCCACCCTACTCTCAGCTTTCCGATACGCAAGTCTAAATATCGTTTTGGCAAAATATAAATAGCAGATTTGTCTGTTTTTTCTATTTTGTTTGGGTCTTCTCTCCAAATCTCTCACACATTATGCTCAAAACTTCATTATTCTCATGATGAGAGATTGAGAGTGCAATTAAGTTTGATTTAATTTGTTATGGTCACGATGGGGGTGCAACCATTATTATTGAATGGATCATCTGTGATTGTGTGATGATCCTCGTATATAGTGTCAATAGGGATATTACCATTTCATTAATTTACCTACTTGTGTTTGATATTTAGACCAAGTGGACCAAATAAAGGAGTGAAAAGTAAAAGGAAAGAGAATATTAACCTTGTTTGATAGAGAATGGAAAATAGCAGGATGATGCCTTCTACCTTACTCCCACATAATATAATATACCTGTTATATGTTTAGATTATGTGGAATATAATAAAAAATTTATAAAATTTAAAATATTAGATAAAAAGATTTTAAAAAAATTATATAAAAAAGATAAAATAAGATTTATCCTAAAAGTTGGAAGGCATTTTTCCTTCATTACTAGTATTCTCAAACACCATGAAATGGGTTTTACTCGATTTCCTGGCCTACAATGCTGACTTTGTTCTATTTGAGTTAACCGGTAGTTGTTGGATGTCGGTTGTTGATTTCTGTTGTGTACACTCCAAGAGTCAAATCTATCAAATAAAATTAACTTATTTATCAATATGAACGTTGCTAAGGCAGAAATATATAAAGATAAAGTTCCTATATCTGTCTTTACTCTTAAACAAATGGCTTTATTACTTTTTCAATTTTCAATACAAGTCCTTTTCTTGTGCTTTATTAGGTAAAAATATTTGTCTACTTGCTCATCTTGAATCCATTACCATGGACATGTTGTTAGTCTCGTGCCATTTGACAAATAATGGTTTTAAAATCTGGACCGGATCGTCGATCGAAATTGTAAAAATCGGAATCGATTTACACTCCGATCTTATTTGGACCATTTAATTAGTTTTGGTCAAAAATCAGTTGACCACCTAGTAGAACCGATGGTTTCACCTATAAAACTGGTTAGTTAACTCAGTTTTTAATATTTCTTTTTTTTTTACCAAAAAAAAATTAATATTAAAATTAAACACTTTTAATAATATTGTAACTCAACTTTATTGTGTTTTAGTTCATAAAAAATGAGATTTTTTTAAATTTTATTACTCCCCCCGTTCCTTAATATAAGTTGTTTTAGAAAAATATTTATGTTCCTTAATATAAGTCGTTTGAGAATTTCAAGTAAGCATTAATTGTTTAGTTTCCAATATTACCCCAAGTATTAAATGTAACTTTGATTCTCTCACTATTTTTTGTCCAATAAATAACAATCTCTTCTTTCAATACAAAGGCAATATAGACAATTGATATTATAGTTAATGCTATACAATCATTACCTTAATGCTTGTGCATAACTCTAAAACGACCTATATTAAAGAACGGATGGAGTAATTGCTAATAATATATTTTTATATATTAACGGTTTGACTATTGATTGGACCAGTTACCCATTCATTCAATATTTTTTTCGGTTTAATGATCGATTCGGGTCTGGAAACCATGGGACAAAAAATTATGTCTCGAAAAACAAAGCCTTTGAATTCAATTATATTAATTTTTTTGTTATATCTACATGAATTTTTTTTGATGTTCTTAATAATAAAAGGATAAATTAATTTTTGAATTAAGATGTGGGTCTGATCAGCTAATAAATGCATTGACAAAACAATGTCATTGGGCTCCATGCAATCATTTTAGTAGCAAAAACTTTTAAGGCCTGATCATTTATGGTTTGTCTGGATACTATGAGGAAATCAATCTAGCCATTTGAAATTTTGAGTAGCTTTTTGAAAAGGAACTAAAGACGAGGGCCATTGATGTAAAAAAAACTAGTGGCCAACAGAGGACATTAAGTTATTTCTCACTCACATTGAGAATCTTCTAAAGCATTTCCATTTAGAGGAAGCCAATAACAAAAGCTAATGAAGCAAAAGGGTGATAAAATAGAGGGAAATGAAGCTTCAAATTTTGACAATTTGTGTGTGGTGTGATTAAGGGTATAAATAAATTGAATCGAGTTCGAGTATTGAGTTGTTTAGATTTGGTATACAAAATTTATCGAGTATAAAATAATATTCAATTAAGGCTCATTTAGTTATCGAGTCGAGCACGATTCCGAATTGAGCTCGAACTTTTCGAACGAATATGACCCGAGTATCAATAAAAAAAAATTAATTTGAGGATGTTCGAGTAATTTATCGAACTTTAAAATTTACTCATAGTTAGTTTATTTATATTTCGAGTCGAGTATGCACTTTTACAAAAAGAAAAATGTATAATTATTTTTAAAAGCATTGGCCCATGCAGGTCTCGAACCTGCGACCTTCGCGTTATTAGCACGACGCTCTAACCAACTGAGCTAATAGGCCATATGTTTTGCTTATTAATTCTCAATTACTCAATTACCTTATTGAATATGACAATTTTAAATTAACTGGTCAACCATAACTTTTTTTAGCTAATTATTTAATGAACTTTCTGCCCTAAAAATGCTATATTAGTTAACAAAATTATGTCAAACTCCCTCCTTTCTACAAAAAGTTTTCCATTTGTCAATTTTATTGTTTCATAAAAAAGAGTATTTTTTTTTCATGGACAATAATATTAACGGAGTCTTGCTATGTATTGTGAAAGTTTTAAAAATAAAACAGAGTGAATAACTTTTAATTAAATCTATTGCACTTGTAAAAACCATATAAATTTAAATTGTAATTCGGCCATTGAAATCATTCAATAAGGTCCGTCATCTTTTTTTGTTTTGTTTAATGTAATAAAATTTTAAGACAAAGTTATTCCTTCAGAGATCAAGCCTTTATCTACATGTTAAATACCGCCATGAGCTGAGAGCACTTCAATTAAGGAATATGGATGTAGACTAATTTCTCTTTACTAGCCCACTAACTCGGCCCATTCAAATTTAGTCCTAACAAACCCAACTTGACCCTGGTACACTTATGTACTGAACTGGGTCTGGGCCAGATAATATTAGAATCTCATAATCTGGAAAGACTCGTTCAATTCTCTTGAATACTTTTAGGGTTCTTTACAGAAATATACAACAATTAGAAAGTAATTACACCATTAGTGTATCAACAAAATAATTACAAAAAGAGTGTAATTAGGACCCATATTAGAAAGTAATTACACTATTAATGCATCACCAAAATATTTACAAACATAATAACTTTCACATATAAATTTACAATATTAGTGCAATTAGGATTCCTTAATTTAGGGAATTAATTTAGGATTCAATTCATAATAATACGAAAATCTAAAATCAAGGAGAAATAACTACCATAAATAATAATTCAAATTCAAATATCTTGGATCTGACAACAAAAATAAATTCAAATTCAAAATAATAATTCAAATTCAAATATTCAAAGTTACCAAACAAATCGAAAATAAAACAAAGAGGAAATCACGAACAACCAAAACAAATCGAAAAAAAAAAGTCAGAGTTACCAAACCAGCAAGAACAGATCCAAAACGAATTCGGAGTAGTCGAACAAAGAGGAATCACGAACAACCAAAACAAAACAAATCGAAAAAGAAGAAGAAAAAGAAATCGGAGTTACCAAAACAAATCGAAAAAGAAGTCGGAGTTACCAAACCAGCAAGAACAGATCCAAAACGAATTCGGAGCAGTTGAACAAAGAGAAAATCACGAACAATTTTTTTTTATGAATATTTGGTTATCCACAAAAACTACAAATGGTTACCTTTGTATTAAGGTTTGGCTACCAATGTAACGCCCCCAAAATAGGTCCATTCCACCCAACCTATTCTGAGTCGCCAAATACATGGTACAGAAAACAACTACAACTTTATTATAATAATTGTCGTGCAAAATACAACAACACGTATGCTATGAGTTTGGGTACAAATATATACCAACTGTGACTCATGTCCCAACCTTGGATAACACGTCACAATGACACCTTACATAAAGGTATAGTCAAAAACTGTTTTAGAAATTAGAATCTTTGGGAAGTGCTCAAGGAAACCCTCGTACATGGGAGACCATACTTCTAGGTTATGATAGATATTATATGGCCACAGAATTATCCTTGGTTGACCCAATAGACCCCAAAGAAAAACGAGAAGTTTAATATCATATTCTTCCCAATGGTGAGTCTTCTCTTGACAAATCATTATCTCCACTGTCTCTAACTGAGAATTATACTTCAAACAAACACCAAGATTATATAGGTAGTGCTCGTAGATATACTCGACAAGTGGATGTGCACAACCATGTCTTATGATGACACGAGGTTGTATGTCATTAGACATCTTGTATGATAGTGACAAAACACCCTTCCAACGTTGGGTTCGCCTCACCCTATTTTCTTCACCAAATATAACTACTAAATGATGACCACCGTTCTATTCCCTTGTTACCCCCGCTCGACCCAGCTACACTCTTATTACCTGAAAGGAATTGTGAAATAGAAGGGTGAGCACAATTAGCTCAGTAAAGAATATCATGACTAAAGATAATTAAATTATCAATAGCCTTCAACAGAATTAAATCAGAGATTTAGAACATATGGTAGATGATAAAACTTTTCAACCATAGTTGCAGCGAAACGAGCAATCCATTAGAAGAGTCAAATAGACTATAAAGTCTATTATCTTCTCCACGTTAAAAGTCCACCAACAATGTTTTATCCCTGTAACATCAATCAACAGTTCCTTTCCACAATCATATGAATAATTCATAATCATAATTGTGATTCTAAATTTCGCATCCACGACGAAGATAATTTTCATCACCTGTCTTTACCTGAAACATCAAAGATCATGGTTATACCAAATCACAGTTCCTGTTCATAATCATACTAATAAATTCATCTTTGCACTACGGGCCAAAGATATTCATCAACAACTCAACTTTGCACTACAGGCCAAGGATATTCCTCAAAAGCTCATATTTGCACTATAAGCCAAATATATTATTATCTCAAAGAAATATATAATCATTTCAGAATTTATATAACCAATAATTATAACCACGTTGATCATTTCACCTTTGCACTTAAGCTAAAGATATTCAATTATAAATTCAATGGTCATGATCATACCAGTCACAATTCAACTTTTCACTACTGGACAAAGAGAACCCTAGTCATGATCATACCAATAATCTACCCATCTTTACACTCCAGTGAAAGAGAATTTCAACATCAGGGTTATAAAAATGTTATATATGATAATAAAATCAATATAATCAATACATAGTTTTAATCTCCAGAGTAATATTCATAAATCAACTATAATTTGGTTAGAAAAAGAAACCAATTTTGTAGTGAATAGTACCCGTGAATAGTAACTCGTGAATAGTAACTCATGAATAGTAACTCATGAATAGTAACCCATCGTGAATAGTAACTCATGAATAGTAATTCGTGAATAGTAACTCATGAATAGTAACTCATGAATAGTAACTCGTGAATAGTAACTCCTGAATAGTAACCCCGACATGAAAAGTTCCAAATTTGATAAAAATTTCTAACCAATATTTCGGCATAATGATATTGAAGAAATAATATCATTTTCGAATAAAATAACATCCCTTACTATCCCTTACTATCCCTTACCTCAAAAGAGCAGTACTCCTGACTAGAATAACGTTGAACGAACTTGCACCGTATAGCAACACTAAAGATATCAAAATACTCACAAGAATACGCTCGATATATAGAGAGAGAAATAGAGAGAAAACTTCAGTTTCTGGTGTGATTTTCAATTCTAACCTAAGCACCCTATTTATAGGAAATTGCTTAGAACACCAAAACAGAAAATTGAATATAATAATATATTTATAACCAAATTTTCCTTAGCCCACCACATCAAAAACACATTTTCCACACAAATGCACCAAAAATGAAAAACATGTTTTAAACAATTTTTTGTTACAAAATCAATTCAGACTCAATAATCCGGAACTTCAATAATTCATAATAAATAGCCCTTTGATCAGAAAATTTGAATCTCACGAGTTTTTATAGGAAATTCAATTCTCTACAACTTTGCAGAAGAAAGTTTTTCCAAATTCCAAACAGAAATTGACTGAAATCCATAAACGGGCGATTTTACAGTCTATAATAAATTTTCGGTCAAGAATTGTGTCCACCAACACACAAAACATGTGTTAAACATTTAATCCAACAAAAATACTCTTTCTCCTCATTTATTCATATATCTCACATTCATTGTAAAAATATCACCATTAATATATTATTAAAATAATATATTTAAATGAATTATTTTATCAGAAAAAAATAAAATATAAATTTTCAACAATTGTCACATTAAAATTTTTCTCCACCTATATTCACATAAAAATCAATATTTTCCTCATCATATAAATCATTAATTAATTATACACAAATAATATTACAGAATCACAGTACTGGCAACCAGGCCGTTCCCAGGAAAGAGGGGGCTTTCTAATAAGGATCTCTTCCTTACTGGCGCGCAATTAGATGACCAAACCTCTCCTTAGACAGAACTTTCTAGACATTGTCAATAATGTTATCTAATAATATTATTCAGATAATATGAATTATTGCTCCGATAATAGGAAATACTGTGTAGTGACAATTATTAAAACAACAGTAATATAAAATATCAACGCAGCAATTATTGAATCAATAAAATAAAATACTGAACAGTAATTACTGTAACAATTATTGAGTAACGCCTTCTTACGTAAAAATCAATAATTGGTGCAATACCGTGTGCTACTGTGCAACAACGCGTATTACTGTGTTTTAACAACCGGGTATTCTAACAGTGTTAACGGTAACAACTACGCCGCTATTTATAAACAACTTACTCTTGTCGTTTTCTTCATCCAATCGCTTTCTGTTATGGGGCCCACAAAAGACTGCGCCGTCGTACGAATATTCTCCGACAGTAAGAATATTCCACGACCAAGCGAATATTCCCCGACAACAATGAATATTTTAAAACCACTTGTGTATTTCGAAAAAATTTCATATATCACCCTTAACTTTAACATTTATCAATTTAACCATTTACTAAATAGTAATTATAAGAAAAATTGAATACTTTTATTTCATAAAATTCAGGGTCTTACAATCTCCCCTCCTTATGAAATTTCGTCCTCGAAATTTACGTACCTGGTATTTCAAAGAGTTGAGAATACCTTGCTTTCATTTCAGATTACATCTTTCCTGTCATCATAATTTCTTCATTGCTCATCTCCTGTATTTCAGATATCATTCTAGAATACAGCTTCAAAACAAAGGTTAATTGAACAAATTCACATATCACATAATATCCCGATATTATGACTGACCAACAAATAAGCTTAGGTAGGACACACTAGCGAAGGATTTACTCGTCTCTCCCCTCCTAGTCCTATTCCCCGATCTCCGCCAGAGATCATATCCCTAAGCTCTGATACCAAATGTAATGCCCCCAAAATAGGTCCATTCCACCCAACCTATTCTGAGTCGCCAAATACATGGTACAGAAAACAACTACAACTTTATTATAATAATTGTCGTGCAAAATACAACAACACATATGCTATGAGTTTGGGTACAAATATATACCAACTGTGACTCATGTCCCAACCTTGGATAACACGTCACAATGACACCTTACATAAAGGTATAGTCAAAAACTGTTTTAGAAATTAGAATATTTGGGAAGTGCTCAAGGAAACCCTCGTACATGGGAGACCATGCTTCTAGGTTATGATAGATATTATATGGCCACAGAATTATCCTTGGTTGACCCAATAGACCCCAAAGAAAAACGAGAAGTTTAATATCATATTCTTCCCAATGGTGAGTCTTTTCTTGACAAATCATTAGCTCCACTGTCTCTAACTGAGAATTATACTTCAAACAAACACCAAGATTATATAGGTAGTGCTCGTAGATATACTCGACAAGTGGATGTGCACAACCATGTCTTATGATGACACGAGGTTGTATGTCATTAGACATCTTGTATGATAGTGACAAAACACCCTTCCAACGTTGGGTTCGCCTCACCCTATTTTCTTCACCAAATATAACTACTAAATGATGACCACCGTTCTATTCCCTTGTTACCCCCGCTCGACCCAGCTACACTCTTATTACCTGAAAGGAATTGTGAAATAGAAGGGTGAGCACAATTAGCTCAGTAAAGAATATCATGACTAAAGATAATTAAATTATCAATAGCCTTCAACAGAATTAAATCAGAGATTTAGAACATATGGTAGATGATAAAACTTTTCAACCATAGTTGCAGCGAAACGAGCAATCCATTAGAAGAGTCAAATAGACTATAAAGTCTATTATCTTCTCCACGTTAAAAGTCCACCAACAATGTTTTATCCCTGTAACATCAATCAACAGTTCCTTTCCACAATCATATGAATAATTCATAATCATAATTGTGATTCTAAATTTCGCATCCACGACGAAGATAATTTTCATCACCTGTCTTTACCTGAAACATCAAAGATCATGGTTATACCAAATCACAGTTCCTGTTCATAATCATACTAATAAATTCATCTTTGCACTACGGGCCAAAGATATTCATCAACAACTCAACTTTGCACTACAGGCCAAGGATATTCCTCAAAAGCTCATATTTGCACTATAAGCCAAATATATTATTATCTCAAAGAAATATATAATCATTTCAGAATTTATATAACCAATAATTATAACCACGTTGATCATTTCACCTTTGCACTTAAGCTAAAGATATTCAATTATAAATTCAATGGTCATGATCATACCAGTCACAATTCAACTTTTCACTACTGGACAAAGAGAACCCTAGTCATGATCATACCAATAATCTACCCATCTTTACACTCCAGTGAAAGAGAATTTCAACATCAGGGTTATAAAAATGTTATATATGATAATAAAATCAATATAATCAATACATAGTTTTAATCTCCAGAGTAATATTCATAAATCAACTATAATTTGGTTAGAAAAAGAAACCAATTTTGTAGTGAATAGTACCCGTGAATAGTAACTCGTGAATAGTAACTCATGAATAGTAACTCATGAATAGTAACCCATCGTGAATAGTAACTCATGAATAGTAATTCGTGAATAGTAACTCATGAATAGTAACTCATGAATAGTAACTCGTGAATAGTAACTCCTGAATAGTAACCCCGACATGAAAAGTTCCAAATTTGATAAAAATTTCTAACCAATATTTCGGCATAATGATATTGAAGAAATAATATCATTTTCGAATAAAATAACATCCCTTACTATCCCTTACTATCCCTTACCTCAAAAGAGCAGTACTCCTGACTAGAATAACGTTGAACGAACTTGCACCGTATAGCAACACTAAAGATATCAAAATACTCACAAGAATACGCTCGATATATAGAGAGAGAAATAGAGAGAAAACTTCAGTTTCTGGTGTGATTTTCAATTCTAACCTAAGCACCCTATTTATAGGAAATTGCTTAGAACACCAAAACAGAAAATTGAATATAATAATATATTTATAACCAAATTTTCCTTAGCCCACCACATCAAAAACACATTTTCCACACAAATGCACCAAAAATGAAAAACATGTTTTAAACAATTTTTTGTTACAAAATCAATTCAGACTCAATAATCCGGAACTTCAATAATTCATAATAAATAGCCCTTTGATCAGAAAATTTGAATCTCACGAGTTTTTATAGGAAATTCAATTCTCTACAACTTTGCAGAAGAAAGTTTTTCCAAATTCCAAACAGAAATTGACTGAAATCCATAAACGGGCGATTTTACAGTCTATAATAAATTTTCGGTCAAGAATTGTGTCCACCAACACACAAAACATGTGTTAAACATTTAATCCAACAAAAATACTCTTTCTCTCCATTTATTCATATATCTCACATTCATTGTAAAAATATCACCATTAATATATTATTAAAATAATATATTTAAATGAATTATTTTATCAGAAAAAAATAAAATATAAATTTTTAACAATTGTCACATTAAAATTTTTCTCCACCTATATTCACATAAAAATCAATATTTTCCTCATCATATAAATCATTAATTAATTATACACAAATAATATTACAGAATCACAGTACTGGCAACCAGGCCGTTCCCAGGAAAGAGGGGGCTTTCTAATAAGGATCTCTTCCTTACTGGCGCGCAATTAGATGACCAAACCTCTCCTTAGATAGAACTTTCTAGACATTGCCAATAATGTTATCTAATAATATTATTCAGATAATATGAATTATTGCTCCGATAATAGGAAATACTGTGTAGTGACAATTATTAAAACAACAATAATATAAAATATCAACGCAGCAATTATTGAATCAATAAAATAAAATACTGAACAGTAATTACTGTAACAATTATTGAGTAACGCCTTCTTACGTAAAAATCAATAATTGGTGCAATACCGTGTGCTACTGTGCAACAACGCGTATTACTGTGTTTTAACAACCGGGTATTCTAACAGTGTTAACGGTAATAACTACGCCGTTATTTATAAACAACTTACTCTTGTCGTTTTTTTCATCCAATCGCTTTCTGTTATGGGGCCCACAAAAGACTGCGCCGTCGTACGAATATTCTCCGACAGTAAGAATATTCCACGACCAAGCGAATATTCCCCGACAACAATGAATATTTTAAAACCACTTGTGTATTTCGAAAAAATTTCATATATCACCCTTAACTTTAACATTTATCAATTTAACCATTTACTAAATAGTAATTATAAGAAAAATTGAATACTTTTATTTCATAAAATTCAGGGTCTTACAATCTCCCCTCCTTATGAAATTTCGTCCTCGAAATTTACGTACCTGGTATTTCAAAGAGTTGAGAATACCTTGCTTTCATTTCAGATTACATCTTTCCTGTCATCATAATTTCTTCATTGCTCATCTCCTGTATTTCAGATATCATTCTAGAATACAGCTTCAAAACAAAGGTTAATTGAACAAATTCACATATCACATAATATCCCGATATTATGACTGACCAACAAATAAGCTTAGGTAGGACACACTAGCGAAGGATTTACTCGTCTCTCCCCTCCTAGTCCTATTCCCCGATCTCCGCCAGAGATCATATCCCTAAGCTCTGATACCAAATGTAATGCCCCCAAAATAGGTCCATTCCACCCAACCAATTCTGAGTCGCCAAATACATGGTACAGAAAACAACTACAACTTTATTATAATAATTGTCGTGCAAAATACAACAACACATATGCTATGAGTTTGGGTACAAATATATACCAACTGTGACTCATGTCCCAACCTTGGATAACACGTCACAATGACACCTTACATAAAGGTATAGTCAAAAACTGTTTTAGAAATTAGAATCTTTGGGAAGTGCTCAAGGAAACCCTCGTACATGGGAGACCATGCTTCTAGGTTATGATAGATATTATATGGCCACAGAATTATCCTTGGTTGACCCAATAGACCCCAAAGAAAAACGAGAAGTTTAATATCATATTCTTCCCAATGGTGAGTCTTTTCTTGACAAATCATTAGCTCCACTGTCTCTAACTGAGAATTATACTTCAAACAAACACCAAGATTATATAGGTAGTGCTCGTAGATATACTCGACAAGTGGATGTGCACAACCATGTCTTATGATGACACGAGGTTGTATGTCATTAGACATCTTGTATGATAGTGACAAAACACCCTTCCAACGTTGGGTTCGCCTCACCCTATTTTCTTCACCAAATATAACTACTAAATGATGACCACCGTTCTATTCCCTTGTTACCCCCGCTCGACCCAGCTACACTCTTATTACCTGAAAGGAATTGTGAAACAGAAGGGTGAGCACAATTAGCTCAGTAAAGAATATCATGACTAAAGATAATTAAATTATCAATAGCCTTCAACAGAATTAAATCAGAGATTTAGAACATATGGTAGATGATAAAACTTTTCAACCATAGTTGCAGCGAAACGAGCAATCCATTAGAAGAGTCAAATAGACTATAAAGTCTATTATCTTCTCCACGTTAAAAGTCCACCAACAATGTTTTATCCCTGTAACACCAATCAACAGTTCCTTTCCACAATCATATGAATAATTCATAATCATAATTGTGATTCTAAATTTCGCATCCACGACGAAGATAATTTTCATCACCTGTCTTTACCTGAAACATCAAAGATCATGGTTATACCAAATCACAGTTCCTGTTCATAATCATACTAATAAATTCATCTTTGCACTACGGGCCAAAGATATTCATCAACAACTCATCTTTGCACTACAGGCCAAAGATATTCCTCAACAGCTCATATTTGCACTACAAGCCAAATATATTACTATCTCAAAGAAATATATAATCATTTCAGAATTTATATAACCAATAATTATAACCATGTTGATCATTTCACATTTGCACTTAAGCTAAAGATATTCAATTATAAATTCAATGGTCATGATCATACCAGTCACAATTCAACTTTTCACTACTGGACAAAGAGAACCCTAGTCATGATCATACCAACAATCTACCCATCTTTACACTCCAGTGAAAGAGAATTTCAACATCAGGGTTATAAAAATGTTATATATGATAATAAAATCAATATAATCAATACATAGTTTTAATCTCCAGAGTAATATTCATAAATCAACTATAATTTGGTTAGAAAAAGAAACCAATTTTGTAGTGAATAATACCCGTGAATAGTAACTCGTGAATAGTAACTCATGAATAGTAACTCGTGAATAGTAACCCATCGTGAATAGTAACTTGTAAATAGTAACTCGTAAATAGTAACTCATGAATAGTAACCCCGACATAAAAAGTTCCAAATTTGATAAAAATTTCTAACCAATATTTCGGCATAATGATATTGAAGAAATAATATCATTTTTGAATAAAATAACATCCCTTACTATCCCTTACCTCAAAAGAGCAGTACTCCTGACTGGAATAACGCTGAACGAACTTGTACCGTATAGCAACACTCAAGATATCAAAATACTCACAAGAATACGCTCGATATATAGAGAGAGAAATAGAGAGAAAACTTCAGTTTCTGGTGTGATTTTCAATTCTAACCTAAGCACCCTATTTATAGGAAATTGCTTAGAACACCAAAGCAGAAAATTGAATATAATAATATATTTATAACCAAATTTTCCTTAGCCCACCACATCAAAAACATATTTTCCACACAAATGCACCAAAAATGAAAAACATGTTTTAAACAATTTTTTGTTACAAAATCAATTCAGACTCAATAATCCGGAACTTCAATAATTCATAATAAATAGCCCTTTGATCAGAAAATTCGAATCTCGCGTGTTTTTATAGGAAATTCAATTCTCTACAACTTTACAGAAGAAAGTTTTTTCAAATTCCAAACAGAAATTGACCGAAATCCATAAACGGGCAATTTTACAGTCTATAATAAATTTTCGGTCAAGAATTGTGTCCACCAACACACAAAACATGTGTTAAACATTTAATCCAACAAAACTACTCTTCCTCCTCATTTATTTATATATCTCACATTCATTGTAAAAATATCACCATTAATATATTATTGAAATAATATATTTAAATGAATTATTTTATCAGAAAAAAATAAAATATAAATTTTCAACAATTGTCACATTAAAATTTTTCTCCATCTATATTCACATAAAAATCAATATTTTCCTCATCATATAAATCATTAATTAATTATACACAAATAATATTACAGAATCACAGTACTGGCAACCAGGCCGTTCCCAGGAAAGAGGAGGCTTTCCAATAAGGATCTCTTCCTTACTGGCGCGCAATTAGATGACCAAACCTCTCCTTAGACAGAACTTTCTAGACATTGCCAATAATATTATCTAATAATATTATTCAGATAATATGAATTATTGCTCCGATAATAGGAAATACTGTGTAGTGACAATTATTAAAACAACAGTAATATAAAATATCAACGCAGCAATTATTGAATCAATAAAATAAAATACTGAACAGTAATTACTGTAACAATTATTGAGTAATGCCTTCTTACGTAAAAATCAATAATTGGTGCAATACCGTATGCTACTGTGCAACAACGCGTATTACTGTGTTTTAACAACCGGGTATTCTAACAGTGTTAACGGTAACAACTACTCCGTTATTTATAAATAACTTACTCTTGTCGTTTTCTTCATCCAATCGCTTTCTGTTATGGGGCCCACAAAAGACTGCGCCGTCGTACGAATATTCTCCGACAGTAAGAATATTCCACGACCAAGCGAATATTCCCCGACAACAATGAATATTTTATAACCACTTGTGTATTTCGAAAAAATTTCATATATCACCCTTAACTTTAACATTTATCAATTTAACCATTTACTAAATAGTAATTATAAGAAAAATTGAATACTTTTATTTCATAAAATTCGGGGTCTTACAACCAACTGCACCATATTCAAAACAATTTTATTTTTTAAAGGTTATTAATAAGTAACTAACAGCTACATAAATGGAAACTTAGACATGGCATTTTGGATACCATTTGCACGTAACACTTGGAAACTGTTCTTAAATTTTTTTATAAATAATTGGTTACCCAATAAAACTGAATTGGTTACCTTTTTATGAAGGTTTGGCTACCAACGTATAAATAACAATTTAAAAATAAAATTATTATGAATATGGTGCAATTGGTAGCCAAACCTTCGTACAAATGTAACAATTCTACATTTTGTGGGTAACCAAATATTCATAAAAAATAAACCGCGACAAAATCGTTTTCTGCCGATAATGGCAATTACTCCCCATAATTTCAGCGGACTCTGGATTTGGTCCTCTGGCTGAAAATGATGCCACAACAGAAGCACGTGGCACTCGGCCACTAAACCTTCGCTGTCAAAAACACCATTAGCTAATACCATCCCCAACTCCACCTGTTTTTCTCACTACAACACCTTTAGCAACCCTTGAGTTAACGCCCCTATCGTATAATACTATTTTACCCTTGACAAAACTTAAGGTCTAACGATCCCTCCAGGCACAGAGCGACGATGAATAACCGTTACCTCCTTCGCTCCCGACGTATATTAACGGGTAAAGGCGATCCGGTGCTAATGTGCGTGGATGAGAAGGGTGGAGAAGTAAGAGCGTGGATGTTGTTCTGTTCTTATAATTAGTATGCAGTTGTTCTATATGAGAAGAGATAGAAGAAGTCATGGGGATAATTAATCCCTAAATTAAGAAATTTTAATTGCATACTAATTTTCTAAATTAAGGAATCCTAAATGCACTAATATTGTAAATAAATATGGGAAAGTTATTATGTTTATAAATATTTTATGAGTACACTATTGTTGTAATTATTTTCAAAAATGTAATAGAATATGTAATTCATCCTTTGTCGTTCCATTTCGGCCCACCATCTCCTCCCTTTCCCTGATCACTGCTTTTCTTTCTTAGGTTCTATTTAGCCTTTTCGGTGGCTAATTGAGGACCATCCCGAAGTTCAGTGCCAAGTCCGAGGGTTGATGGGTCGTGGTTTTTCATTGTTCGATTAGTAGGGGGTATTGATGAAGTTTGTGCTGAAATCGGAGGTTATGATCTGGTGTGGGGGTTATTTGAGGTGGGGATTTCAGATCTTGATGGTTTTTTCGGTGGCTGTTTCGATCTGGCTTTACGTTTTATTATTTATATTTCAGATTGGATATTTATTGTCGCCGGAATCTGGATTTGTTATTATCTAGAAATGTTTCTCGGATTGGTGTTTCTTCCCATGGTTTTTCTCTGTTTTCATCTATTACTATATATATTTCCCATGCTTCATTTGTTGTATTCTAGAAATGTATTGTGGGTTGTTTATAGTATAATCAGGTGCTACTTTTGATTATGAATAACCGAAATCTGGGGTCTGAAGCTGCTCCCCCTATTCCTTTGTTCTAATTGGTCCACTCATTTTGGATGCTGTTTGAAGATGTTTGGTTTTCGGACTGAGTAGTTTCTCCCTTTGATATGTTTCTTGCTGATTTGGATTATGGGTGGAATGTCATGTTCTTCGATGGTCTCCGGTTAGGCTGGTGGTTGTCCGGCGCTGCTCTGTGCTCCTCATATCACCTGTTGCTCTTGGGCAGTGAGCAATTGGGGCCCACAATCAAATCTAATGACTTTAATGGGTGATGGTCTTTGTTTTAGAGCTACAGTTTCAGTTCAAATTTGCTGGACTAAATTTTTAGATGACTTTTGGGTCCACGGATAATTAAGTTGCTGAATTCTTTGATTTCAAATTGTGTAGGCCTCATGGGGGGTTGTATTTTGGAAAGTTGAGCATGTTTTTTTTGTAATCTAAATATTTTTAGATGTTCTACTATTTGCGTAACCTCGAGTTGTGAGGAAATTAAAATTAGGTTAATTAATATGTTTCCTAAGTTTATCTAGATGTCTTAGTTCTCTCTGGAGAAGTGTACTATGTTTTGATCTTCATCTAAATTTAACAAAAAATTAAGGATATGTGGAGAAAATAGTTTGCATTAAAAAAAACACAAACGACAATTATAAAAAAGTTAGCTTTACACTGTTGTTGTTAAGATTAATGTAATCCCCTATGTTTCCGATTCTTTATCATAGCAAAATTAAATCAAAAAGTTAGCTTTACACTATTGTTGTTAAGATTATTCGTGTTTATCTCTATAAATTAAAAAATATTAAAAGAAAAAGTCTTATTTTTGGTATTTGATATTGTCATAGCAAAATTATAATAAATGTAACCTAAAGTACTAAGTGTCACTAAAAAAATGTTAAAATGTTACTAAATATATATTTGTTTTTTACGACATCATTTTTGTTTTGCTAATATAAACTACTTTATTATTTTTGATAATATTAACAACATTTATTATTATTATTATTATTATTATTATTATTATTATTATTATTATTATTATTATTTCTTCATTTATCAATAGTGTGACGCCCCCAAAATAGGTATATAACACCCATTCTGAGTCGCCAAATACATGGTACAAAAAGTAAACTACAACTTCAATAATACAATTATCGTGCAAAATACGACAACACATACTGTGAGTTTAAATACAAATATTGTCTTCTAGACAATATCCACACTCAAATAAGTCCTCATTACAATTATTCAAACACTATTTTACAGAAATAGTGAGGACTGCTAAAACATCTTTCTCGAACCATCACTCCATACCCCGACTAGATCCTACTATGTTCTCACCTCCTGAGAAGAAAAATGAAACAAAAAGGAAAAGGGTGAGCTCAACTAGCCCAGTAAAGAATATTATGACTAAGATAATATACAATAAATTATCATTAGTATTCAACAGGGAAAAATCTGATAGAATATAATCGACAACAAGTTTTAGATCAACAACTGCAGCGGAAACAGCAAACCATTAGAAGAGTCAAGTAGAGAATGAATTCTACTATCTTCTAAGATTTAAAAGTCTATCATCAATATTTTATCCCTGTAACATCAATTAATAATCATCTTTAACCAAATATTCATCTTTGCACTACAGGCCAAAGATATTCATTTGTATCACCAGTCGGTCATGTTCATCTCAACACCAGTTCATCTTTGCACTACAGGCCAAAGATATTCATCAGGTAATCATACATCTTTGCAATACAGGCCAAAGATATTCAATAATATCATCATTTAGGACTGAGGATGATGAAAAATATCTTAAAGAAAACGAATCCAGTGAGACAGGAGGACAAATAGTAGGAATTCATATAACAGTTTATCCAAGATCAATAATACTTCATAATAATCAATTGAGAAGCAGAATTCGAAAATAAAGATCAAAACATGGATATAATCAAAGATAGTAACCATAATAGATATCTTGGATAAAAAGAGAAAATTTTATTTTTCGGTGAATAGTGCCGTATACGTGAATAGTAACCCCGACACAAAAAATTTTAAATTTGATAAAAAGTTCATATCAATATTTCGGCATAATGATATTGAAGAAAATATCATTTAAGAAGAAGATAATATCCCTTACCTCAAAATATCAGTACTTCTGATCGGAATATCGGTATAAGGCTGAAAAAAATTTGCTCTGATGAATAGAAACTCTCAAAGTATCTAAATACTCACAAAATACACTCAATAATCTAGAGAGAGAAAGAGAGAAAACTTGTTTCTGGTGTGATTTTCAATTCTAACTTAGCCCTCTATTTATACGAAAATGTTAGCACGCTGAAGCAGACTTAACCTGTAACTTGATGGCTTTACCTGCTACTATTTAAGCCTACCATATTTGAATAAAAATCTCAGCATATTTCTTTACCAACCAAGAGTGGGGTCCACCAATTCTAGAATTTTCCACCAAAATGATAAACTCCGAAAATTCAATAATTTCTGAACCAGTCATCTCGTAAAATTCATAATAAATCATACGTTCATTTTTAATGGTTCAAAATTTGTGGATATATACTCAACTTATATATGTATAACATATCCAAAAATTACCACGATCCAACGGTCGGATTAAAAATTATAACCCCCGCAAAATATCTCAAAAACCCTGGTTTTTAATACCTCAATTCTGACAAAAATACTGATAAAAACCTCAACATTAACTCCTTCATTTTTAACTACAAAAAAATATATCCCTCATTTATATCCACATAAAATAAATATTTCCTTATCATATGAATCAATAATTAATTATTCATAAATAATATTACAGAATCACATTTATGACAACCAGACCGTTCCCAAGAAAGAGGGGGCTTTCCAATAAGAATTTCTCCTTATTGGCGAGCAATTAGATGACCAAACCTCTCCTTAGATAGAAGTTTCTAGACATTGTCAATAATGTTATCTAATAATATTATTCAAATAATATGAATTATTGATCTGATAATGGGAAATACTGTGCAGTGACAATTATTGAAACAACAATAATATAAAATATCAATGCAGAAATTATTGAATCAATATAATAAAATATTGAACAGTAACTACTGCTACAATTATTGAGTAGTGCCTTCCTTCGTAAGAATCAATAATTGGTACAATACCGTGTGCTACTGTATTTTAACCACCAGGTGTAAGACCCCGAATTTTATGAAATAAAAGTATTCAATTTTTCTTATAATTACTATTCAGTAAATGGTTAAATTGATAAAAGTTTAAAGTTATGGGTGAAATATGAATTTTTTTTTTCAAAATAAGCAAGTGGTTATAAAATAATCATTGTTGTCGGGGAATATTCGTTTGGTCGTGGAATATTCTTTCTGTCGGGGAATATTCGTACGACGGCGCAGCTATTTGTGGGCCCCATAACGAATAACTGTCGGGTGAAGAAAACGATAAATTTGAGTTTTTACAAATAGCGACGTAGTTGTTACTGTTAACACTGTTGGAATACCCGGTGATTAAAATACAGTAATACGCGTTATTGCACAGTAGCACACGGTATTGCACAGTATTTTTAAAATTATTGATTCTTACGTAAGAAGGCACTACTCAATAATTGTTACAGTAATTACTGTTCAATATTTTATTTTATTGATTCAATAATTGCTACGTTGAAATTTTATATTGTTGTTGTTCAATAATTGTTGCTGCACAGTATTTCCCATTATCAGATCAATAATTCATATTATGTGAATAATATTATTAGATAACATTATTGGCAATGACTAGAAAGTTCTGTCTAAGGAGAGGTTTGGTCATCTAATTGCGCGCCAGTAAGGAAAAATCCTTATTGGAAAGCCCCCTCTTTCCTGGGAACGGCCTGGTTGTCATAAATGTGATTCTGTAATATTATTTGTGAATAATTAATTATTGATTCGTATGATAAGGAAATATTTATTTTATGTGGATATAAATGAGGGATATATTTTTGTAGTTAAAAATGAAGGAGTTAATGTTGAGATTTTTATCAGTATTTTTGTCGGAATGGAGGTATTAAAAATTAGGGTTTTTGAGATATTTTGCGGGGGTTATAATTTTTAATCCGACCGTTGGATCGTGGTAATTTTTGGATATGTTATACATATATAAGTTGAGTATATGCCCACAAATTTTGAACCGTTAAAAATGAACGTATGATTTGTTATGAATTTTAAGAGGTGGCTGATTCAGAAATCAGGTAATAAATCATTTTTGGTGGAAAATTCTAGAATTGGTGGGCCCCACTTGTGGTTGGTGAAGAAATGTGCTGAATTATATTTCAAATGTGGTGGGTGGGAATAGTAGCAGGTAAAGCCATCAGGTTGCAGGTCAAACCTACCAAAATTTTCCTATAAATAGAGGGCTAAGTTAGAATTGAAAATCACACCAGAAACATAAGCTTTCTCTCTTTCTCTCTCTAGATTATTGAGTGTATTTTGTGAGTATTTAGATACTTGGTGAGTTGCTATTCATCAGTGCGAGTTTCCTTCAGCGTCATATCCGATATCCAATCTGAAGTGCTGCTCTTTGAGGTAAGGGATAGTAAGGGATAGTAAGGGATATTAAGGGATTTTAAGGGTTGTTATGATTTTCAGTTTCGTAATTTTTCTGATCTTCAAAAATTCTGGAAAAATTTGAAATGATATTTTGATGAGTTTTCTTGATTGTGTCCGAAAATGGTGATTTTTGGATGTATAGATTGAGAGTTATGAATTTTATGAGAAAAGACTATTTTAGAAGTAACAGCTTATAATTCCTTGTGGTTAACTCCAAAATTGATGAAATTTTTATTGGGAGTACATGTATATGATAGAAGTATACTCTGTAAATTTCAGAATTTTTAGACAAAAGTACAATTTTTGATAAATGTCTAAATATTCGGCTATTTTGGCCATATGAAAAATAGTAAATGACTTTTAAAAATTCTGAGAAAAATATATGTTCACTATGGGACTATATTATGCTAAATCTCAGAAAAGAAATATTTTTGGAACTGATTTGGTATTTTTTATGAAAATGGTCTAGTTATGAGTAAATGAATTAAATATGTTTTGTGAGGAAAGAAAATTGGAAAATAGGATTTTATGGCTTGAGAATCCTATATGAGGTATATGCAGATTTTTGATGAGGGTTTTGGCTATTGATGATGAAATCTTAAGAGTTGACATTTTATGATGATTAAATGCATTAATTAGTAAAGTGTAAACAATTTAAATAAATTGTTTATAAGCTTAAGAAATGTTATTCTTTCAATATCATTATACCGAAATATTGGTATAGATTTTATTGTTGAATTTCTACCTTTTTGAGTCGAGGTTACTATACATGAGTTACTATTCACGACAAAATTGGTTTCTTTTTCTAACCAAATTATAGTTGATTTATGAATATTGCTCTTGAAATTAAATCCATGTTTTGACCATATTATTTTTATAATCATATATAACATTTTTATAACCTTGATGTTGAAATTCTCTTTCGCTTGAGTGTAAAGATGGGTAAATTATTGGTATGATCATGACTATGGGTTCTCTTTGGCCAGTAGTGCAAAGTTGAATTGTTGACTGGTATGATCATGACCATTGAATTTGTAATTGAATATCTTTAGCTTAAGTGCAAAGGTGAAATGATCAACATGGTTATAATTATTGTTTATATAAATTCTTAAATGATTATATATTCTTTGGGGTATTAATATATTTGGCATGTAGTGCAAATATGAATTGTTGAGGAATATCTTTGGCCTGTAGTGCAAAGATGAATTGTAGATGAATATCTTTGGCCCGTAGTGCAAAGATGACCTGTTGTTGAATATCTTTGGCCCGTAGTGCAAAGATAAACTGTTGTTGAATATCTTTGGTCGTAGTGCAAAGATGGATTTATTAGTATGATTATGAACAGGAACTGTGATTTGGTATAACCATGATCTTTGATGTTTCAGGTAAAGACATGTGATGAAAATATTCTTCGTCCTGGGTGCGAAGAAAAATTTAGAATCACAATTATGATTATGAGTTATTCATATGATTGTGGAAAGGAACTGTTGATTGATGTTACAGGGATAAAACATTGTTGATGGATTTTTAACATGGAGAAGATAATAGACTTTATAGTCTATTTGACTCTTCTAATGGATTGCTCGTTCCGCTGCAACTATGGTTGAAATTTTTATCATTTACCATATGTTCTAAATCTCTGATTTATTATTGATGAAGGCTACTGATAATTTAATTATCTTTAGTCATGATATTCTTTACTGGGCTAGTTGTGCTCACCCTTTTGCTTCACAATTCCTTTCAGGTAATAAGAGTGTAGCTGGGTCGAGCGAGGGTAACGGGAAAATAGAATAGTGGTCTCTAGCTGTGGATGTTCTCCCGAAGCAGTATAGAAAAGTTCATTTAGTTGTTATATTTGGTGAATCCAATAGGGTAAGGTGTACCCAACGTTGGAAGGGTGGTTTGCCACTATCATACAAGATGTCTAATGACATACAACCTCGTGTCATCGTAGGACAGGGTTGTGCTCATCCACTTGCTGAGTATATCTATGGGCACTACCTATATAATCTTGGTGTTTGTTTGAAGTATAATTCTCAATTAGAGACAGTGGAGATAATGATAAGTCAAGAGAAGACTCACCATTGGGAAGAATATGATAGTAATCTTCTCGTTTTTCTTTGGGGTCTATTGGGTCAACCAAGGATAATTCTGTGGCCATATGATATCTATCATAACCTAGACGCGTGGCCTCCCATGTACGAAGGTTTCCTTGAGCACTTTCCAAAGATTCTAATTTCTAAAACAGTTTTTGACTATACCTTTATGTAAGGTGTTATTGTGAGGTGATGTCCACGGTTGGAACATGAGTCACATTTGGTATATATTTGTATCCAAACTCACAGCATATGTGTTGTTGTATTTTGCACGACAATTGTTGTAATAAAGTTGTAGTTGTTTTCTGTACCATGTATTTGGCGACTCAGAATAGGTTGGATGGAATGAACCTATTTTGGGGTCGTTACACCAGGTATTTCAACAGTATTAACGGTAACAACGACGCCGTTAATTATAAACAACTTATACTTGTCGTTTTTTTCATCCAATCGCTTTCCGTTATGGGGCCCACACAAGGCTGCGCCGTCGTACGAATATTCCCCGACGGCAAGAATATTCCACGTCCAAACGAATATTCACCGACCAAAAAAGAATATTTTATAACCACTTGCTTATTTGAAATATTTGCATATTTTACCCATAACTAACCACATTAATCAAATCAACCCTTTCTATTTCAAAATAATAAATAGAGGAAATTTAATTTCATTTATTAATAAGTTGGGGTCTTACAACCTCCCCTCCTTATAAAATTTCGTCCTCGAAATTGACGTACGTACCTGGTATTTCGAAAAGGTGAGGATACCTCACTTTCATTTCCGATTCCAACTCCCAGGTCATTTCTTCAATAGCTGGTTTCTCCACAAAACCTTAACTTGTGGTATAACCTTCGTGCGTAGTGTTAGGTTTGTAATATTCATGAACGCAATCAAATTACAAAAATAAGCAGAAACGTGTAAAAATCAGAGTTTAAAATTTTACAAACCATATACCCGGATCATCCTTTATGCACAATTATTAATTAAATGAAAAATAAAGGACGAGAATCATACCCTTGAAGATCTGAGCTTCCTCAGGTACAAGTTCACCTCCAAATCTTTTTCGTGTCCAACTTGAATCCACCGGGTTTGGTTCCTTCCTTTGATCAACGTTAGCCACCCAAGTGTTTGGCCTCTAGAGGTGATCCACCAAGAAAGAAGAAGAGTTCAAGAAGATGGGTATTTGGCAAAACCCTAATTTTTCTATCTCTATAGAAAAAGGCGTACTCTCCTAACTATTGAAATTACGTATGTTGTTAAAGTCAACAACACCTACACCCATAATAAGACTCCTCTTATTTATAGATGTGGACAACCCTCCTTAACAATTAAGAAATTGAGTTTTATTTTATTAATTAAACTCCTTTAATTAATTAGGCTACTAATCTTATTAGGAACAAATGAGAGTACTTTTATTAATTAATTCCCAAACTCCTTTAGGAATTAAATAATAATAATAATAAGACTCCTCTTATTAATTTATATTTAATATTTTAAAATATTAAATAATAAATATTAAGCTATTTAATTTATTCTATCACCATATATTAAATTAAATATACTTAACTTATTATTACGATTATGCCATTAGCTTCTTAAATAATTATTCTTCCTTTTATGGTGTGACCCTTTAGGTTCTCCATATTAAACCGGTTGTGAATAAATTAATTAGAACAATTCTAATCTTATTTAAATAAATAAATTAAACTAATAATTTATTTAAATAAATAATATTTATTCTACAATAGGGATAAGCCTCCCTAGCGTTCAACGACTTTCCAGATAATATAGATTTCAACATTAATCATAAAAGAACCTTTGAGTAAATAGTTACCGTACATTTCAATCATTCCACCATACAATGTCCCAATTAAATATAATACATGGAATTACTGTCAAGTCTTATTTTATTTAATTATATGTATTTCGACTCTTAAATGCACAACTCCAAATAATACAAATTAGAAACTCCTTTCTAATTTCATTCTGCCTTGGCCAAGGACTACTTGGTTGTCATTTATCGAATCACATAGGACATTTCTCTTCATTTACTAGAAGCGGTAGATTCTTTATTGATCATACATTATCTCCATGTATAACTTATTATACCCAAACATACCCTTTGATATACCCTAAGGGTCTTGAGGAATAAGTCAAAGTATAACTCATCATACACAAGATACTATGATGATCTCAAGTCCAAGGATCACTTGTACTACTATCACTACAAGAATTCCTATTGACAGGCAAGTAAAACTCCATTAGGTATTTCTTAGCGAGCCACGTTCAGTGAACTTATTCTCTAATAAGCACCTACATACTTGCTTTAGTGTCTCCACACAAATGATTATGAGATCAATCATCCTCATCCAATGAGCAAGCAACGTATGTACCAATCTATCCGGATTCACTAATCCCCAATTTAGTAATCCAACGATTGGGAACTATTTTAGTTTTAAGCTTTCTAAGAATTTAGATCTCATTAGAATGAGCATCATCATTATTTTAAAATCATTGCTTAAAACTATGGGTTTATCACATATTATAAGACAGCATCATGTAGATAAGTAAAAGCCTTTAATAAATACTTTTTATTAATAATTTTTATTAATAAATGAATAAGATTGTTACAAAGTATATGCTTTATCATCAAACATGATTGGCTTGTATGCATACTACTTTCAATCTCCCACTTGCACTAAAGCCAATCGTCATGGTATCTCATACTCTTCTTCTCTAAGTGACGATTATCCTGCTGTTGGATAAGCTTCAGTAAATGGATATGTAATGTTGTTCTTGAGAGTCCACTATCTCTATAGTGATTTCTCATCTTTCAATGATTCCTATAATCAAATGAAAGTGCCACAACACATGTTTAGATCCAAGATGAGACTTAGGAACTATTCCTAGTTCTGTAATGAACTTTTATCCAAACAATCAACTTGCAGCTTCATTTATAGCTATATTCTTTGTCTTTATCACTAAACCAACAACTCTTTGCTGTTTGGAACCTTTCCAATTCACTGCACCACCGTTCAAGGTAACACTTTACCTTAAAGTGGATTTTCTGTCGTCTTGGTTTGTCTGAAAAACTTGAGTCTGTTAAGCCCTCTAGTTTTAATTCAGACCCACCATAAATATAATCAATCCTTAGTGCCAGTTAAGTACTTTAAGATGTTTTTCACTGTCTTACAGTGATCTTCTCCAGAATATGACCGATCAACATCAGGTCTCGTATATTTCGTTCCATACATGATAGTTACTCATGTGATCTCTCTTTTATGAGTCTATAGGGACTATTAAGAGAGATACACTCCATGGCTCATCAACATGAGACATTTCTTGGAGTTTGTCATGCTAAACGACTTTAGCATCAAATGAATATACGTTTCTTGGGTTAAGTCGAGCATCATTTTAAATCTATCTATATAGATTTGTATCCCCAATTACGATACTCTTCCCAAATCATTCATGGAGGAATGTTTAGACAACTTTATCTTTACTAATTATAGCATTGGTATGTCATTCCTTATCCGTAGTATATCAACATATAATACTAGGAATGTCACGACGCTCCCACTGACCCTTTTGTACACACTAGAACTCTTACCTCATCGTATGTAACTGGATCATCATCTTTTATGATGTGTACCTCATCATCATCATCTATGATGAATCCATACCTCCTAGGTATCTTCGGTACTATTCCAGATTTACGATTCGGTTGTGGTACAATAGGTCTATCTACAAGTTCCTCTTATTTGACTTATTGTGATTTGTGGTTCTTAAACTCTTCAAGATCTATTATCCTCCCACTAGCCCCTTCAATGATAAACATCTTTATCTTAGAAAGCAGCATGTTTCTCAATAAACACCTTTTGCTAAGTAGGATTATAGAACATATACCCTAAACTTACTTTAGGATGTCCCACAAATTTGTACATGTCAAATCTTGTCCCAAGCTTATCCTTTGAAACCGTTTCACATAACTTGGACAACCCCTTATCTTAACATACTTAAAATTAGGAATCCTCCCTGTCCATAACTTTTATGAAGTCTTGTAGCCGGATTTTGAGGTTACCTTTTCCGTAGATATGCAACCATTTCTAGGACATGATCCTAGAAGGATACTGGAATATCGGTAAAATCATTATGGACCGTACCATGTCCAACAAGGTACGATTTTTTCTTTCAGATACATCAATCAATTATTGCATATCAGTAAGCGCCCATTGTGAGAAAACCATTTGAGATGATTTAAAAACTCATTGCACAAGTATTCCTTCCTTGATCCGATCAAAGAATCCTAATACTTAGCCAATTTGCTTCATTTCTGAATTCTTTGAACCTTTCAAATAATTCACACTTGTATTTCAGTAAATACACACATTCAACTATTTGAATGATCATCTCCTCTTCTTATACTAGTTTATTCAATTTGCAAAATTATTTTCACGTAAGTCAAGTATACAAAATCAATTAAGTAATATTTCAGTTCTATATACAAAACATTATTATTATAAATAGAACAACAATTGTTCTTAAATATAATACCAAAGATTTCATTGTCCAACAATAAAATGAAATAATGTTTCCAACAAGAACTGGAATACAATAACAACTTATTGACTTAATAGACTTTTCCGTAGGCAGTGCTAAATTATAAGTTTCTATGACTAATGTAGCAACCTTTGCTTCATTTTCCACACATAGGATTGCTTATCTTTGTTTAGCTTTCTACTTCTGCTTGGTCCCTTCATAAATCTTTATTTATGATAACCAAAGCCGGTATCAAATACCCAAGTAGAACCTTGACTTAAAGAAAATTTATTTCAATCATGAACAAAAACTGTATTTGTAACCGAAACTTCACTAAGCTTCTTTGGTTAGCCTCTGCAAGATGCTTCTCGCAGTTTCTTTCTAGTGTTCATGCTTATTGCAGTAGAAGCAAACTCCTTTGCTATCCGTATCAATTTTGTTCTTATTATCCTTTATTTTTGCCTTTCTTTATTTACCTTCTTAGAATCGTTCTTCTTTATAGAAGATCCTTTGGCCCCTACCAGTAAGACTTGGTCTTTCTTGGTTGGAAAGTGACTCTCAACATTTTTCAACATGTTAAGCAAATCAACAAGGCTGATATCTAGCTTGTTCATATGAAAAATTCACAACAATTGTGAAAGGAGTCTGGGAGTGAGTACAAGATCAAATCTTGGCTCAACTCTCCATCCATGACAAAACCTGTTGTCCTAATTGTACAATCAAATTGATCATGTTTAGGACATGTGTCTGTACTGTAGTGTTGTTGGTCATTCTAGATCGGAAGAGTTCCTTAGATATCTGATATCTATCAGTCCTACTTTCCTCACCATCAACTACTTGATGTGCAGGAATATAGTAGGAGCATCCATAGTTTCATGCTGACGCTGAAGCTCGTTACTCATGAATGCGAGCATGATGCATTGAGCCAACTATGCATCATCTTGCCACTTTCTAAAAGTAGCAATATCTTCCTCAGAGGCATTGTCTGCAACCATTGTAGGGATAGGCGTATTAAGGACATAAGATAACTTTTCAGCCATGAGAACTATTCTCAAATTCCTTAACCAATCCGTTTAATACGGTCCAGTTAAATAACATCTAATATATTTTGCAGTGATAGTAATTTAGACATTGTAAAATTCTGTAAATGAATTTGTAATTAACAATATTTTAACATACATTCTTTTATTAATTACCAAAATAAATTAGGTCTTGTTTTAAATTGGTATCTCCCACTATTTTCTTCAAACTATATTACCCTCAATATATATTTCGACAAAATCTAATTAAAGATTTGCTAGTGAGAATAAAGATCCCATTTCAAATATATATAGCCTTGTGGTGACACAACAAATTATATATAAATAAATAGGTAGACAACTCTTGTCAATTACATCAACTATGTAACTCCTTGTATTTTGCCTCTTAGATTATTTTGATCAAGTGGTGGCACATCCGAATCAAAATTATCCAAGTTAAGTCCAACCTAGCACTCCATATATTCAAAAAAGAAAAATATTATCCTTGTGGTGACACAACAAAATAATATTGTTCAATTTTCTTTATAAGCATCAAATGTGATAAATTAACATCTTAAATACTTAATACTTGCCTTGTGGTGACACAACAAACTTATATTAAATATTTAATACTCTATTAATTTTTATCATGCTAGAAGGCGACGTTCAATATTCCAAATATCTTTGAACGTTTAGGACTTAATATAAAAAAAAATTTGAGGGGTTTGTTATTAAGTTGTCTCATCTTGTTTAGCGCGCATGCACATATATATATAAAATACGCGTCATATTAATTAACATGCGAAGCATGTTTGCATAATATATAATATATATAGTATAAGCATGCACATATAGAATACTATATTCTACCCGGATTGATTATGGACTTTTATTCTAGTTTGGTTCACTAGAGCCACCAAGTGAACCAAAAGGTCAAACCCTAGGGTTGCAAGAATTAATATTTAAATATAACTATTACATTTAAACCTGGGCTCCATTACAAACGGGTCTTCATGCGCTCCTTGCTCCTTGATCTCCAATTCTTCAAAATTTAATTCTAACTATTCCTATTACAGAACTTATTTAAAATAAATAGAAACCTTGATCAGTAGTCAAGGGGAAGTACATAGGAGGGAGATAGAATTTACATTAAGAAAAAATTAGAGAAGACGAGGTACGCAGACCCCATTTAATAAAACCCATACATTCATGCATCCAACTAAAATAAAATCCAATCACATTGGTCAATAGTCCATAATCAATCCTATTTATTATCATACATATCACCATATGCATCAATAAATTATATTCATCTCACGGATAATAAACATTCAATATATATATTGATATCATTTAATGGGCAAATTTAGTTAGTATAAAATCTAATTTTGAATTAAAATAAATTCCTTTATTTTAATCCAAATTTAAATAAAAAAAACTATTTTATTTTAATTTATCTAATTTTGAATAAAATAAACTATTTTATTTTAATCAAAATCTTTAATTAAAATAAACTCCTTTATTTTAATTAATTATGGAATCCAATTCCATATAAAAAAATTATTAATGGAGACACGAATTCTCTTTCCTATTCACAAATAAACTCATTTATTTTGAATAATATGAAATCTTATTTCATATCTAAATAAACTCCTTTATTTAAGGAAACATGAATTTACTTTCTATTCACAAATAAACTCCTTTATTTTAGAAAACATGGAATCCAATTTCAACTCTAATTAGTTATCATGGAATCCAATTCTAACTCTAATTAGTTAGCATGAAATTCTAATTTTAAAATTAAAATAAACTCTTTTAGTTTAATATTAAAATTAACCTTTTATTTTAAGATTAAAATAAACTTTTTATTTTAATTATAAAATTATTATATATATAAATATATATTACGTTAATATATATAATATATATAATCACCACTTTATATCCGTGAAGTAACATAGATAATCATACAAAATGTAATCATTTATTATATGTTTCCTTTTCCAAAAGCAAATCCTGTAGTAAATGATTCACGCCACATTTACATAATATATACCAAAAGTGGAATATATATATATATATATATATATATATATATATATATATATATATATATATATATATATATATATATATATATATATATATATATATTCTAGGAAAAGTGATTCACAAGGTGGACTTTGGTGGTTAACATGTTAACAGAATCATGCACCATATATAATAATATATAGTAATAATTAAATCACATGGAATCAATGATATACTAATGCTTCAAGATAAGTAACGTGAATCACATGATATACTAAGAAGCAAAAGTATATTACCCACGCTAATCAGATATAATAAACCGAAGCCGTGACCTTGAATAACCATGAATAATCACGGTTTTTCCTTTTTTATTTTTTTTAAAATTTTATATAATAAAATTATGCCCAATTAAATTATTCTAAACACATATCAATATACATATCAAATTAAAATAATTAATAATTCGCATAAAGATTTGGCTCTGATACCACTGTTAGGTTTGTAATATTCATGAACGCAATCAAATTGCAAAAATAAGCGGAAACGTGTAAAAATCAGAGTTTAAAATTTTACAAACCATATACCCGGATCATCCTTTATGCACAATTATTAATTAAATAAAAAATAAAGGACGAGAATCATACCCTTAAAGATCTGAGCTTCCTCATGTACAAGTTCACCTCCAAATCCTTTTCGTGTCCAACTTGAATCCACCGGGTTTGGTTCCTTCCTTTGATCAACGTTAGCCACCCAAGTGTTTGGCCTCTAGAGGTGATCCACCAAGAAAGAAGAAGAGTTCAAGAAGATGAGTATTTGGCAAAACCCTAATTTTTCTATCTCTATAGAAAAAGGCGTACTCTCCCAACTATTGAAATTGCGTATGTTGTTAAAGTCAACAACACCTACACCCATAATAAGACTCCTCTTATTTATAGATGTGGACAACCCTCCTTAACAATTAAGAAATTGGGTTTTATTTTATTAATTAAACTCCTTTAATTAATTAGGGTACTAATCTTATTAGGAACAAATGAGAGTACTTTTATTAATTAATTCCCAAACTCCTTTAGGAATTAAATAATAATAATAATAGTAATAATAATAATAAGACTCCTCTTATTAATTTATATTTAATATTTTTAAAATATTAAATAATAAATATTAAGCTATTTAATTTATTCTATCACCATATATTAAATTAAATATACTTAACTTATTATTACGATTATGCCATTAACTTCTTAAATAATTATTCTTCCTTTTATGGTGTGACCCTTTAGGTTCTCCATATTAAACCGGTTGTGAATAAATTAATTAGAACAATTCTAATCTTATTTAAATAAATAAATTAAACTAATAATTTATTTAAATAAATAATATTTATTCTACAATAGGGATAAGCCTCCCTAGCGTTCAACGACTTTTCAGATAATATAGATTTCAACATTAATCATAAAAGAACCTTTGAGTAAATAGTTACCGTACATTTCAATCCTTCCACCATACAATGTCCCAATTAAATATAAGACATGAAATTACTGTCAAGTCTTATTTTATTTAATTATATGTATTTCGACTCTTAAATGCACAACTCCAAATAATGCAAATTAGAAACTCCTTTCTAATTTTATTCTGCCTTGGCCAAGGACTACTTGGTTGTCATTTATCGAATCACATAGGACATTTCTCTTCATTTACTAGAAGCGGTAGATTCTTTATTGATCATACATTATCTCCATGTATAACTTATTATACCCAAGCATACCATTTGATATACCCTAAGGGTCTTGAGGAATAAGTCAAAGTATAACTCATCATACACAAGATACTATGATGATCTCAAGTCCAAGGATCACTTGTACTACTATCACTACAAGAATTCCTATTGACAGGCAAGTAAAACTCCATTAGGTATTTCTTAGCGAGCCACGTTCAGTGAACTTATTCTCTAATAAGCACCTACATACTTACTTTAGTGTCTCCACACAAATGATTATGAGATCAATCATCCTCATCCAATGAGCAAGCAACGTATGTACCAATCTATCCGGATTCACTAATCCCCAATTTAGTAATCCAACGATTGGGAACTATTTTAGTTTTAAGCTTTCTAAGAATTTAGATCTCATTAGAATGATCATCATCATTATTCTAAAATCATTGCTTAAAACTATGGGTTTATCACATATTATAAGACAGCATCATGTAGATAATTAAAAGCCTTTAATAAATACTTTTTATTAATAATTTTTATTAATAAATGAATAAGATTGTTACAAAGTATATGCTTTATCATCAAACATGATTGGCTTGTATGCATACTACTTTCACGTAGAACATGCTCTTTCCTATCCAAGATCTTAACAGGTACCTCCTCGTACGTTAAATCTTCGGCTATCTCGTCTGGTTCTATCTCAATTATGTGGTTCGAGTCTTTCACATATTTACGAAGCACAGATATGTGAAAAATATTATGACCACGAGACATGCTTGGAGGTAATGCGAGTCTATAGGCCACATTTCCTATTCGGTCAAGAATCTCAAATGGACCGACAAATCGTGGATTGAGCTTTCCTCTCTTCCCAAATCTTGTAACTCCTTTCCATGGTGAAACACGTAACAATACATGATCCCCAATATTGAATTCTACATCCTTTCGATGAAGATCCGCATAACTCTTTTGTCGATCCTGTGCCGTTTGTATACGTTGTCGAATTATTTGGATCTTCTCTGTAGTTATGAGTACCAATTATGGTCCCAACAATATTGTTTCGCCCACCTCGTCCCAGCATACTGGAGAACGACACTTTCGTCCATATAAGGCTTCAAATGGAGCCATACCTATACTTGCCTGATAACTGTTGTTGTAGGAGAATTCCAATAGTGGCAAGTACTTATCCCAAATTCCTTTGAAATCTAGAACACAGAGTCTTAATAGATCTTCAAGGGTTTGAATAGTGCTCTCTGATTGTCCGTCCGTTTGAGGATGGTATGCTGAACTAAATCGTAAATCTGTGCCCATAGCTTTCTGCAAGCTAACCCAAAATCGTGAAGTGAATCTTGGGTCACGATCCGAAACTATGGATACTGGCATGTCATGCAATCTCACAATCTCATTCACGTACATACTAGCAAGACGTTCAAGGGAATAAGTCTCACGTATAGGCAAAAAATGGGCAGACTTGGTTAATCTATCAACAATGACCCAAATCGCATCTATGCCTTGAGAAACCTTGGGAAGACCTGTAACGAAATCCATGGTAACGTGTTCCCACTTCTATTTCTGGATCTCAAGTGGTTGCAATGGACCGTTTGGCACTTGATGCTCCGTCTTTACACGTTGACAAGTTAAACACCTCGAGATAAACTCCGCGATCTCTCTTTTCATATTGCTCCACCAAAATGTATGTCGAAGATCGTGATACATTTTGGTACTCCCAGGATGGATTACAAACGGTGTGTTGTGTGCCTCCATCATTATTCTATGCTTCAAGTCAAAATCATTAGGAACACAAAGTCTGGAGTTGACTCAAAGTATTCCTTCTTCATTGATTCTTGCTTCTGGAATAGTACCTTCTTGCACTTTCTTCTTCATACGCATCAGCTCTATGTCCGTAGCTTGAGCGGCTTTAACTTTATCAATTAAAGTCGGTTCTACTCGTATATTTGATATCATCATGTGGGTACTTGGAGTCTTCATCTCTATCTCCATCCTTTGTAAATCATACAAAATGGGCCTTTGTGTTAACACCATTGCACTCGTACCCGCGTATGATCTTCTACTCAATGTGTCAGCTACTACGTTCGCTTTTTCAGGATGATATTGGATGGTATGGTCGTAATCTTTCAACAGCTCAAGCCAACGTCGTTGTCGCATGTTGAGTTTCTTTTGGGTGAAGAAATATTTGAGGCTTTTATGATCCGTATAGATCTCCACTTTCTCCCTATACAGGTAGTGTCTCTAAATCTTCAACGCAAAAACGACTGCTGCCAACTCCAAATCATGAGTAGGATAATTCCTCTCATATTTTTTGAGTTGTCGCGAGGCATAGGCTATGACTTTCCCATGTTGCATGAGAACACATCCTAACCCTTTGCCTGAAGCATCGCTGTAGATAACAAATCCATCCAAACCAGATGGTATTGTCAGAACATGTGCCAAAATGAGTCTCCTCTTGAGTTCTTGAAAACTCTTCTCACAATCCTCGCTCCAACCGAATTTTGTATCCTTTCGAGTCAGCTGAGTTAACGGAGTAGCGATTCTAGAAAATCCTTCGACGAATATCCGATAATACCTAGCTAATGTAAGACCCCAACTTTTATAAATAAAGATGAATTTTCTATAAATATTATTTTTAAATATTATGGAGTAAATTTGATATAATGGTATAGTTGTGGGTAATATTTATAAATTTTGCAAAGTACGCAAGTTGTTATATAATATTCGATTGGTCGGGGAATATTCGTTTTAACAGGGAATATTCGTACAACGGCACAATCATTGGTGGACCCTACAACAGAATTATTGTCGGATTAAGAAAACGACAAAAATATTTTATAAAAAAAAATAACGGCGGAAGTTTTACCATTGATACTGTTGAACTACTCGGTAGTAAAAGTACAGTAATACGTGTGGTTGCATAGTAGCACACGGTATTGATTATTAATGCTTATGTGAGAAGTCACTTAGCTTGATTCAATTATTGTTAATTAATAATATGAATTATTTAGCGATAATGACGTTTTATTTTATTCGTATTATTAACGTAATAAAACAGAAACATCTTTTTATATAAAACATAATACTTTATTAAAGTAAATAGAATATATTATATTTTATTTAAAAAAATTTTCTTTAAATATGGACCGTCAGATTAAAGTAATCAATCTGGACCGTTCATAGATTACTTACTATGCATACTATTTTTTTATAAATAGCAGCTCATTCCTTCATTATTTCTTACGAATTCACTGAACTCTAGAGAGAGAAACTATAGAGAGAGAGAAGAAAAAGTATTCTGCTACTTAACTACTTCCTTATTTCAGTTCTTCTTTAAAACGGTAAGGGGTGTTATTCTTTCTTATTCATGAAGAGAACTTTTGTTATTCCATTTCTTATTATTCTGTTGGAATAACCTGTATACGCGGTCTACCCTATACTTGGTGATATTCTTCTATTATTCTGTTGGAACATCCTGTCTGTGTGTTTTACACCAGACCTGGTTCCGTTTTTATTATTATTATGTTGGAACATCCTGTCTGTGTGTTTTACACCGGACCGGGTTCCGTTTTTATTATTATTTTGTTGGAACATCCTGTCTGTGTGTTTACACCGGACCTGGTTCCATTATTTATTATTCTGTCAGAATATCTTGTCTGTGCGTTTACGGCGGACCTGGTTTCATTATTTATTATTCTGTTGGAATAACCTGTCTGTGTGGTCTATCACATGCCGGGTGATTTCTTTTGTTATTCCATTCTTTATTATACTCAGTTGGTTAAGTTTTAACTTTTATACTCCATGAAATTAGTGGAATATCCTTGATAATTGCGGTTCATCTAGTATCTTTTCATGAAAATATTCTTCTAAGCATTCTTGAATTTTACTCCACAAAGCAGTATCATGTTGACAATTTGGACGTTGTTAATTCTTGGATTAATTAATTCTTGAACTTGTTTTATTGAATTCTTATATCATTGTCATCATCCTCATGTTTATAAAATGTTGAAAGACATCTATGGCCTGTAGTGCATAGATGGACTTGGTATGATTATGACCAGGGATTATTCGGTATAATCATGACCGTAATGTTACAAATGATGTGGTAAAAGTCCTCATTGGCCCGTAGTGCATTGATGGACAGTTGTTGGCATGATCATGACCATTAATGAATACACGAATATCCTTGGCCGTAGTGCAGGGGTAATTCGATGATGCGGATTATTTTATTAAGCTGAGTCCCAGCGATAACAGTGTTGAAAAACCTTTTAAATCATAAAAGATAGTAGATTTTATTTTTTACTTGACTCTTTTAATGGATTGCTTGTTCCGCTGCAGTTAAACTTGATGTCTATTATATTTTATCAGTTTAACATTGTTGAAGGCTAATGATAATTTATTCTGCATTATCTTAGTCATAATATTTCTTACTGGGCTAGTTGAGCTCACCCTTTCTTTTACTGTTCTCTTCAGGAAATGAGAACGTAGCTGGGGCAAGTCGGGGAACGGAGTGATGGTCCGAATGATAGTATTAGTTAGTAGTCCTCACTATTCTATATAATAGTGTGTTAATAAATGTAATGAGGACTCCTTTTGAGTATGGATACTCTCTAGTGGACAATATTTGTATTCAAACTCACAGTTTATGTTTTGTCATATTGTACATGACAGTTGTATTATTAAGTTGTATTTGAATTCTGTACCTTGTATCTGACGACTCAAGATGGGTGATGTATACCTATTTTGGGGGCGTCACAGCTAAGCCCAGAAAGCTACGTACTTCGGTCACCGACTTCGGTTGCTCCCAACTTTGTATGGCTTCAATCTTCGCCGGGTCGACAGATACTCCATGTTTTGACACCACGTGCCCAAGGAATGCTACTTCCTCAAGCCAGAACTCGCATTTCTTCAATTTGGCGTATAACTTATTTTCACGAAGCCTTTGCAGTACCAGCTTCAAATGGCGCTCATGATCTTCACGGCTTTTGGAATAGATGAGGATGTTATCAATAAAGACAACAACGAACTGATCTAAATATTCTTTGAATACACGGTTCATCATATCCATGAAAGCAGCAGGAGCATTAGTTAATCTAAAAGACATGACTAAGAATTCATAATGCCCGTACCGAGTTCTAAAGGCAGTCTTTGGAATATCCTCAGTTTTAATCTTCAGTTGATGATATCCAGAACGAAGATCGATCTTTAAAAAGAATTGTGCTCCTTGCAACTGGTCAAATAGGTCATCAATGCGAGGTAGCGGATACCTATTATTGATGGTGACATGGTTCAATTTCCTATAGTCGATACAAAGTTGCATACTCCCGTCTTTTTTTTTTACGAATAAAATAGGAGCACCCCAAGGAGATGTACTAGGACGAATAAAACCGATGTCTAATAACTCCTGTAATTGGACTTTTAACTCCTGAAGTTCAATAGAAGCCATTTGATATGGGGTTTTAGAAATGGGCTTTGTACTGGGTTTAAGGTCAATAAAGAATTCAACTTCACGTTCTGGGGGTAGATCAGGAAATTCTTCAAGAAATACATCGGGAAATTCTCTAACAATAGAAATATTATTCAAATCTGACTTGTCTTTGTTCAAATCCATAACATGGGCTAAGAAAGCTTAACATCCATTTTTCAATAAACGAATAGCTTTGTGGCTTGATATGACAGTGACTGATTTTAGTGGTTTAGTAGTTTGAATTCGTATGACAGGTTGGTTAGGAATATGAAAACTAACAACCTTACGAAAACAATCAATTTTAGCATGATGAGTGGTTAACCAATCAATTCCTAAAATCATATCAAAAGCAAGTATCTTTAAAGAGATAAGATCAACAGGTAATGTGATAGTGCCAACTTGGATCATGCAAGATTTATAAACTGTAGATGTAACGAAGGTTTCACCCAACGGAGTTTCAATAGATAAGTCAAAGTCCAATTTCTCCGGAGTCAAGTTTAAACGTTGAGCACAAGTAGGAGAGATAAAAGAATGGGTAGAACCGGTATCTAATAAGGTATAAACTTCGCAAGAGTTTATGATTAGCTTACCCGTGATCACCTCATTCGGGTTCCTCACGTTTTGGCCAGTCACGACAAACGCTCTTTCAGGAACCGTTGATTTCGACTTATCCGGGGCAGCCCTTGGAGTCACCATCCCAGTTGAACTTGGTTTTACTACAGAATAATCCCGAGCTATGTGGCCTTCCTTTCCACAGTTGTAACATACCTTGGATTGTTGTGGGCAGTTTGGGCTGATATGTCCCTCTTTCTCGCATTTGTAACATCTAACTGGCGGTCGTTCTCCTCCCCTAGAATTTGTTGTTGGTGCTGGTGCAGCTGCTGATGTCTTCTCGTCATTGTTGAATCTCCTCTTTCTGAAATTTCCACTTGACTCACCTCTCCTATTATCATGGCCACGATGACCACCCAAGTGGTTACCGCCTTTGTTCGTATTTTGTAAGACCCCAACTTTTATAAATAAAGATGAATTTTCTATAAATATCATTTTTGAATATTATGGAGTTAATTTGATATAATGTTATAGTTGTGGGTAATATTTATAAATTTTGCAAAGTAAGCAAGTTGTTTTAAAATATTCGATTGGTCGGGGAATATTCGTTTTAACAGGGAATATTCGTACAATGACACAATCATTGGTGGACCCCACAACAGAATTATTGTCGGATTGAGAAAACGACAAAAATATTTTATTAAAAATAACGACGGAAGTTTTACCATTGTTACTGTTGAACTACTCGGTAGTAAAAGTACAGTAATACGTGTGGTTGCATAGTAGCACACGGTATTGATTATTAATACTTATGTGAGAAGTCACTCAGTTTGATTCAATTATTGTCAGTTAATAATATGAATTATTTAGCGATAATGACGTTTTGTTTTATTCGTATTATTAACGTAATAAAACAGAATACTTTATTAAAGTTATTCTATAAATAGAATATATTATATTTTATTTAAAAGATTTTTCTTTAAATATGGACCGTCAGATTAAAGTAATCAATCTGGACCGTTCATGGATTAGTTGCTATGCATTTTATTTTTCTATAAATAACAGCTCATTCCTTCATTATTTCTTACGAATTCACTAAACTCTAGAGAGAGAAACTATAGAGAGAGAGAAGAAGAGTATTCTGCTACTTAACTACTTCCTTACTTCAGCTCTTCTTTAAAACGGTAAGGGGTGTTATTCTTTCTTATTCATGAAGAGAACTGTTGTTAGTCCATTTATTATTATTCTGTTGGAATAACCTGTATACGCGGTCTACCCTATACTTGGTAACATTCTTCTATTATTCTGTTGGAACATCCTGTCTGTGTGTTTTACACCGGACCTGGTTCCGTTTTTATTATTATTCTGTTGGAACATCCTGTCTGCGTGTTTTACACCGGACCTGGTTCCGTTTTTATTATTATTCTGTTGGAACATCCTGTCTGTGTGTTTTACACCGGACCTGGTTCCGTTTTTATTATTATTCTGTTGGAACATCCTGTCTGTGTATTTTACACAGGATAAATAAACAGATTCTATTCCTGTCTTCCAAGGTGCTCAATAGCCTTGCCACGCTCCTCATTCATGATACGAGACATCGTCCTGCGATCCAACATATACGATGGAAGTCCTTTAAACTGGATGGGGTACCTTAACACTCGCTCTTGAACCTCATCCATCGCATGATTAAGTGTGGCGTACGTGTCTTCAAGCTTTGCCTTCTTTGCACGACTATCATTTTCTGCACGATCAGCTCGATGTGATTCACTTACCCATCCTTCCTCTGCTATTTTCAGTCTTCCGGAAGTTTCCTTCAGTTCCTTCTTCAGCTTCTCTATCTCCTCGGTTTTATATTCGGTTTGACCCTTCTCATGAATTAGATCCCACTCCACGTTTCCTAAACGTGTATGAAGGGTCACAATCTCTCTATCCTTCTCCTCTAAAGTAGATTGCTGAACAGTCGCTCGCTCAGTCAATTCCTGAACCTCATCTTGTAACTCCACGTTACGATCATATAGTGTGTCATACATCTCAGCATCAACAGTGTACCGTGGTAGCTCCTCTTCTTCTTCCTCCTCATCAAACTCCTCCTCAGGACCCTCCTCAGGATCAATCTCAGGTTCATGCTCCTGACCAACAACGGTGATCAATGGAGATGAAACCCTCTGCACCAGCTGCTCCCTAACGACATGAATGTCTCGGGGCTCCTCCTCAGTCGGTCCTATAAGTACACGAGATCCCTCCTCAGTAGGTACTATAGGTAAATGGGGTCCCTCCTCAGTTTGACTAGCTTCTCCATCATTCGTCATCCTGACAACAAAATTTTAAGTTTTAGTTACTAAGTCATACTATCTAACGCATACTTAACACATAAACACATAATGTATTTTATTATCTTCAATGAATTACAAAAATTCATTTCTTAGAACTCGATAAGAGTTTTCAATTACTATCTTCTTCTATAAGGCTACTACCTAAGGTTGTTTTCCCCACCTAAGGTTCATAACCTACGGCTCTGATACCAACTTGTGACACCCCCAAATCCGGGTACTTCGATTCCACGGGATTTGGTGTTCACTGTACAAGCATCATCTATCTATCTACCCATAAATAATATCAAACCAAACAATAGATAGAAATCATAATAAAATCTATTCACTTAAGGGTTACATCAACTGAATCATAAATAAATCTCAGGTTACTCTAACCTTAAAACATCTGTGCGGAATTCTAAACAAATAAGTCTTAACATCAACATAACTCAAGTCTTAAACAAATACATCAGTTAATAAATAACAGGTCTTCATCATTTGCTAACTTTGCCCTTGCCCTTACTAGTGGAGGGTTCATCGCTTCTTTCATTCTTAACTGCAATGTTATTATTAAGCAAGAGTGAGCACAAATGCCCACAAGTATAACAATGAAATAACAGTATAATAACATGCGAATAAATCAAAGACGTCTGAATAAGAGCTCAACTTTTGAATCAAGAATGAATAACAAGAATCAAAAGAATTCTGAGGGTCATAAGACCTTGAACTATGTCCTAGGTTATCAAGGATTATACTTGAAACCTTTAACAATCATAAGACTATGGACCTTCTTCTCGTACTTAGGGGGATCAACCCTTAGTACCATACTGTGCACAATATCTTAACGCTAACGCATAAGTGAATCCCTTTTCAGGGTTGTTCATCTCAGTTTGACATTCGAGTCCGCACCAAAGGAAGTTTGGTTTGGATAATTCAATAAGGGTTCTGAAATTTAGAACGTTCATCAACTAAGGACTAGCTAAATCATTAAGATTCACTAGTCTAAAAAGGTTCAACAATAATGATATTCGATTTGAATAATAATCTCAAATGTATACAATAGAACAATTATTGTATAATTGAATCATGCTTTGAAAGATAATCAATCTTTAATATAATACTTGAACTTGAATAATAATTTAAGTTTAAGTAAATTGCTCAATGTAAAAGTAGAGTTAAGAAACTTGCTCAATTTAAGAGTTTAAGTTTAGGAGACTTGCCTCGCGTGTAGATTACACTTTAACTAATCACGTTCTTTGAAATAAATCCTACATACCATTCACATTCAATACCAGTTAATTATTAACTAATCATCATAACTTATTCTCGTTGTCTACTTTAATAATTGACTAACTTAGTCAAATCATCACGTTGACACCTAATTTGTTCGTTATGAATGAATAACTAATTATGTATTTAATAATACAACTCACATGTAATTATGTTATTTACATGCTAAACAAATATTTTATCATCATATAATATTTCTAACATATTTACATGTTCATTATTTTAATACACTAACCCATTGTTAGACTTAGAAAATTTAAAAGCTCATTTTTTTTCCAGTTCGCGAAGAACACAGAATTCAGCGAAAATAATTACTACAAAATCATTAATTCTCCAAATTAAACATACCCACATGTTGGAATTCATATATAATTAATACCCAATATTTATATACTGACAAAACTAATTTTAAACACTTAATAACAGATTTAAAGCCTAACAATTCACTGACTTTGATGTTCATGAAGTTTTAGAAAACTTTATGTGAAAATTCTCCCTACGAATTCGTTATAACACTGAATTCGTTCGTTTAAGGCTTAAACTCTTCGTATTAACATGCATAACAACATACAAGTCCAAAATTTAGGGATAATATATAATCAATACATTAATTATCACATATATGGCCATATGGCCATATCACGTACTCTGTTTATTTTGAAATAACAAGTCATCAGATTACTACACTTAGGGTATGGGATCATGCAATATATATATAAAAAAAACATGTTAAGCTACTCTTATGATTACATTTATACTCATAATTGTTACCCTATTCAACCATAGAAACTCTATAGAGGACTTAAGCCATAATTATGAAAACTTTAAAAAGACGTAGAAATAGAATTTGGGAAAGAAGAGATTACCCAAAGCGTAGATGAGTAAGGATGGCAATTTTCTCTATTTCAATCACAATACACACAATCTCTCTCAAAGATTTCTCCAACTCTCTCTGCAAACTCTCTGGTTCTAAAAATACGTAAGTTAAACTCATCTGAGCCTTTAAGCGTAGAGTTGAGGTCAGTTATTCCATTCGTGGTTTAACTGTCCCCAACTCCTCCTAAGGCCTCATTTGACTAGGAAACTAGGTTCAAAACTCATTATTTTAATAACCTTTTATCATATAGTTTGAAAATGTCACCCTTTTTATAAAATAAATCCCATATTTTATTTAATTTACTTTAAATAAAATATAATAATTACTCGTAAATTCACATAATCATATATTCAATTATCTCATTAATAAATAATGTCAATTTATTAATTCTCTAATTAATAATTAAATTAATTAAATAACATCATGCTTAATTAAATAATTTATTTAATTAAATAAGCTCACATAATTTCATACCTTGATAAAATTATTCTCTTTATTAATTTAATAAATGTAACACATATAATTAAATTAATCTATCACAATTGCATCAATTGATTATTTAATCTAATAATTAAATCATAAAAAAAATATTTATTTAATTCAATAAATATTTAAAATAAATTATAAAATTATCGTTCGTCACATCTTTCCTCCCTTAAAAGGATTCTGTCCCCAGAATCACGACTCAGTAATTTTTGACTCGTTACAATCTCCCCCCCTTACAAAGATTCTGTCCCCAGAATCGCATACACATAATTAAGTAAATAAATGAGGGTAATTCTTCATCATATTCTCTTCGAGTTCCCACGTAGCTTCTTCAGCGTTGTGGTTCCTCCAAATTACCTTAACAGAAGGTATTACTTTATTTCTCAGAACTTGTTCTTTTCGGTCGATAATTTGGACAGGAATTTCTTCATAAGATAAGTCTTTCTCAAAATGCAGGGGTTCGTATTCAATTACATGCTTGTAATCAGGTTTGTAAGGTCGTAACACAGAAACATGGAAGACGTTGTGGATATTCTCGAGTGCTGGAGGTAAGGCTACCTCGTACGCAACTTCTCCAATTCTTCGCAGTACCTCAAAGGGTCCAATAAATCTTGGGCTCAATTTTCCTTTCTTTCCGAACCTGATCTTTCCCTTCCAGGGAGAGACCTTCAAGAAAACATAACTACCGGATTCAAACTCGATAGTTTTACGATGTGGATCAGCGTATTTCTTCTGTCGATCTTGAGCTGCTACCAGTCGTGCTCGGATCACTTTGACTATTTCTGCCGTCTGCTGTACCAATTCTGGCCCTAGCAATTGTCTTTCACCAACTTCATCCCAATAAAGCGGAGTTCTGCACTTTCTACCGTATAACGCTTCGTAAGGCGGCATACCAATACTAGCGTGGTAACTGTTGTTGTAGCCGAACTCTACCAACGGTAGGTGATCATCCCAATTTCCTTTGAAGTCCATTACACAGGCTCGTAACATATCTTCCAGTGTTTGAATCGTTCGTTCGCTCTGTCCGTCTGTTTGAGGGTGGTAAGCTGTACTCATTCGCAGTTGTGTACCCATGCATTCCTGAAGACATTTCCAGAAATTTGATGTGAAGCGCGGATCCCTATCGGAAACAATAGATACCGGCACTCCGTGCCTCGAAACAATCTCCTTCACATATAATCTTGCCAACTGATCTAAGTTAAATCTGATTTTGATAGGAAGGAAGTGCGCGGATTTCGTCAGTCGGTCAACGATAACCCATACTGCGTCGTAGCCTTTCTGAGTCGTCGGAAGGCCAACCACGAAATCCATCGTAATATGTTCCCATTTCCATTCTGGGATCTCCAACGGTTGTAGCAATCCACTCGGTCTCTGATGTTCTGCTTTAACTTTCTGACATGTCAGGCATTTGGCAATACATTCTGCAACATCACGTTTCAAATTCGGCCACCAGAAATGTTGTCGAAGATCTTGGTACATTTTTGTACTACCAGGGTGAATCGAATATCTTGAACTATGAGCCCCACTCAAAATTTCTTCCTTAATTTCTTGTACTGGCGGAACCCAAATTCTACTTTCAAATCTCAATATTCCTTCCTTATCCATCTTAAATCTTGGTTCGGTTCCTTCAGATATCTTCGTTGTTACCTTTTTGCATTCATCATCCTGAAGCTGAGCCTCCTTCACTCTATCTAGTAGAGTTGTACCAGATTGCATCTGAAATAGCTTCTCATCAATCTCCATAGGATACTTCACTTCTAACTCCAGTTTCTCCATATCTGCAATTAGCTCCTGCTAAGTAGTCAACATCATCAATTTCTCACGACCCTTTCTACTTAAGGCGTCGGCAACCACATTAGCCTTACCCGGATGGTATAAAATCTCACAGTCATAATCCTTGATTAATTCCAACCATCTTCTTTGACGCATATTCAAATCTTTCTGTGTAAAAATATATTTCAGACTCTTGTGGTCCGTATATATTTCACACTTTTCCCCGTATAGATAGTGCCTCCAAATTTTCGAAGCAAAAACAACTGCAGCTAACTCCAAATCATGGGTTGGGTAACCCTTCTCGTAATCCTTCAACTGCCGTGATGCATACGTAATGACTTTGCCGTTTTGCATCAGCACACAGCCAAGTCCTTTATGTGACGCATCGCTAAAAGTAACAAAATTTCCTGTATCATCCGGAAGAGATAACACAGGCGCTGTACTCAACCTCTTCTTTAATTCTTGAAAACTCTCCTCACACTTCTCCGTCCAAACAAATTTCACAGCTTTTCGAGTTAAATTCGTTAACGGAGTTGCGATCTTAGAAAAATCTTGTATGAATCTTCTATAATATCCTGTTAATCCAAGAAAACTTCTTACTTCTGACGGCGTTCTCGGCTGATCCCAGTTAATCATAGCTTCTACTTTGGATGGATCTACCGAAATTCCATCTTTATCGATTACGTGACCAAGAAATTGTACTCTCTCGATCCAGAATTCGCATTTCGAAAATTTAGCATACAACTTCTCCCTTCTCAATACTTCCAACGTCAACCTCAAGTGTTCTTCATGTTCCTCTTTGGTTTTGGAATATACCAAAATGTCATCTATAAATACCACCACGAATTTGTCCAAAAACGGCTTGAATACACCATTCATTAGTCCCATAAATGCTGCAGGAGCATTCGTAAGACCAAACGACATTACTAAAAACTCATAATGACCATATCGCGTTCGGAACGCTGTCTTCGGTACATCCTCTGGCCTCACCTTCAGTTGGTGATAACCACTCCTCAAGTCAATCTTGGAAAAGTATTTTGCTCCCTTCAATTGATCAAACAGATCATCGATCCTCGGTAATGGATATTTGTTCTTAATCGTGACCTTATTTAATTCTCTGTAGTCAATGCAGAGCCTCATCGATCCGTCCTTCTTTTTCACGAACAACACCGGCGCTCCCCACGGCGATACGCTCGGTTGAATGTACTTTTTGTCCAACAATTCTTGTAGTTGTACCATTAATTCCTTCAACTCTATTGGCTCCATTCGGTATGGTGCCTTCGATATTGGAGCAGTTCCGGGCGCCAAATCAATCACAAAGTCTACTTCTCTATCTGGAGGAAGTCCTGGCAAATCGTCTGGAAATACATCGACGAAATCCCTCACAATCGGTATCTCCTCTACCTTCGGGTTCTCTTTTCGACTGTCGACTATGTAAGCTAAATATCCTACACAGCCTTGTCTTAATAACTTCCTGGCCTGCAACATCGTCAGACAACTCGCTTGTCTAGGCGACTTGCTACCATAAAACACAACCTTTGACGGAGTCATAAGGTTAATACGCTTCTTTTGACAGTCAATTACAGCCCCATAATTGGATAGCCAATCCATACCCAATATAACGTCGAATTCCCCCAATCGAATAGGGATAAGATCTACGTTCATGATATTACCCTTAATATCCACTCTACAATTCTTATACACATGCTTAACAAGAATTATCTCTCTATTCGCAATTTCTATAATCATGGGATATTCCAATTCATCCTTAAGCAAATCTAAACTATTAGCAAAGTCATCGGATATAAAGGAACAAGTAGCACCCGAATCAAATAAAACGTAAGCATTAATTTCATTGATCGGAATGATACCTGACACCACATCACGAGACTGGATTACATCCTGCACCGTCATATTGAAAGTTCTGGCGGTTGGTCTGTTTGTTGCAGGTGGTCCGGTGATGGTTAAGGTATTTCCACTGCTATTTCCCCGGTTTCCTCCTTGTCCTGATCCTCCCGATCCCTTTTTGGGACAGTCTCTTGCTAAATGATCTTTCGAACCACAGTTGAAACAAGCACCCTTTTTTGGGTTTGGACAATTTGGTGCTATGTGGCCTTCCTGACCACAATTGTAGCACACTCTCTTTCCCTTCAAACAAACTCCTAGATGTGCCTTGCCGCAAGTCAGACATGCTTCTATCTTCTTTTTCTGCCCTCCGTGTTGACTTCCAGCTGTCGAGTTATCCGTCCACTTCCTCTTCTGATTATTATTATTCCCAGTATTACTTCCACCAGTCTTGTTATTACCTTCATTCTCACTCTTTTTCTTTTTCTGTTCTTGGTTGTACTTAGTCACTGCATCACTTCCTCCTTCCGCGAGAATGGCCTTTTCCAAAACTCCCGCAAACGTGTTAAGTTGAAACATTGATACCTTGCTGTATACCCAAGGCTTCAGTCCTTGTTCGAATCGTCTGGCTTTCCTCTCGTCAGTGTGTACTTGATACGGGGCAAACCTTGCCAACTCATCGAATTTAGCCGCGTATTCAGGCACGCTCATGTTTCCCTGTTTCAATTCCATAAATTGCACCTCCATCTGATTCTGCGAACTAGCTGGGAAATACATTTCGAAAAACATCTCTTTGAATCCCTCCCACGTAATTACACCTTCACCTCCTCGCATCTTGTTTGCCTGCCACCAGTAGCTAGCCTCAGACTTCAGCATAAATGTCGCAAAAACGGTCTTCTGATCTTCTCGAACCCTAGCAACGTCGAAAACCTTCTCCATTTCCATCACCCACGTTTGAGCCTCGATCGGGTTTCTGGAACCTTTGAACTCTGGCGGTCCCACCGCCTTAAAATCTTTAAACGTTGTGCTAGGTGGAGCTTGCGGTTGGTTATTCATGACTCCAGTTAGTAAATTAACTAGCTGTTGAACTGGATTAACATTGGCATTATTGTTATTATTGGTTGACCCTTCCTGAGCCGGTTGACGTTGTTGTCTTCTCCTTGGCGGCATTTTTCTGTTAAATAAACGTTTATTAGAACTTTATTTATTTCTCTGTATAGTTAAGACATTACTCAACAATTTAACATATCACTTAACACATCATCTCAAACAACTTGATATCTTTTCATTCAAATAAAAAGTTTTAACATTAAACTATATCATACTGCTATTTACATCATCTATCCTGGAATAAAGAATCCACAGGATTTAAAACATTCAAATATTAACATATTCCTTAGTTCATAAACACATCATAATTTACATAAAACTATATAAGTCTTTCACATAAATAAACAGATTCTATTCCTGTCTTCCAAGGTGCTCAATAGCCTTTCCACGCTCCTTATTCATGATACGAGACATCGTCCTGCGATCCAACATATACGATGGAAGTCCTTTAAACTGGATGGGGTACCTTAACACTCGCTCTTGAACCTCATCCATCGCATGATTAAGTGTGGCGTACGTGTCTTCAAGCTTTGCCTTCTTTGCACGACTATCATTTTCTGCACGATCAGCTCGATGTGATTCACTTACCCATCCTTCCTCTGCTATTTTCAGTCTTCTGGAAGTTTCCTTCAGTTCCTTCTTCAGCTTCTCTATCTCCTCGGTTTTATATTCGGTTTGACCCTTCTCATGAATTAGATCCCACTCCACGTTTCCTAAACGTGTATGAAGGGTCACAATCTCTCTATCCTTCTCCTCTAAAGTAGATTGCTGAACAGTCGCTCGCTCAGTCAATTCCTGAACCTCATCTTGTAACTCCACGTTACGATCATATAGTGTGTCATACATCTCAGCATCAACAGTGTACCGTGGTAGCTCCTCTTCTTCTTCCTCCTCATCAAACTCCTCCTCAGGACCCTCCTCAGGATCAATCTCAGGTTCATGCTCCTGACCAACAACGGTGATCAATGGAGATGAAACCCTCTGCACCAGCTGCTCCCTAACGACATGAATGTCTCGGGGCTCCTCCTCAGTCGGTCCTATAAGTACACGAGATCCCTCCTCAGTAGGTACTATAGGTAAATGGGGTCCCTCCTCAGTTTGACTAGCTTCTCCATCATTCGTCATCCTGACAACAAAATTTTAAGTTTTAGTTACTAAGTCATACTATCTAACGCATACTTAACACATAAACACATAATGTATTTTATTATCTTCAATGAATTACAAAAATTCATTTCTTAGAACTCGATAAGAGTTTTCAATTACTATCTTCTTCTATAAGGCTACTACCTAAGGTTGTTTTCCCCACCTAAGGTTCATAACCTACGGCTCTGATACCAACTTGTGACACCCCCAAATCCGGGTACTTCGATTCCACGGGATTTGGTGTTCACTGTACAAGCATCATCTATCTATCTACCCATAAATAATATCAAACCAAACAATAGATAGAAATCATAATAAAATCTATTCACTTAAGGGTTACATCAACTGAATCATAAATAAATCTCAGGTTACTCTAACCTTAAAACATCTGTGCGGAATTCTAAACAAATAAGTCTTAACATCAACATAACTCAAGTCTTAAACAAATACATCAGTTAATAAATAACAGGTCTTCATCATTTGCTAACTTTGCCCTTGCCCTTACTAGTGGAGGGTTCATCGCTTCTTTCATTCTTAACTGCAATGTTATTATTAAGCAAGAGTGAGCACAAATGCCCACAAGTATAACAATGAAATAACAGTATAATAACATGCGAATAAATCAAAGACGTCTGAATAAGAGCTCAACTTTTGAATCAAGAATGAATAACAAGAATCAAAAGAATTCTGAGGGTCATAAGACCTTGAACTATGTCCTAGGTTATCAAGGATTATACTTGAAACCTTTAACAATCATAAGACTATGGACCTTCTTCTCGTACTTAGGGGGATCAACCCTTAGTACCATACTGTGCACAATATCTTAACGCTAACGCATAAGTGAATCCCTTTTCAGGGTTGTTCATCTCAGTTTGACATTCGAGTCCGCACCAAAGGAAGTTTGGTTTGGATAATTCAATAAGGGTTCTGAAATTTAGAACGTTCATCAACTAAGGACTAGCTAAATCATTAAGATTCACTAGTCTAAAAAGGTTCAACAATAATGATATTCGATTTGAATAATAATCTCAAATGTATACAATAGAACAATTATTGTATAATTGAATCATGCTTTGAAAGATAATCAATCTTTAATATAATACTTGAACTTGAATAATAATTTAAGTTTAAGTAAATTGCTCAATGTAAAAGTAGAGTTAAGAAACTTGCTCAATTTAAGAGTTTAAGTTTAGGAGACTTGCCTCGCGTGTAGATTACACTTTAACTAATCACGTTCTTTGAAATAAATCCTACATACCATTCACATTCAATACCAGTTAATTATTAACTAATCATCATAACTTATTCTCGTTGTCTACTTTAATAATTGACTAACTTAGTCAAATCATCACGTTGACACCTAATTTGTTCGTTATGAATGAATAACTAATTATGTATTTAATAATACAACTCACATGTAATTATGTTATTTACATGCTAAACAAATATTTTATCATCATATAATATTTCTAACATATTTACATGTTCATTATTTTAATACACTAACCCATTGTTAGACTTAGAAAATTTAAAAGCTCATTTTTTTTTTCCAGTTCGCGAAGAACACAGAATTCAGCGAAAATAATTACTACAAAATCATTAATTCTCCAAATTAAACATACCCACATGTTGGAATTCATATATAATTAATACCCAATATTTATATACTGACAAAACTAATTTTAAACACTTAATAACAGATTTAAAGCCTAACAATTCACTGACTTTGATGTTCATGAAGTTTTAGAAAACTTTATGTGAAAATTCTCCCTACGAATTCGTTATAACACTGAATTCGTTCGTTTAAGGCTTAAACTCTTCGTATTAACATGCATAACAACATACAAGTCCAAAATTTAGGGATAATATATAATCAATACATTAATTATCACATATATGGCCATATGGCCATATCACGTACTCTGTTTATTTTGAAATAACAAGTCATCAGATTACTACACTTAGGGTATGGGATCATGCAATATATATATAAAAAAAACATGTTAAGCTACTCTTATGATTACATTTATACTCATAATTGTTACCCTATTCAACCATAGAAACTCTACAGAGGACTTAAGCCATAATTATGAAAACTTTAAAAAGACGTAGAAATAGAATTTGGGAAAGAAGAGATTACCCAAAGCGTAGATGAGTAAGGATGACAATTTTCTCTATTTCAATCACAATACACACAATCTCTCTTAAAGATTTCTCCAACTCTCTCTGCAAACTCTCTGGTTCTAAAAATACGTAAGTTAAACTCATCTGAGCCTTTAAGCGCAGAGTTGAGGTCAGTTATTCCATTCGTGGTTTAACTGTCCCCAACTCCTCCTAAGGCCTCATTTGGCTAGGAAACTAGGTTCAAAACTCATTATTTTAATAACCTTTTATCATATAGTTTGAAAATGTCACCCTTTTTATAAAATAAATCCCATATTTTATTTAATTTACTTTAAATAAAATATAATAATTACTCGTAAATTCACATAATCATATATTCAATTATCTCATTAATAAATATGTCAATTTATTAATTCTCTAATTAATAATTAAATTAATTAAATAACATCATGCTTAATTAAATAATTTATTTAATTAAATAAGCTCACATAATTTCATACCTTGATAAAATTATTCTCTTTATTAATTTAATAAATGTAACACATATAATTAAATTAATCTATCACAATTGCATCAATTGATTATTTAATCTAATAATTAAATCATAAAAAAAATATTTATTTAATTCAATAAATATTTAAAATAAATTACAAAATTCTCGTTCGTCACAACAGGTGAAAGCGGCTCCTGTCCACAACGTAGGTGGAAATACTGGAAACTCTCAGGCGGTCACCGCTAAGCAGTTTAAGGAGCTGGGACCACCGGAGTTTAAGGGAGAACCCAAACCACTTGTAGTTGAAACATGGATAAAGCAGATCACCAAGATATTTGATGTCTTGGGTTGCTCCGAGGAGCAAAAGGTTCCCTTTGCCGCCTTTATGTTGCGAGGAGAGGTAGATTACTGGTGGGAATCGATAAAGCGTACTCAACCTGCCGCACTGAAGATGACCTGGGAGAAGTTCCAAGAGCTGTTTAACGACAAATACTTTCCCGAGAGTATTTGTCACATGAAGGAGGTGGAGTTTGTAACGACCCCAAAATAGGTCCATTCCACCCAACCCATTCTGAGTCGTCAAATACATGGTACAGAAAACAACTACAACTTTATTACAACAATTGTCGTGCAAAATACAACAACACATATGCTGTGAGTTTGGATACAAATATATACCAAATGTGACTCATGTTCCAACTGTGGACATCACCTCACAATAACACCTTACATAAAGGTATAGTCAAAAACTGTTTTAGAAATTAGAATCTTTGGAAAGTGCTCAAGGAAACCTTCGTACATGGGAGGCCATGCGTCTAGGTTATGATAGATATCATATGGCCACAGAATTATCCTTGGTTGACCCAATAGACCCCAAAGAAAAACGAGAAGATTACTATCATATTCTTCCCAATGGTGAGTCTTCTCTTGACATATCATTATCTCTACTGTCTCTAATTGAGAATTATACTTTAAACAAACACCAAGATTATATAGGTAGTGCTCGTATATATACTCAGCAAGTGGATGAGCACATCCCTGTCTTATGATGACACGAGGTTGTATGTCGTTAGACATCTTGTTTGATAGTGACAAAATACCCTTCCAACGTTGGGTTCGCCTCACCCTATTTTCTTCACCAAATATAACTACTAAATGATAACCACCGTTCTATTCCCTTGTTACCCCCGCTCGACCCAGCTACACTCTTATTACCTGAAAGGAATTGTGAAGTAAAAGGGTGAGCACAACTAGCTCAGTAAAGAATATCATGACTAAAGATAATTAAATTATCAATAGCCTTCATCAATAATAAATCAGAGATTTAGAACATATGGTAGATGATAAAAAATTTCAACCATAGTTGCAGCGGAACATGCAATCCATTAGAAGAGTCAAATAGCCTATAAAGTCTATTATCTTCTCCATGTTAAAAATCCACCAACAATGTTTTATCCCTGTAACATCAATCAACAGTTCCTTTCCACAATCATATGAATAACTCATAATCATAATTGTGATTCTAAATTTTTCTTCGCACCCAGGACGAAGAATATTTTCATCACCTGTCTTTACCTGAAACATCAAACATCATGGTTATACCAAATCACAGTTCCTGTTCATAATCATACTAATAATTTCATCTTTGCACTACGACCAAAGATATTCAACAACAGTTCATCTTTGCACTACATGCCAAAGATATTCATCAACAGACCATCTTTGCACTACAGGCCAAAGATATTCAACAACAGTTCATCTTTGCACTACAGGCCAAAGATATTCATCAATAATTCATCTTTACACTACAGGCCAAAGATATTCATCAATAATTCATATTTGCACTACAGGCCAAATATATTCATATCTCAAAGAAATATATAATCATTTCAGAATTTATATAAACAATAATTATAACCATGTTGATCAATTCACCTTTGCACTTAAGCTTAAGATATTCAATTATAAATTCAATGGTCATGATCATACCAGTCACAATTCAACTTTGCACTACAGGCCAAAGAGAACCCTAGTCATGATCATACCAATAATCTACCCATCTTTACACTCCAGTGAAAGAGAATTTCAACATCAGGGTTATAAAAATGTTATATATGATGATAAAAATAATATGATCAACATATAGTTTTAATCTCAAGAGTAATATTCGTAACTCATGAATAGTAAATCGTGAATAGTAACTCATGAATAGTAACCCGACACAAAAGATAGAAATTTCACAATAAAATCCATACCAATATTTCGGTATAATGATATTGAAAGAATAACATTACTTAAATTTATAAACAATTTATTTTAATTGTTTACACTTTACTAATTAATGCATTTAATCATCATAAAATGCCAACTCTTACAATTTCATCATCAATAACCAAAACCCTCATCAAAAATCTGCATATACCTCATATAGGATTCTCAAGCCATAAAATCCTATTTTCCAATTTTCTTTCTTCACAAAACATATTTAATTCATTTACTCATAACTAGACCATTTTTATGAAAAATACCAAATCAGTTCCAAAAATATTTCTTTTCTGGGATTTAGCATAATATAGTCCCATAGTGAACATATATTTTTCTCAGAATTTTTAAAAGTCATTTACTATTTTTCATATGGCCAAAATAGCCGAATATTTAGACATTTATCAAAAATTGTACTTTTGTCTAAAAATTCTGAAATTTACAGAGTATACTTCTATCATATACATGTACTCCCAATAAAAATTTCATCAATTTTGGAGTTAACCACAAGGAATTATAAGCTGTTACTTCTAAAATAGTCTTTTCTCATAAAATTCATAACTCTCAATCTATACATCCAAAAATCACCATTTTTGGACACAATCAAGAAAACTCATCAAAATATCATTTCAAATTTTTCCAGAATTTTTGAAGATCAGAAAAATTACGAAACTGAAAATCATAACAACCCTTAAAATCCCTTAATATCCCTTACTATCCCTTACTATCCCTTACCTCAAAAGAGCAGTACTTCTGACTGGATATCGAATATGATGCTGAAGGAAACTTGCACTGATGAATAGCAACTCACCAAGTATCTAAAAACTCACAAAATATGCTTCATAATATAGAGAGAGAAAGAGAGAAAGCTTATGTTTTTGGTGTGATTTTCAATTCTAACTTAGCCCTCTATTTATAGGAAAATTTTGGTAGGTTTGACCTGCAACCTGATGACTTTACCTGCTACTATTCCCACCCACCACATTTGAAATATAATTCAGCACATTTCTTCACCAACCACAAGTGGAGCCCACCAATTCTAGAATTTTCCACCAAAATGATAAACTCCGAAAATTCAACAATTTCTGAACCAGTCATCTCGTAAAATTCATAATAAATCATACGTTCATTTTTAACGGTTCAAAATTTATGGACATATACTCAACTTATATATGTATAACATATCCAAAAATTACCACGATCCAACGGTCGGATTAAAAATTATAACCCCCGCAAAATATCTCAAAAACCCTGATTTTTAATACCTCCATTCCGACAAAAATACTGATAAAAACCTCAACATTAACTCCTTCATTTTTAACCACAAAAATATATCCCTCATTTATATCCACATAATATAAATATTTCCTTATCATATGAATCAATAATTAATTATTCACAAATAATATTACAGAATCACATTTATGACAACCAGGCCGTTCCCAGGAAAGAGGGGGCTTTTCAATAAGGATTTCTCCTTACTGGCGCGCAATTAGATGACCAAACCTCTCCTTAGACAGAACTTTCTAGACATTGCCAATAATGCTATCTAATAATACTATTTAAATAATATGAATTATTGATCTGATAATGGGAAATACTGTGCAGCAACAATTATTGAACAACAATAATACAAAATTTCAACGTAGCAATTATTGAATCAATAAAATAAAATATTGAACAGTAATTACTGTAACAATTATTGAGTAGTGCCTTCTTACGTAAGAATCAATAATTTCAAAAATACTGTGCAATACCGTGTGCTACTGTGCAATAACGCGTATTACTGTATTTTAACCACCGGATATTCCAATAGTGTTAACGGTAACAACTACGTCGTTATTTGTAAAAACTCAAATTTGTCGTTTTCTTCACCCGACAGTTATTCTGTTTGGGGCCCACAAATGGCTGCGCCGTCGTACGAATATTCCCTGACAGAACGAATATTCCACGACCAAACGAATATTCCCCGACAACAATGAATATTTTATAACCACTTGTTTATTTTCAAAAAAATTCACATTCCACCCATAACTTTAAACTTTTATCAATTTAACCATTTACTGAATAGTAATTATAAGAAAAATTGAATACTTTTATTTCATAAAATTTGGGGTCTTACAGAGTTCATCAAATTGGAGCAGAATAATATGACCGTGTCGCAGTACGAGGCAAAATTTGCGGAGTTATCCCGGTTTGCGTCCCACCTGGTGGATAATGAAGAAAGAATGACGCGGATGTTTTTAAGAGGTTTGAAGCCGGAGATACGTCAACATCTTGTTTCTCATAAACTGTGTTTGTATTCAGATGTTGTAAATAGGGCTCAGTTGGTGGAGCGCGATAACGAGACAACGCAACCAAAAGAGAGCAACCGGCAAAATGATAATACCAGTGAGAGCAGTCATCGAAGCGATGACAACAAGCGTGGAGGGGATCAACAGGCCAGAAATGGTAACCACTTCGGTGGTAATCAGGGCCAAAACAATAAGAATGGGCATTTCAAGAAGAGGAGATTCAACAATGATGGAAAGACGTCAGCACCAGCACCTGTCGTTAAGGAAGGAGAACGACCACCTATCATATGTTTCAAATGCGGAGGGGAGGGGCACATCAGTCCAAACTGCGCGATGCCGTCCAAAGCATGTTATAATTGTGGAAGAGAAGGTCATTTAGCCCGATTTTATCGTTTACCGAAGACAAATTCAGCTAGGATGGAGGCACCAAAGGCCGTCCCAGAAAAGTCAAAACCGGTTGTGCAAGGGAGAGCATTTGTTGTGAACTCCCAAAGAGCAAGGAACCTGAATGAGGTCATCACGGGTAAGCTTATCATAAATTCTAACGAAGTCTATACTTTATTTGATACCGGTTCTACCCATTCTTTTATTTCTCCTACTTGCGCTCATCGATTAAATTTGATTACGGAGAAATTAGACTTTGACTTAGCAGTTGAAACTCCATTGGGAGAAACCTTCATTACATCCACGGTTTATAAGTCTTGTTTGGTTCAAGTTGATACCCACACATTACCTATCGATCTTATTTCATTAAAAATACTTGCATTTGACGTGATTCTAGGGATTGATTGGTTAACTACTCATCATGCAAAAATTGATTGTTTTCGTAAGGTTGTTAGCTTTCATATTCCTAATCGACCTATTATGCGAATTCAAGCAACCAAACCATTAAAATCAATCGCTGTCATCTCAAGCCATAAAGCTATTCGTTTATTGAAAAACGGATGTCAAGCTTTCTTAGCTCATGTCACGGATCTAAACAAAAATACGTCAGCCTTGAATGATATTTCTGTTGTTAATAAATTTCCTGACGTATTTCCCGAAGAACTTCCTGGCCTACCCCCAGAGCGTGAAATTGAATTTTGTATCGACCTTGAACCCGGTACAAAACCCATTTCCAAAGCCCCATATCGAATGGCTCCTATTGAACTTCAGGAGTTAAAGACCCAACTGCAGGAATTGTTAGACATTGGTTTTATTCGTCCTAGTACTTCTCCTTGGGGTGCTCCTGTTCTGTTCGTGAAGAAGAAAGATGGGAGTATGCGACTTTGTATTGATTATCGGGAGTTGAATCATGTCACCATCAAAAATAGGTACCCATTGCCACGTATTGATGACCTGTTTGACCAGTTGCAAGGAGCACAATTCTTTTCAAAGATCGATCTTCGTTCTGGATATCATCAGCTGAAGGTTAGAACTGAGAATATTCCAAAGACTGCCTTCAGAACTCGGTATGGGCATTATGAATTCTTAGTTATGTCTTTTGGATTGACTAATGCTCCTGCTGCCTTCATGGATATGATGAACAGGGTATTCAAGGAATATTTAGATCACTTTGTGGTCGTCTTTATCGATGACATCCTTGTTTATTCCAAAAGCCGTGAAGATCATGAGCAACACTTGAGGTTGGTACTCCAAAAGCTTCGTGAATACAAGCTTTATACCAAGTTGAAAAAATGCGAGTTCTGGTTGGAGGAGGTAGCATTCCTTGGGCACGTAGTATCAAGTCGTGGAATATCTGTTGACCCGACAAAGATTGAAGCAATTCAAAGCTGAGAGCAACCTAAATCAGTAACCGAAGTACGTAGCTTTCTCGGTCTAGCTGGTTATTATCGGAGATTCGTGGAAGGATTTTCTCGAATCGCTACTCCATTAACTCAGCTGACTCGGAAAGATACAAAGTTCGGTTGGAGCGAAGAGTGTGAGCAGAGTTTTCAAGAACTCAAGAGGAAACTCATTTCAGCACCTGTTCTAACAATACCATCTGGCTCGGAGGGATTTGTCATCTACAGTGATGCTTCGAGCAAAGGGTTGGGATGCGTTCTCATGCAACATGGAAAAGTCATAGCCTATGCATCAAGACAACTCAAGGAATATGAGAGGAATTATCCTACTCATGATCTAGAGTTGGCAGCTGTTGTCTTTGCACTTAAAATTTGGAGGCATTACTTGTATGGGGAGAAGGTGGAGATCTTTACGGATCATAAAAGCCTCAAATATTTCTTCACTCAAAAGGAACTCAACATGCGACAACGACGTTGGCTTGAACTGTTGAAAGATTATGATCATACCATTCAATACCATCCTGGAAAAGCGAACGTGGTAGCTGACGCATTGAGTAGAAGATCATATGCAAGTACGAGTGCGATATTGTCAACGCAAAGGCCCATTTTGTGTGATTTGCAAAGGATGGAGATAGAGTTAAAGACTCCAGGGACCCATGTGATGATGGCGAATATACGAGTAGAACCGACTTTAATCGATAAAGTTAAAGCTGCTCAAGCTACAGACCTGGAGCTGATGCGTATGAGGAAGAAAGTGCAAGAAGGTGCTATGCCGGAAGCAAGAATCGATGAAGAAGGAATACTTCGAGTCAACTCCAGACTTTGTGTTCCTAACAACCCTGATTTAAAGTATGAAATCATGATGGAGGCGCACAACACACCGTTTGCAATCCATCCTGGAAGTACCAAAATGTATCATGATCTTCGTCATACATTTTGGTGGAGCAATATGAAGAGAGAGATAGCGCTGTTTATCTCAAGGTGTCTAACTTGTCAACGAGTCAAAGCGGAGCATCAAGTACCAAAAGGTCCATTGCAACCACTTGAAATTCCAGAATGGAAGTGGGAGCACATTACCATGGATTTCGTTACCGGTCTTCCTAGGGTTTCTCAAGGTATTGATGCGATTTGGGTCATTGTTGATAGATTGACCAAGTCTGCTCATTTCTTACCGATACGAGAAACTTATACACTTGAACGTCTTGCTCGTATGTACATAAACGAGATTGTAAGACTGCATGGTATGCCAGTATCCATAGTTTCTGATCGAGACCCAAGATTCACTTCACGATTTTGGGTTGGTTTACAAAAAGCTATGGGCACGGATTTACGATTTAGTTCGGCATATCATCCTCAGACGGACGGACAATCAGAGAGGACTATTCAAACTCTAGAAGATTTATTAAGACTCTGTGTCTTTGACTTCAAGGGAAGTTGGGACAAGTTCTTACCATTGGTGGAGTTTTCTTACAACAACAGTTATCAAGCAAGTATTGGCATGGCTCCATTCGAAGCATTGTATGGAAGAAAATGTCGTTCTCCAGTATGCTGGGATGAGGTGGGTGAAGCAACGTTGTTGGGACCGGAGTTGGTACGTATGACTACAGAAAAGATTCAAACGATCCGACAACGTATAAAAACCTCACAAGATCGACAAAAGAGTTATGCTGATCTTCATCGAAAGGACGTGGAATTTGATGTAGGAGATCATGTGTTCTTACGTGTTGCTCCATGGAAAGGAGTTACGAGATTTGGAAAGAGAGGAAAGCTCAATCCTCGATTCATCGGTCCATTTTTAATCCTCGATCGAGTAGGAACTGTGGCTTATAGACTCGCTTTACCGCCAAGTATGTCTCGTGTTCATAACGTTTTTCACATATCCATGTTACGCAAATATGTGGAAGACCCGAACCACATTATTGAGTTAGAACCGGACGAAATAGCGGAGGATTTGACGTATGAAGAAGTTCCTGTTCAAATCTTGGATAAGAAGGAACATATTCTACGCTCCAAGGTTATACCTCAAGTCAAAGTTTTGTGGAGAAACCACGATGTTGAGGAAATGACTTGGGAGTTAGAATCAGAAATGAAATCAAGGTATCCTTACCTCTTCGACATACCAGGTACGTACCCTAATTTCGAGGGCGAAATTTCATAAGAAGGGGAGGTTGTAAGACCCCAACTTTTATAAATAAAGATGAATTTTCTATAAATATCATTTTTGAATATTATGGAGTTAATTTGATATAATGTTATAGTTGTGGGTAATATTTATAAATTTTGCAAAGTAAGCAAGTTGTTTTAAAATATTCGATTGGTCGGGAAATATTCGTTTTAACAGGGAATATTCGTACAACGACACAATCATTGGTGGACCCCACAACGGAATTATTGTCGGATTGAGAAAACGACAAAAATATTTTATTAAAAATAACGGCGGAAGTTTTACCATTGTTACTGTTGAACTACTCGGTAGTAAAAGTATAGTAATACGTGTGGTTACATAGTAGCACACGGTATTGATTAATAATGCTTATGTGAGAAGTCACTCAGTTTGATTCAATTATTGTCAGTTAATAATATGAATTATTTAGCGATAATGACGTTTTATTTTATTCGTATTATTAACGTAATAAAACAGAATACTTTATTAAAGTTATTCTATAAATAGAATATATTATATTTTATTTAAAAGATTTTTCTTTAAATATGGACCGTCAGATTAAAGTAATCAATCTGGACCGTTCATGGATTAGTTACTATGCATTTTATTTTTCTATAAATAGCAGCTCATTCCTTCATTATTTCTTACGAATTCACTGAACTCTAGAGAGAGAAACTATAGAGAGAAACTATAGAGAGAGAGAAGAAGAGTATTCTGCTACTTAACTACTTCCTTACTTCAGCTCTTCTTTAAAACGGTAAGGGGTGTTATTCTTTCTTATTCATGAAGAGAACTGTTGTTAGTCCATTTATTATTATTCTGTTGGAATAACCTGTATACGCGGTCTACCCTATACTTGGTAACATTCTTCTATTATTCTGTTGGAACATCCTGTCTGTGTGTTTTACACCGGACCTGGTTCCGTTTTTATTATTATTCTGTTGGAACATCCTGTCTGCGTGTTTTACACCGGACCTGGTTCTGTTTTTATTATTATTCTGTTGGAACATCCTGTCTGTGTGTTTTACACTGGACCTGGTTCCGTTTTTATTATTATTCTGTTGGAACATCCTCTCTGTGTGTTTTACACCGGACCTGGTTCCGTTTTTATTATTATTCTGTCGGAATATCCTGTCTGTGCGTTTACGCCGGACCTGGTTCTATTATTTATTATTCTGTCGGAATATCCTGTCTGTGCGTTTACGCCGGACCTGGTTCCATTATTATTATTCTGTTAAGAATAACCTGTCTGTGCGGTCTATCGCATGCATTGTGATTTCTTTTGTTATTCCATTCTTTATTATACTCAGTTGGTTAAGTTTTGACTTCTATACTCCATAAAATTTGTGGAATATCCTTGACATTTGCGCTTCATCTAGTATCTATTCATGAAAATATTCTCCTGATCATTCTTGAATTTTACTCCACAAAGTAGTATCATGTTGACAATTTGGACGTTGTTAATTCTTAGATAAATTAATTCTTGAACTTGTTTTATTGAATTCTTATATCATTGTCATCATCCTCATGTTTATATTCTGTTGAAAGTCATCTGTGGCCTGTAGTGCATAGATGGACTTGGTATGATTATGACCAGGATTATTCGGTGTAATCATGACCGTAATGTTACGAATGATGTGGTAAAAGTCCTCATTGGCCCGTAGTGCATTGATGGACAGTTGTTGGCATGATCATGACCATTAATGAATATACGAATATCCTTGGCCGTAGTGCAGGGGTGATTCGATGATGTGGATTATTTTATTAAGCTGAGTCCCAGCGATCACAGTGTTGGAAAATCTTTTAAATCATAAAAGATAGTAGAGTTTATTTTCTACTTGACTCTCTTAATGGATTGCTTGTTCCGCTACAGTTAAACTTGATGTCTATTATATTTTATCAGTTTAACATTGTTGAAGGCTAATGATAATTTATTCTGCATTATCTTAGTCATAATATTTCTTACTGGGCTAGTTGAGCTCACCCTTTCTTTCACTGTTCTCTTCAGGAAATGAGAACGTAGCTGGGGCAAGTCGGGGAACGGAGTGATGGTTCGAATGATAGTATTAGTTAGTAGTCCTCACTATTCTATGTAATGGTGTGTTAATAAATGTAACGAGGACTCCTTTTGAGCATGAATACTCTCTAGAAGATAATATTAGTAAGTTGTATTTGTATTCTGTACTATGTATCTGACGACCCAAGATGGGTGATGTATACCTAATTTTGGGGGCGTCACATATTTTTCCTTCCTCGTTGGTTATCATCGCTCTGATGACTGCTGTCACCGGTATGACCCTGGTTGTGGTCCCTCGGTTGCACATACTCATTATCTCACTCTAATAATTGATGTGATGCCCCCAAAATAGGTATACAACACTCATTCTTAGTCGCCAAATACATGGTACAGAAAGCAAACTACAACTTCAATAATACAATTGTCGTGCAAAATACGACAACACATACTGTGAGTTTAAATACAAATATTGTCTTCTAGACAATATCCACACTCAAATAAGTCCTCAATACAATTATTCAAACACTATTTTACAGAAATAGTGAGGACTGCTAAAACATCTTTCTAGAACCATCACTCCATACCCCGACTAGATCCTGCTATGTTCTCACCTCCTGAGAAGAAAAATAGAACAAAAAGGAAAAGGGTGAGCTCAACTAGCCCAGTAAAGAATATTATGACTAAGATAATATACAACAAATTATCATTAGTATTCAACAGGAAAAAATCTGGTAGAATATAATCGACAACAAGTTTTAGATCAACAACTGCAGCGGAAACAGCAAACCGTTAGAAGAGTCAAGTAGAGAAAGAATTCTACTATCTTCTAAGATTTAAAAGTCCATCATCAATATTTTATCCCTGTAACATCGATTAATAATCATCTTTATCCAAATATTCATTTTTGCACTACAGGCCAAAGATATTCATTTGTTTCACCTGTCAGTCATGTTCATCTCAACACCTGTTCATCTTTGCACTACAGGCCAAAGATATTCATCAAGTAATCATACATCTTTGCACTACAGGCCAAAGATATTCAGTAATATCATCATTTAGGACTGAGGATGATGAAAAATATCTTAAAGAGAACGAATCCAGTGAGACAGAAGGACAAATATTAGGGATTCGTATAACAGTTTATCCAAGATCAATAATACTTCATAATAATCAATTGTGAAGCAGAATTCAAAAATAAAGATCAAAACATGGATACAATCAAAGATAGTAACCATAATAGACATCTTGGACAAAAAGAGAAAATTTTATTTTTCGGTGAATAGTGCCGTATTCGTGAATAGTACCATATACGTGAATAGTGCCGTATACGTGAATAGTAACCCCAACACAGAAAGTTCCAAATTTGATAAAAACTCATATCAATATTTTAGCATAATGATATTGAAGAAAATAATATCATTTAAGAAGAAAATAATATCTCTTACCTCAAGATATCAGTACTTCTGGTCGGAATACCGGTATAAGACTGAAAGAAACTTGCTCTGATGAATAGAAACTCTCAAAGTATCTAAATACTCACAAAATACACTCAATAATCTAGAGAGAGAAAGAGAGAAAACTTGTTTCTGGTGTGATTTTCAATTCTAACTTAGCCCTCTATTTATAGGAAAATTTTAGTAGGCTTGACCTGCAACCTGATGGCTTTACCTGCTACTATTTCCACCCACCACATTTGAAATATAATTCAACACATTTTTTCACCAACCACAAGTGGGGCCCACCAATTCTAGAATTTTCCATCAAAATGATAAACTCCGAAAATTCAACAATTTCTAAACCAGTTATCTCGTAAAATTCATAATAAATCATACGTTCATTTTTAACGGTTCAAAATTTGTGGACATATACTCAACTTATATATGTATAACATATCCAAAAATTACCACGATCCAACGTCGGATTAAAAATTATAACACCCGCAATATATCTCAAAAACCCTGATTTAATTTTTAATACCTCCATTCCGATAAAAATACTGATAAAACACCTCAACATTAACTCCTTCATTTTTAACCACAAAAATATATCCCTCATTTATATCCACATAAAATAAATATTTCCTTATCATATGAATCAATAATTAATTATTCACAAATAATATTACAGAATCACATTTATGACAACCAGACCGTTCCCAGGAAAGAGGGGGCTTTCCAATAAGGATTTCTCCTTACTGGCGCGCAATTAGATGACCAAACCTCTCCTTAGACAGAACTTTCTAGACATTGCCAATAATGTTATCTAATAATATTATTCAAATAATATGAATTATTGATCTGATAAATGAAAATACTGTGCAGCAACAATTATTGAAACAACAATAATATAAAATATCAACGCAGCAATTATTGAATCAATAAAATAAAATATTGAACAATAACTACTATAACAATTATTGAGTAGTGCCTTCTTACGTAAGAATCAATAATTGGTGCAATACCGTGTGCTACTGTATTTTAATCACCGGGTATTCCAACAGTATTAACGGTAACAACTACGTCGTTATTTATAAATAACTTATACTTGTCGTTTTTTTCATCCAATCGCTTTCCGTTATAGGGCCCACACAAGGCTGCGCCGTCGTACGAATATTCCCCGACAGCAAGAATATTCCACGACCAAACGAATATTTTCCGACAAAAATGAATATTTTATAACCACCTGCTTATTTGAAATATTTGCGCATTTTACCCATAACTAACCTCATTAATCAATTAACACTTACTATTTCAAAATAATAAATAGAGGGAATTTAAATTTTATTTATTAATAATTTGGGGTCTTACACCCAGGATGGATTGCAAACGGTGTGTTGTGTGCCTCCATCATTATTCTATGCTTCAAGTCAAAATCGTTAGGAACACAAAGTCTGGAGTTGACTTGAAGTATTCCTTCTTCATCGATTCTTGCTTCTGGAATAGCACCTTCTTGCACTTTCTTCTTCATACGCATCAGCTCTATGTCCGTAGCTTGAGCAGCTTTAACTTTATCGATTAAAGTCGGTTCTACTCGTATATTTGATATCATCATGTGGGTACTTGGAGCCTTCATCTCTATCTCCATCCTTTGCAAGTCATACAAAATGGGCCTTTGTGTTAACAACATTGCACTCGTACCCGCGTATGATCTTCTACTCAATGCGTCAGCTACTACGTTCGCTTTTCCAGGATGATATTGGATGGTATGATCGTAATCTTTCAACAGCTCAAGCCAACGTCGTTGCCGCATGTTGAGTTCCTTTTGGGTGAAGAAATATTTGAGGCTTTTATGATCCGTATAGATCTCCACTTTCTCCCCCATACAGGTAGTGTCTCCAAATCTTCAACGCGAAAACGACTGCTGCCAACTCCAAATCATGAGTAGGATAATTCCTCTCATATTTTTTGAGTTGTCGTGAGGCATAGGCTATGACTTTCCCATGTTGCATGAGAACACATCCTAACCCTTTGCCTGAAGCATCGCTGTAGATAACAAATCCATCCGAACCAGATGGTATTGTCAGAACAGGTGCCGAAATGAGTCTCCTCTTGAGTTCTTGGAAACTCTTCTCGCATTCCTCACTCCATATGAATTTTGTATCTTTCTAAGTCAGCTGAGTTAACGGAGTAGCGATTCGAGAAAATCCTTCCACAAATCTCCGATAATAACCAGCTAAGCCCAGAAAGCTACGTACTTCGGTTACCGACTTCAGTTGCTCCCAATATTGTATGGCTTCAATCTTCGTCGGGTCGACAGATACTCCATGTTTTGACACCACGTGCCCAAGGAATGCAACTTCCTCAAGCCAGAACTCGCATTTCTTCAGTTTGGCATATAGCTTGTTTTCACGAAGCCTTTGCAATACCAGCTTCAAATGGCGCTCATGATCTTCATGGCTTTTAGAATAGATAAGAATGTCATCAATAAAGACGACAACGAACTGATCTAAATATTCTTTGAATATACAATTCATCATATCCATGAAAGCAGCAGGAGCATTAGTCAATCCAAAAGACATTACTATGAATTCATAATGCCCGTACCGAGTTCTGAAGGCAGTCTTTGGAATATCCTCAGTTTTAATCTTCAGCTGATGATATCCAGAACGAAGATCGATCTTTGAAAAGAATTGTGCTCCTTGCAACTGGTCAAACAGGTCATCAATGCGAGGTAGCGGATACCTATTCTTGATAGTGACATGATTCAATTCTCGATAGTCGATACAAAGTCGCATACTCCCGTCTTTCTTCTTTACGAATAAAACAGGAGCACCCCAAGGAGACGTACTAGGACGAATAAAACCGATGTCCAACAACTCCTGTAGTTGGACTTTTAACTCCTGAAATTCAATAGGAGCCATTCGATATGGGGTTTTAGAAATAGGCTTTGTACCGGGTTCAAGGTCAATAAAGAATTCAATTTCTCGTTCCGGGGGTAGACCGGAAGTTCTTCAGGAATACATCGGGAAATTCTGTAACAATAGAAATATTATTCAAATCTGACTTGTCTTTGTTCAAATCCATAACATGGGCTAAGAAAGCTTGACTTCCGTTTTTCAATAAACGAATAGCTTTGTGGCTCGATATGACAGTGACTGATTTTAGTGGTTTAGTAGTTTGAATTCGTATGACAGGTTGGTTAGGAATATGAAAACTAACAACCTTACGAAAACAATCAATTTAGCATGATGAGTGGTTAACCAATTAATTCCTAAAATCACATCAAAAGCAAGTATCTTTAAAGAGATAAGATCAACAGGTAATGTGATAGTACCAACTTGGATCATGCAAGATTTATAAACTGTAGATGTAACGAAGGTTTCACCCAACGGAGTTTCAACAGATAAGTTAAAGTCCAATTTCTCCGAGTCAAGTTTAAACGTTGAGCACAAGCAGGAGAGATAAAAGAATGGGTAGAACCGGTATCTAGTAAAGTATAAACTTCGCAAGAATTCAAGATTAGCTTACCCGTGATCACCTCGTTTGGTTTCTCGCGTTTTGGCCAGTAACGACAAACGCCCTTCCAGGAACCGCTGATTTCGACTTATCCGGGACAGCTTTTGGAGTCACCATCCCCGCTGAACTTGGTTTTGCTACAGAACACTCTCGAGCTATATGACCCTCCTTTCCACAGTTATAACATACCTTGGATTGTTGTGGGCAGTTTAGGCTGATATGTCCCTCTTTCCCACATTTATAACATACGACCGGTGGTCGTTCTCCTCCCCTAGAAACAGTTGTTGTTTGTGCTGACGTCTTCACATTATCATTGTTGTACCTTCTCTTCTTGAAATCTCCTCCCGACTCGCTCCTTCTATTATCACGACCACGATTACCACCAGAGTGGTTACCGCTTTTGTCCGAATATTTTCCTCCCTGCTGGTTTTCATTGCTTCGATGACTGCCGCCACCGGTATGACCCTGGTTGTGGTCCCTCGGTTGCACATACTCATTATCTCGCTCTAATAATTGAGCCCTATTACAACATCTGAATATAAAGAAAATTTATGAGAGATAAGATATTGCCGAATCTCGGGTTTTAGACCTCTCAGAAACATCCTTGTCATTCGTTCCTCATTTTCGACCAAATGAGGTGCAAACCTGGATAACTCTGCAAACTTTGCCTCGTACTGGGACACCGTCATGTTGTTTTGTTCCAGTCTGATAAACTCTACCTCCTTCATATGACGAATACTTTCAGGAAAGTACTTGTCATGAACAGTTTTTGAATGTTTCCCAGGACATGTTGAGTGCGTCAGGCTGGGTACGCTTCACAGACTCCCACCAGTAGTCTGCCTCACCGCGGAACATAAATGTGGCGAATGGAACCTTCTGTTCCTCCGTGCATCCCAAGACATCAAATATCTTGGTAATTTGCTTGACCCACGTTTTCGCCATGATCGGATCCGGCTTTCCCTTAAATTCTAGTGGTCCCAATTCTTTGAACTGCTTAGCTGTGACAAACCGCGCGTTATCATTTCCACCCGTATTCTGCACACGAGTCTCCCTCGTCTGATTTTGCATGAACTGCAAAAAGCTCCTAAACATTCCATCATTCATCGTTTGCTCGGTAACGTTGTTTACAGGAGGAATATTGCCTTCCTGTTGCACGTTCCCCTGGGTAGTGATCAAAGGTGTCTCCACGGTCTGATTTACTCCATTATTAACGTTCTCAGCTGCCATTCTTAAATACTGTCATAAAACAAGGGTTAATAGTCATGTCATATATTATCCCTATACTCTGACCGACCAAATAAACACCAAATAAACTTAGTCAGGTCATACTAATGAAGGAATTTCCCGTCTCTCCCCTCCTAGTTCTTGTCTCACATCTCAGCCAGGGATCATATCCCTAAGCTCTGATACCAACTGTGACGCCCCCAAAATAGGTATACAACACCCATTCTGAGTCGCCAAATACATGGTACAGAAAGCAAACTACAACTTCAATAATACAATTGTCGTGCAAAATACGACAACATATATTGTGAGTTTAAATACAAATATTGTCTTCTAGACAATATCCACACTCAAATAAATCCTCATTACAATTATTCAAATACTATTTTACAGAAATAGTGAGGACTGCTAAAACATCTTTCTAGAACTATCACTCCATACCCCGACTACATCCTGCTATGTTCTCACCTCCTGAGAAGAAAAATGGAACAAAAAGGAAAAGGGTGAGCTCAACTAGCCCAGTAAAGAATATTATGACTAAGATAATATACAAACAAATTATCGTTAGTCTTCAACAGGGAAAAATCTGATAGAATATAATCGACAACAAGTTTTAGATCAACAACTGCAGCGAAAACAGCAAACCATTAGAAGAGTCAAGTAGAGAAAGAATTCTACTATCTTCTAAGATTTAAAAGTCCATCATCAATATTTTATCCCTGTAACATCAATTAATAATCATCTTTATCCAAATATTCATCTTTGCACTACAGGCCAAAGATATTCATTTGTATCACCTGTCAGTCATGTTCATCTCAACACCTGTTCATCTTTGCACTACAGGCCAAAGATATTCATCAAATAATCATACATCTTTGCACTACAGGCCAAAGATATTCATTAATATCATCATTTAGGACTGAGGATGATGAAAAATATCTTAAAGAGAACGAATCCAATGAGACAGAAGGACAAATAGTAGGGATTCGTATAACAGTTTATCCAAGATCAATAATACTTCATAATAATCAATTGTGAAGCAAAATTCAAAAATAAAGATCAAAACATGGATACAATCAAAGATAGTAACCATAATAGACATCTTGGACAAAAAGGGAAAATTTTATTTTTCGATGAATAGTGCCGTATTCGTGAATAGCCGTATACGTGAATAGTACCGTATACGTGAATAGTAACCCCGACACAAAAAGTTCTAAATTTGATAAAAACTCATATCAATATTTCAGCATAATGATATTGAAGAAAATAATATCATTTAAGAAGAAAATAATATCCCTTACCTCAAAATATCAATACTTCTGGTCGGAATACCGGTATAAGGCTGAAAGAAACTTGCTCTGATGAATAGAAACTCTCAAAGTATCTAAATACTCATAAAATACACTCAATAATCTAGAGAGAGAAAGAGAGAAAACTTGTTTCTGGTGTGATTTTCAATTCTAACTTAGCCCTCTATTTATAGGAAAATTTTAGTAGGCTTGACCTGCAACCTGATGGCTTTACCTGCTACTATTCCTACCCACCACATTTGAAATATAATTCAGCACATTTCTTCACCAACCACAAGTGGGGCCCACCAATTCTAGAATTTTCCATCAAAATGATAAACTCCGAAAATTAAACAATTTCTGAACCAGTTATCTCGTAAAATTCATAATAAATCATACGTTCATTTTTAACGGTTTAAAATTTGTGGACATATACTCAACTTATATATGTATAACATATCCAAAAATTACCACGATCCAACAGTCGGATTAAAAATTATAACACCCGCAATATTTCTCAAAAACCCTGATTTGAGTTTTAATACCTCCATTCCGATAAAAATACTGATAAAATACCTCAACATTAACTCCTTCATTTTTAACCACAAAAATATATCCCTCATTTATATCCACATAAAATAAATATTTCCTTATCATATGAATCAATAATTAATTATTCACAAATAATATTACAGAATCACATTTATGACAACCAGGCCGTTCCCAGGAAAGAGGGGGCTTTCCAATAAGGATTTCTCCTTACTGGCGCGCAACTAGATGACCAAACCTCTCCTTAGACAGAATTTTCTAGACATTGCCAATAATGTTATCTAATAATATTATTCAAATAATATGAATTATTGATCTGATAAATGAAAATACTGTGCACAACAATTATTGAAACAACAATAATATAAAATATCAACGCAGCAATTATTAAATCAATAAAATAAAATATTGAACAATAACTACTATAACAATTATTGAGTAGTGCCTTCTTACGTAAGAATCAATAATTGGTGCAATACCGTGTGCTACTTTATTTTAATCACCGGGTATTCCAACAGTATTAACGGTAACAACTACGCCGTTATTTATAAATAACTTATACTTGTCATTTTCTTCATCCAATCGCTTTCCGTTATGGGCCCACACAAGGCTGCGCCGTCGTACGAATATTCCCCGACAGCAAGAATATTCCACGACCAAACGAATATTTCCCGACAAAAATAAATATTTTATAACCACCTGCTTATTTGAAATATTTGCGCATTTTACCCATAACTAACCTCATTAATCAATTTAACACTTACTATTTCAAAATAATAAATAGAGGGAATTTAAATTTCATTTATTAATAATTTGGGGTCTTACACCCAGGATGGATTGCAAACGGTTGTTGTGTGCCTCCATCATTATTCTATGCTTCAAGTCAAAATCGTTAGGAACACAAAGTCTGGAGTTGACTCGAAGTATTCCTTCTTCATCGATTCTTGCTTCTGGAATAGCACCTTCTTGCACTTTCTTCTTCATACGCATCAGCTCTATGTCCGTAGCTTGAGTAGCTTTAACTTTATCGATTAAAGTCGGTTCTACTCGTATATTTGATATCATCATGTGGGTACTTGGAGCCTTTATCTCTATCTCCATCCTTTGCAAGTCATACAAAATGGGTCTTTGTGTTAACAACATTGCACTCGTACCCGCGTATGATCTTCTACTCAATGCGTCAGCTACTACGTTCGCTTTTCCAGGATGATATTGGATGGTATGATCGTAATCTTTCAACAGCTCAAGCCAACGTCGTTGCCGCATGTTGAGTTCCTTTTGGGTGAAGAAATATTTGAGGCTTTTATGATCCGTATATCTCCACTTTCTCCCCATAACAGGTAGTGTCTCCAAATCTTCAACGCGAAAACGACTGCTGCCAACTCCAAATCATGAGTAGGATAAGTCCTCTCATATTTTTTGAGTTGTCGTGAGGCATAGGCTATGACTTTCCCATGTTGCATGAGAACACATCCTAACCTTTTGCCTGAAGCATCGCTGTAGATAACAAATCCATCCGAACCAGATGGTATTGTCAGAACAGGTGCCGAAATGAGTCTCCTCTTGAGTTCTTGGAAACTCTTCTCGCATTCCTCACTCCATACGAATTTTGTATCTTTCTAAGTCAGCTGAGTTAACGGAGTAGCGATTCGAGAAAATCCTTCCACAAATCTCCGATAATAACCATCTAAGCCCAGAAAGCTACGTACTTCGGTTACCGACTTCAGTTGCTCCCAACATTGTATGGCTTCAATCTTCGTCGGGTCTACAGATACTCCATGTTTTGACACCACGTGCCCAAGGAATGCTACTTCCTCAAGCCAGAACTCGCATTTCTTCAGTTTGGCATATAGCTTGTTTTCACGAAGCCTTTGCAATACCAGCTTCAAATGGCGCTCATGATCTTCACGGCTTTTGGAATAGATAAGAATGTCATCAATAAAGACGACAACGAACTGATCTAAATATTCTTTGAATATACAATTCATCATATCCATGAAAGCAGCAGGAGCATTAGTCAATCCAAAAGACATTACTATGAATTCATAATGCACGTACCGAGTTCTGAAGGCAGTCTTTGGAATATCCTCAGTTTTAATCTTCAGCTGATGATATCCAGAACGAAGGTCGATCATTGAAAAGAATTGTGTTCCTTGTAACTGGTCGAAACAGGTCATCAATGCGAGGTAGCGGATACCTATTCTTGATAGTGACATAATTCAATTCTCGATAGTCGATACAAAGTCGCATACTCCCGTCTTTCTTCTTTACGAATAAAACAGGAGCACCCCAAGGAGACGTACTAGGACGAATAAAACCGATGTCCAACAACTCCTGTAGTTGGACTTTTAACTCCTGAAGTTCAATAGGAGCCATTCGATATGGAGTTTTAGAAATGGGCTTTGTACGGGTTCAAGGTCAATAAAGAATTCAACTTCACGTTCTGGGGGTAGACCAGGAAGTTCTTCAGGAAATACATCGGAAAAATTCTCTAACAATAGAAATATTATTCAAATCTGACTTGTCTTTGTTCAAATCCATAACATGGGCTAAGAAAGCTTGACATCCGTTTTTCAATAAACGAATAACTTTGTGGCTTGATATGACAGTGACTGATTTTAGTGGTTTAGTAGTTTGAATTCGTATGACAGGTTGGTTAGGAATATGAAAACTAACAACCTACGAAAATAATCAATTTTAGCATGATGAGTGGTTAACCAATCAATTCCTAAAATCACATCAAAAGCAAGTATCTTTAAAGAGATAAGATCAACAAGTAATGTGATAGTGCCAACTTGGATCATGCAAGATTTATAAACTGTAGATGTAACGAAGGTTTCACCCAAACGGAGTTTCAACAGATAAGTTAAAGTCCATTTCTCCGAGTCAAGTTTAAACGTTGAGCACAAGCAGGAGAGATAAAAGAATGGGTAGAACCGGTATCTAGTAAAGTATAAACTTCGCAAGAATTCAAGATTAGCTTACCGTGATCACCTCGCTCGGGTTTCTCGCGTTTTGGCCAGTCACGACAAACGCCCTTCTAGGAACCGCTGATTTCGACTTATCCGGGATAACTTTTGGAGTCACCATCCCCGCTGAACTTGGTTTTTGCTACAGAACACTCTCGAGCTATATGACCCTCCTTTCCACAGTTATAACATACCTTGGATTGTTGTGGGCAGTTTGGGCTGATATGTCCCTCTTTCCCACATTTGTAACATACGACCGGTGGTCGTTCTCCTCTCCTAGAAACAGTTGATGTTTGTGTTGACGTCTTCACGTTATCATTGTTGTACCTTCTCTTCTTGAAATCTCCCTCCCGACTCGCTCCTTCTATTATCACAACCACAATTACCACCAGAGTGGTTACCCGCTTTTATCCGAATGTTTTCCTCCCTGCTAGTTTTCATTGCTTCGATGACTGCCGCCACCGGTATGACCCTGGTTGTGGTCCCTCGGTTGCACATACTCATTATCTCGCTCTAATAATTGAGCCCTATTTACAACATCTGAATATAAAGAAAATTTATGAGAGATAAGATATTGTCGAATCTCGGTTTTAGACCTCTCAGAAACATCCTGTCATTCGTTCCTCATTCTCGACCAAATGAGGTGCAAACCTGGATAACTCTGCAAACTTCGCCTCGTACTGGGACACCGTCATGTTGTTTTGTTCCAGTCTGATAAACTCCACCTCCTTCATATGACGAATACTTTCAGGAAAGTACTTGTCATTGAATAGTTTTTGAAATATTTCCCAGGACATGTTGAGTGCGTCAGGCTGGGTACGCTTCACAGACTCCCACCAGTAGTCTGCCTCACCGCGGAACATAAAAGTGGCGAATGGAACCTTCTGTTCCTCCGTGCATCCCAAGACATCGAATATCTTGGTAATTGCTTGACCCACGTTTCTGCCATGATCGGATCCGGCTTTTCCTTAAATTCTGGTGGTCCCAATTTTTGAACTGCTTAGCTGTGACAAACTGCGCGTTGTTATCATTTTCACCCGTATTCTGCACAACGAGTCTCCCTCGTCTGACTTTGATTGAACTGCAAAAAGCTCCTAAACATTCCATCATTCATCGTTTGCTCGGTAATGTTGTTTATAAGAGGAATATTGCCTTCCTGTTGCACGTTCCCCTGGGTGGTGATCAAAGATGTCTCCACGATCTGATTTACTCCATTATTAACGTTCTCAGCTGTCATTCTTAAATACTGCCAAAAAATAAGGTTTAATAGTCATGTCATATATTATCCCTATACTCTGACCGACCAAATAAACTTAGTCAGGTCATACTAGCGAAGGAATTTCCCGTCTCTCCCCTCCTAGTTCTTGCCTCACATCTCAGCCAGGGATCATATCCCTAAGCTCTGATACCAACTGTGACGCCCCCAAAATAGGTATACAACACCCATTCTGAGTCGCCAAATACATGGTACAGAAAGCAAACTACAACTTCAATAATACAATTGTCGTGCAAAATACGACAACACATACTGTGAGTTTAAATACAAATATTGTCTTCTAGACAATATCCCACACTCAAATAAGTCCTCAATACAATTATTCAAACACTATTTTACAGAAATAGTGAGGACTGCTAAAACATCTTTCTAGAACCATCACTCACTCCATACCCCGACTAGATCATGCTATGTTCTCACCTCCTGAGAAGAAAAATGGAACAAAAAGGAAAAGGGTGAGCTTAACTAGCCCAGTAAAGAATATTATGACTAAGATAATATACAAACAAATTATCGTTAGTCTTCAACAGGAAAAATCTGATAGAATATAATCGACAACAAGTTTTAGATCAACAACTGCAGCGAAACAGCAAACCATTAGAACAGTCAAGTAGAGAAAGAATTCTACTATCTTCTAAGATTTAAAAGTCCATCATCAATATTTTATCCCTGTAACATCAATTAATAATCATCTTTATCCAAATATTCATCTTTGCACTACAGGCCAAAGATATTCATTTGTATCACTTGTCAGTCATGTTCATCTCAACACCTGTTCATCTTTGCACTACAGGCCAAAGATATTCATCAAGTAATCATACATCTTTGCACTACAGGCCAAAGATATTCAGTAATATCATCATTTAGGACTGAGGATGATGAAAAATATCTTAAAGAGAACGAATCCAGTGAGACAGAAGGATAAATATTAGGGATTCGTATAACAGTTTATCCAAGATCAATAATACTTCATAATAATCAATTGTGAAGCAGAATTCAAAAATAAAGATCAAAATATGGATACAATAAAAGATAGTAACCATAATAGACATCTTGGACAAAAAGAGAAAATTTTTTATTTTCGGTGAATAGTGCCGTATTCGTGAATAGTACCGTATACGTGAATAGTGTCGTATACGTGAATAGTAACCCCGACACAAAAAGTTCCAAATTTAATAAAAACTCATATCAATATTTCAGAATAATGATATTGAAGAAAATAATATCATTTAAGAAGAAAATAATATCCCTTACCTCAAGATATCAGTACTTCTGGTCGGAATACCGTATAAGGCTGAAAGAAACTTCCTCAGATGAATAGAAACTCTCAAAGTATCTAAATACTCACAAAATACACTCAATAATCTAGAGAGAGAGAAAGAGAAAACTTGTTTCTGGTGTGATTTTTAATTCTAACTTAGCCCTCTATTTATAGAAAAATTTTAGTAGGCTTGACCTGCAACCTGATGACTTTACCTGCTACTATTCCCACCCACCACATTTGAAATATAATTCAGCACATTTTTTCACCACCACAAGTGGGGCCCATCAATTCTAGAATTTTCCATCAAAATGATAAACTCTGAAAATTCAACAATTTCTGAACCAGTCATCTTGTAAAATTCATAATAAATCATACGTTCATTTTTAACGGTTCAAAATTTGTGGGCATATACTCAACTTATATATGTATAACATATCCAAAAATTACCACGATCCAACGGTCGGATTAAAAATTATAACCCCCGCAAAATATCTCAAAAACCCTGATTTTTTAATACCTCCATTTCGACAAAAATACGGATAAAAACCTCAACATTAACTCCTTCATTTTTAACCACAAAAATATATCCCTCATTTATATCCACATAAAATAAATATTTCCTTATCATGTGAATCAATAATTAATTATTCACAAATAGTATTACAGAATCACATTTATGACAACCAGGCCGTTCCCAAGAAAGAGGGGGCTTTCCAATAAGGATTTCTCCTTACTGGCGCGCAATTAGATGACCAAACCTCTCCTTAGACAGAACTTTTTAGACATTGTCAATAATGTTATCTAATAATATTATTCAAATAATATGAATTATTGATCTGATAATGAAAAATACTGTGCAGCAACAATTATTGAAACAACAATAATATAAAATATCAACGCAGCAATAATTGAATCAATAAAATAAAATATTGAATAATAACTACTGTAATAATTATTGAGTAGTGCCTTCTTAGTAAGTAATCAATAATTGGTACAATAACGTGTGCTACTGTAATTTAACCACCGGGTATTCCAACAGTATTAACGGTAACAACTACGCCGTTATTTATAAACAACTATACTTGTCGTTTTTTTTCATCCAATCGCTTTCCGTTATGGGCCCACACAAGGCTGCGCCGTCGTACGAATATTCTCCGACAACAAGAATATTCCACGACCAAACGAATATTCCCTGACAAAATAAATATTTTATAACCACTTGCTTATTTTGCAAAATTTGCACATTCACCCATAACCAAAGTATTATATCAAATTAACCCCTTATTATTCACAATAATATTTAGAGAAAATTTGATTTTATTCATTAATAAGTGGGGTCTTACAATTGAGCCCTGTTTACAACATCTGAATATAAAAAAAATTTATGAGAGATAAGATATTGCCGAATCTCGGGTTTTAGACCTCTTAGAAATATCCTTGTCATTCGTTCCTCATTTTCGACCAAATGAGGTGCAAACCTGGATAACTCTGTAAACTTCGCCTCGTACTGGGACACCGTCATGTTGTTTTGTTCCAGTCTGATAAACTCTACCCTCCTTCATATGACGATACTTTCAGGAAAGTACTTGTCATTGAACAGTTTCTGAAATGTTTCCCAGGACATGTTGAGTGCGTCAGGCTAGGTACGCTTCACAAACTCCCACCAGTAGTCTGCCTCACCGCGGAACATAAAGGTGGCGAATATAACCTTCTGTTCCTCCATACATCCCAAGACATTGAATATCTTGGTAATTTGCTTGACCCACGTTTTCGCCATGATCGGATCCGGCTTTTCCTTAAATTCTGGTGGTCCCAATTCTTTGAACTGCTTGGCTGTGACAAACCACGCATTGTTATCATTTCTACTCGTATTTTGCACACGAGTGTCCCTCGTCTGATTTTGCATGAACTGTAAAAAGCTCCTAAACATTCTATCATTCATAGTTTGTTCGGTAACGTTGTTTACAGGAGGAATATTGCCTTCCTGTTGCACGTTCCCCTGGGTGGTGATCAAATGTGTCTCCACGGTCTGATTTACTCTTTTATTAACGTTCTCAGCTGCCATTCTTAAATACTGCCATAAAACAAGGGTTAATAGTCATGTCAAATATTATCCCTATTGTAAGACCCCAAATTATTAATAAATGAAATTTAAATTCCTCTATTTATTATTTTGAAATAGTAAGGGTTGATTTGATTAATGTGATTAGTTACGGGTAAAATGCGCAAATATTTCAAATAAACAAGTGGTCCTAAAATATTCATTGTTGTCGGGGAATATTTGTTTGGTCGTGGAATATTCTTGTTGTCGGAGAATATTCGTACGACGGCGCAGCCTTGTGTGGGCCCCATAACGAAAAGTGATTGGATGAAGAAAATGACAAAAATAAGTTGTTTATAAATAACGGCGTAGTTGTTACCGTTAATACTGTTGGAATACCCGGTGGTTAAAACACAGTAATACGCGTTGTTGCACAGTAGCACACGGTATTGCACCAATTATTGATTCTTACGTAAGAAGGCATTACTCAATAATTGTTATAAGTAATTACTGTTCAATATTGTATTTTATTGATTCAATAATTGTTGCGTTGATATTTTATATTACTGTTATTTTAATAATTGTCACTACACAGTATTTTCTATTATCGGAACAATAATTTATATTATCTGAATAATATTATTAGATAACATTATTGGCAATGTCTAGAAAGTTCTGTCTAAGAAGAGGTTTGTCATCTAATTGCGCGCCAGTAAGGAGATATCCTTATTGGAAAGCCCCCTCTTTCTGAGAACGGCCTGGTTGCCAGTACTGTGGTTCTGTAATATTATTTGTGTATAATTAATTATTGATTTATATGATGAGAAAATATTAATTTTATGTGGATATAGATGGAGAAAATTTTTAATGTGACAATTGTTGAAAATTAATATTTTTTTTTCTGATAAAATAATTCATTTAAATATATTATTTTAATAATATATTGATGGTGATATTTTTACAATGAATATGGGATATATGAGTATATGAGGAGAAGAGTATTTTTTGTGGCATTAAATGATTAACACATATTTTGTGTGTTGTGGACACAATTCTTGACTGAAATTTATTATTGACTGTAAAATCGCCCGTTTGTGGATTTTGGTCAATTTTTATTTGGAATTTGGAAAAACTTTCTTCTGCAAAGTTGTAGAAAATTGAATTTCCTATAAAAACTCGCGAGATTCGAATTTTCTGATAAAAGGGCTATTTATTATGAATTATTGAAGTTCTGAAGTTCTGAAATAATTGATTTTTGGGAGTTTTAGTTAATTATTTTGAGAAAAACGTTTTTTTTGTATTTTGGACATCATAAACATGTGCAAGGTGCTGATTTCAGATTTTCTAAGGTGGGCTTGAAAATATATATATATATAAATATATATATATATATAAATATTATATTAAATTTTCTGCTTTGGTGTTCTAAGCATTTCCTATAAATAGGGTGCTTAGGTTAGAATTGAAAATCACACCAGAAACACAAGTTTCTCTCTATTTCTCTCTCTATATCGAGCGTATTCTTGTGAGTATTTGATACTTTGAGTATTGCTATACGGTGTAAGTTCAAGTCATAGCCTATATCCGGTGTTTCAACTAGAAGTACTATTTTTGCTGAGGTAAGGATGTTATTTCTTCTTAAATGATAATATTTTCTTCAATATCATTATGCCGAAGTATTGATCTGAATTTTTTTATCAAATTGGAACTTTTCATGTCGGGGTTACTATTCACGAGTTCTATTTACCGAAAAATAAAATTTCTTCTTTTTTTGTCCAAAATATCTATTATGGATACTAGCTTTGATTGTATCCATGTTTTGATCATTCTTGAATTTTACTTCACTATGATTATTTATGAGGTATTTTTGGACATGGAATAGCTGAAATACGAATCCTTAATATTTATTATTTTGTTTCACTGGATTCGTTTCCTTTAAAATATTTTTCATCATCCTCAGTCCTAAATGATGATATAATTGAATATCTTTGGCCTGTAGTGCAAAGATGAATGATTTTCTGATGAATATCTTTGCCTGTAGTGCAAAGATGAACAGGTGTTGAGATGAACATGACCAACTGATGAATATCTTTGGCCTTAGTGCAAAGATGACAATTTGATTCAGATATTTATTGATTGATGTTACAGGGATAAAATGTTGATGATGGACTTTTAAATTCATAGATAATCGTAGATTTCATTCTCTACGTAACTCTTCTATGAATTATTATTTTTCGCTGCGAATATTGATTTAAAAGTTGTTGTCTATTGTAAATCTATTAAATTTTTCCTTGTGAAGACTAACGATAATTTTTGTATATTATCTTAGTCATAATATTCTTTACTGGGCTAGTTGAGCTCACCTTTTTCCTTGTTGTTCCATTTTCTTCTCAGGAGGCGAGAATGTAGCGAGTACTAGTCGGGGTGTGGAATGATGGTTCAAGACAATTGTTTTAGTAGTCCTCACTATTTTGTAAAATAGTGTATCAATAATATATAATGAGGACTTAATTGAGTATGAATATTGTCTAGATGACAGTATTGTATTTAAACTCACAGTATATGTGTTGTCGTATTTTGCACGACAATTGTAATAATAAATTTTAGTTGTTTCTGTACCATGTATTTGGCGACTCAGAATGGGTTGGGTGGAATGGACCTATTTTGGGGGCGTCACAGTTGGTATCAGAGCTAAAAGTAAAGAGCCCCGAGCCTCTCGCTGGTGACTTCCTGTTGATGGGGGATGCACCGAAGCCAGACTCTCCGTAGGGGACGCCGTTCTGCGGTGGCAAGCTGATAGGTACCATTGTGAGTGCTGTGGTTGAAGCACCATGAGAGTCACAGTTGGTATCAGAGCTTAGGGATATGATCTCTGGCGGAGATCGGGGAATAGAACTAGGAGGGGAGAGACGAGTAAATCCTTCGCTAGTGTGTCCTACCTAAGCTTATTTGTTGTTGGTTCATAATAAAGGGATATTATGTGATTTGTTTATTTGTTAAAATTAACCCTTGTTTTATGGCAGTATTTGAGAATGTCGACTGAGAATGTTAACAGTGGAGTAAATGAGATCGTGGAAACACCTCTAATCACCAACCAGGATAATGTGATGTCAGGCGAAGAAGGAATTAGAGATATCCACGTGGTGAGTGAAGAATTGATAGTTGCACCCGAGATAGTCGCAGAGGTAACAGTCGAGAGTGAGGAAGAAGAGGAAGAAGAGGTACCTGAGAAGAGTTTATTAGAGGTTTATATGATCAAAATGTAGAATTAAAAACCGTATTCATGAGTTAGAAGAGCAGGCTGAAGAACGACAGGCGGTCGTGGAGCAAAAGGATGCAACAATTCAAGCTTGTGTTACCCGATATGTGATGCTTGAACAGAAGCACTCTTTGGCAGAGTATAAGATGATAAAGCTAGAATCTGAGCTGAAAGAAGCAATAACGGAACGAGTGAGAATGAGTGATGCATGGGTAAAAGCCGCACGACGCGTTGATATTGTGGAAAGAGATGCCCGATCTAATAAAAGAAGATTTAACGATAACGGGAAGACATCGCAACATCACCCAGCACCAACAACAAATTCGGGGAGAAACGACCGCCTTTAGATGCTACAGATGCGGAGATGAGGACATATAAGGTCAAACTGTTCAAAGCCTTCCAAGGTATGTTTTAGTTGTGGAAAAGACGGTCACATAGCTCGATTTTGTCCTGTAGCGAAATCAAGTCCAGCGGGAATGGTGACTCAAAAAGTTGTCCCAGAAAAGTTGAAGTCAACGGTTCCTGGAAGAGCGTTTTTGTGACTCGTCAGAATGCGAGGAACCCGAACGAAGTTAGCACGGGTTAGTTAATTATAAATTTTTGCGAAGTCTATACCTTATTAGATACCGTTCTACCCATTCATTTATCTCTTCTGCTTATATCTCAACGTTTAAACTTGACTCCGGAGAAAATAGACTTTGATCTATCTGTTAAACTCCGTTAGGAGAAACTTTCATCACATCCACTGTTTATAAATATTGCTTGATTCAAGTTGGAACCATCACCTTACCTGTCGATCTTATCTCCTTAAAGATACTTACTTTTGATGTGATTTTTGGAATTGATTGGTTAACTACTCATCATGCCAAATTGATTGTTTTCGTAAGGTTGTTAGTTTTTGTGTTCCTAAGCAACCTGTTATTCGAATTCAAGCAACCAAACCATTGAAGTCAAACTCTTTCATATCAAGCCGTAAAGTCATTCGTTTATTGAAAAACGGATGTCAGGTTTCTTAGCCTATGTTATGGACTTGAAAAAAAAATACGTCAGTTTTAAATGATATTTCTATTGTTAGTAAATCCCTGACGTATTTCCTGAAGAATTTTTGGCCTACGCGTGATATTGAATTTTGTATCATCTTTGAATCTGGTACAAAACTCACTTCTAAAATCTCATATCGAATGGCTCCTATTGGAACTTCGGGAGTTAAAACCTAACTGTAGAAGTTTGTACCGAGCCTTTATCTGGTGACTTCCTTTGTGGAATGTACTGAAGCCAGACTCTCCGTAGGGGACGCCATATTCGTGCGGTAGTAAACTGATAGGTGTCATTGTGACGTGCTATCCAAGATTGGGATATGAGTCACAGTTGAGAGCAACCTAAGTCAGTAATCGAAATACGTAGCTTTCTAGGCTTAGCTGATTTTTATCAGAGATTCGTGTAAGAATTTTCTCTGAATCGCTATCCCGTTAACTCAACTAACTCGGAAGGATATCAAATTCGTATGGAGCGAAAAATGCGAGAAGAGTTTCCAAGAGCTTAAGAGAGACTCATTTCGGCACCTGTTCTGACAATACCATCTGGTTCGGATGGATTTGTTATCTACAGCGATGCTTCAGGCAAAGGGTTAGGATGTGTTCTCATGCAGCGTGGGAAAGTCATAGCCTATGCCTCGCGACAACTTAAAGAATATGAGAGGAATTATCTACTCATGATCTAGAGTTGGCAGCAGTCGTTTTCGCGCTAAAGAACTGGAGGCACTATCTATATGGGGAGAAAGTGGAGATATATTCAGACCACAAAAGCCTCAATATTTCTTCACTCAAAAAGAACTCAACATGCGGCAACGACGTTGGCTCGAGTGTTGAAAGATTACGACCACACTATTCAATACCATCCTGAAAAAGCAAACGTGGTAGCTGACGCGTGAGTAGAAGATCATATACAGGAACGAGTGCGATGATGTCAAGTATACGCGTAGAACCAACTTTACTCGATAAAGTTAAAGTTGTCAAGCAACAGACCTGGAGCTGATGAATATAAAGAAGAAGGTGCAAGAATGTGTTATTCTAGAAGTAAGAGTCGATGAAGAGAAGAAAGCTCAAACCTTCGATTTATTTGAAATCCTCGATCGAGTAGGAACTGTGGCCTATAGACTCGCCTTAACGCTAAGTATGTCACGTGTTCAAACGTTATTCACGTATCGATGTTACGTAAATATGTGGACGACCCGAACCACGTTATTGAGTTAGAACCGAACGAGATAGCTGAAGACTTAACGTACGAAGAGGTACCTGTCAAGATCTTGGATAGGAAGGAGCATGTCCTACGTACGAAGGTTATACACAAGTTAAGGTTTTGTGGAGAAACCATGCTATGGAAGAAATGACCTGGAGTTGGAATCAGAAATGAAAGCGAGGTATCCTCACCTTTTCGAAACACCAGGTACGTAATGTCAATTTCGAGGACGAAATTTCATAAGGAGGGGAGGTTGTAAGACCCCAAATTATTAATAAATGAAATTTAAATTCCTCTATTTATTATTTTGAAATAGTAAGGGTTGATTTGATTAATGTGATTAGTTACGGGTAAAATGCGCAAATATTTCAAATAAACAAGTGGTCCTAAAATATTCATTGTTGTCGGGGAATATTTGTTTGGTCGTGGAATATTCTTGTTGTCGGAGAATATTCGTACGACGCGCAGCCTTGTGTGGGCCTCATAACGAAAAGTGATTGGATGAAGAAAACGACAAAAATAAGTTGTTTTATAAATAACGGCGTAGTAGTTACCGTTAATACTGTTGGAATACCCGGTGGTTAAAACACATAATACGCGTTGTTGCACAGTAGCACACTATTACACCAATTATTGATTCTTACGTAAGAAGGCACTACTCAATAATTGTTACAGTAATTACTGTTCAATATTGTATTTTATTGATTCAATAATTGCTGCGTTGATATTTTATATTACTGTTGTTTTAATAATTGTCACTACACAGTATTTTCTATTATCGGAACAATAATTTATATTATCTGAATAAAATATTATTAGATAACATTATTGACAATGTCTAGAAAGTTCTGTCTAAGGAGAGGTTTGGTCATCTAAATTGCGCGCCAGTAAAGGAGATATCCTTATTGGAAAGCCCCCTCTTTCTTGGGTCGGCCTGGTTGCCAGTACTGTGGTTCTGTAATATTATTTGTGTATAATTAATTATTGAGTTATATGATGAGAAAATATTAATTTTATGTGGATATAGATGGGAGAAAATTTTTAATGTGACAATTGTTGAAAATTAATATTTTATCTTTTTCTGATAAAATAATTCATTTAAATATATTATTTTAATAATAATTGATGGTAATATTTTTACAATGAATATGGGATATATGAGTATATGAGGAGGAAGAATATTTTGTGGCATTAAATGATTAACACATGTTTTGTGTGTTGGTGGACACAATTCTTGACCGAAAATTTATTATTGACTGTAAAATCGCCCGTTTATGGATTTCGGTCAATTTCTGTTTGGAATTTGGAAAACTTTCTCTTGCAAAGTTGTAGAGAATTGAATTTCCTATAAAAATCGCAGATTCGAATTTTCTGATAAAAGGACTATTTATATGAATTATTGAAATTCTGAAATTCAGAAATAATTGATTTTTGGGAGTTTAGTTAATTATTTTGAGAAAAACGTTTTTTGTATTTTTTGGACATCATAAACATGTGCAAGGTGGCTGATTTCAGATTTTCTAAGGTGGGCTTGAAAATTATATATATATATATTATTATTATATTAAATTTCTGCTTTGGTGTTCAAGCATTTTCCTATAAATAGGGTGCTTAGGTTAGAATTAAAAATCACACCAGAAACACAAGTTTCTCTCTATTCTCTCTCTATATCGAGCGTATTCTTGTGAGTATTTGATACTTTGAGTATTGCTATACGTGTAAGTTCAAGTCATAGCTATATCTGGTGTTTCAACTAGAAGTACTGTTTTTGCTGAGGTAAGGGATGTTATTCTTCTTAAATGATATTATTTTCTTCAATATCATTATGCCGAAGTATTGATCTGAATTTTTTTATCAAATTTGGAACTTTTCATGTCGAGGTTACTATTCACGAGTTACTATTCACGAGTTACAATTCACCGAAAAATAAAATTTTTCTTTTTTGTCCAAAATATCTATTATGGATAATAGCTTTGATTGTATCCATGTTTTGATCATTCTTGAATTTTACTTCACTATGATTATTTATGAAGTATTTTTGGACATGGAATAGCTGAAATACGAATCCTTAATATTTATTAATTTGTTTCACTGGATCGTGTTCCTTTACAATATGTTTCATCATCCCTCAGTCCTAAATGATGATATAATTTGAATATCTTTGGCCTGTAGTGCAAAATGAATGATTTGTGATGAATATCTTTGGCCCGTAGTGCAAAGATGAACAGGTGTTGAGATGACATAACCAACTGATGAATATCTTTCTTTGGCCTGTAGTGCAAAGATGACAATTTGATTCAAAAATATTTATTGATTGATGTTACAGGGATAAAATGTTGATGATGGACTTTTAA